>CM037793.1:5662967-5712967 GCA_021229015.1 Solen grandis | reverse complement strand
GTACCAGTATATCAGAATAAAGCATGGTTATTTTTTTTTAATAGCACCTGACTACTGTCAGTGTACCATGATTACTAAGATATAATGGTTGATATATCTATTAGAACATCTAGGCATTCTTTAGTGCCTTGGCAATTAAACAGATCAGACACATATGCAACAGCTCTCGGAAGGAGCAGTCTAATTAGGGTCCAGTCTGTTCATACAATATTGTAGCTCAGATTCTTCACAGTCTGCACAACAATACACAGTCTGCACAAAAAAGAAAGCCCAATTGTTATATATACCATTTGCAGTTCAGTAAATTCATATTCATTAAGTTACAAGTAAAGATAGTGAGCTAATTAACCTAAAAAGGTTTTAAAGATTTACCTTCAATACCAGAATACTTATAGGTTATAAACAGAATTAAACCTGATCAGCCTGTAAGTCCCTGATTGATTTAGTGTTACCCTTTACTTAATATAGACTCCCTTTAACACATTGGCAAACAAAGTAGACCCAGATCAGACAGCTCCTGTGTCTTCTCAGTTTCTTTGTAAATATTGTGGGTCAGACTGTACACAAGTCTGCATGGCAAAGAAAATTCCAGTCTTACATAACAGTTTTATGCATCATACATTTCTGCATGAAGATTCATGTGGTACATGTAAATGATTAATACTGGTTGCATTTGTCATATTCTTGATAGCGTTCCTGTAGATAAAGGTTCATTGATTATCTGAAAACACCTTTTGGTCATGCTACATCCATCCTATTCCTTTGAATTTTTTGCCCATAAAATATTGCAAGATAACCTTACCTCTTGGTCAAGTTGCACCAACATACGCCCACTGTTGTATTTCTCTGGGTTGTCATGGAAACGAACCATACCATCTTTCTGATTGATTGTGGCATATATTTCCCCATCCTCTATCTGTAACCCAGACAGTTACCATTATGACTAAGTATGATTATCAAACATAGAACTTACAACAAAGCTTTAACTTACTGGTAATATCAATTAAAGAAAGAATAACAGCTTTTAGTTAGAATAACAGCTTTTAGTTATCTTTTTAATGGTCATCAAATCATGAAGTTATATATGATTTTTTTTTACTATAAAAGGATATGCTCTTATGAAGTGATGAAATATCAGTCTATGGCTCAGTGGTAAAGTGTCTGCCTGCTTTAGGAACTCGGTGTACTCAGTGCTGGTTCTACAAAGGAACTTATCTCCTGTGTATTGGTGCTATACACCAGGCATGTACAAGAACCAAGGGGTCTATTCGTTAAATGAGCTAGGGTATCGCACCAGGACTCCCTTGAATCCAACCACAGTCTCTTTCTATGCTGTCTCTTCAGCAAAGACAGGACCCACATGGGGGAAATCCTTGATCGCAAAGTCTAAAATATGGCCGTAATAATCAGAAGAAGACTGCTAGCCATTACAGTAGAAGAAAGAAGAAGATCAGTTTATTTCTGGGTATGTATTACAGGACTTTATTTAATGCTTTTTGGTGGATTATAGAGAAATATCAGTGGATTATATCCTGATAATATCACTGTTTTGAACAGATTCCTTGAAATAAACTTACCATGTGCAACACATATTTTTCAGCTTCTTTAGCACTAGACAGCTTTACTCTGTTGGCCATATCTGCTAATGATAACGTTAGAAAGGTCTGGAAAGAGAAACATCAGATTTATAATTCAGCAACATGTTCTTTTCAGTGACATTCAATTTTGCTGAATCTGTTATTAAATTTCTTCCATGGGTATATAGTAATATTTGTGAATTCATAATACAGAAGAAAAATAGCCCCCACGTTGCAGGATTTAACCCTCTGCCTTTTGCATATTCACTTACAAATTTACTTGTGACCAAGTTTGGAAGTGTATATAAAAAGGAGGTCATTTGTAATATCTACTAACAACTTATATGATAAATTTGAAAACTATAATTATGGATAAAAAAAAATTGTTTGATATTTGATTTGATTTTTTAATATATGTCTATACCTACTTTTGTTAATCTCTGAATATTCTTTTTGTACATGGAAGTCAAACACTGCTTTACTAGACCAATATTGTTTTCCTGAAACAAAATAAAAAAAAATAGACCTGACTGTAACACACAAGAAGTTTTCCTGGAAAGACATGCATCACATGATGAAAAAAGGATGGCAGAAGTGTGACAACAAAGTATGACAGACAGACAGACAGACACACAAAAAAAACCAAAGAAAAAGTCATCCTATGTGTCACCTCTGCTTACAGCAGATAACATAAAAAGCAAAGATTAAATTCAAGCCCTGATTATTTCACCTCTCATCCAAAGGTACCCGGTAAAAAAAAAATGAAAAAAATGAAAAAAAAAAAAATGGGCAGCAACATACCGGGTACCTTTGCTCTCATCTGGACAATCATTTTGCAATGTATTTTGTTTGCCCAAATCCCTTTCTTCTCTGTTTCTTCATAAAACTGACAAGGATAACTGCAAATGATACTATTAGGCAAAAACATTATTCTTGGAATTTTGACTACGGGTATTTTCCAAATCTTGGAATGTTAAACAAAAAGAAGCATCATAGTCTTGTATCATGGCCCTGAGTAAATGATAGCCAACTGTGTAAAATGGCCATGTTTTTTTCTTTAATATACAAGAACCGTAACTTCTGACCAAATGGTACAATTTCAATCATGATGAATGTTGATTGAGAGATTATGGTCTGTCCATAAACATTATCTCCAAATTTCATCAACATCATTCAATATTGTCTGATCTATAAATATGATAAAGATATTAGTACTTAATTAGTGCAGGTGCTAGAGTGTACACACACTGAAATCTGGCATTTTTTTTTTATAATTCAAAGGGAATAACTTCTCACTTTATTGTTACTCTGATACAAGCCATAATCAAACCTGAATGAAAGATAATGGCCATCTAATAATCCTAAAAGCTCATCCTTAAAAAAAAAAAAAAAAAAAAAAAAGGGAATAAAAAAAAAATATATGTTAAACTGCTAATTTTCTTGTACGGTCACAATGACATTTGAAACATGACAACACCATTAAGCATGACAAAACAAAACATGAATGGAATGGTTGATTTTGCTGGAGGACTCCAATTAATAAGGCAAAATGATCATTGTTATGCATTTGTTACAGGCAAGAATTTCCCAAGAAAACATCATGGCACACTACTTTACATCAGCTAAACATGTTCATGATGCATTTCATGTCTATGAAAATTAAGGCAGATTTTGATCTGTGCATGTTTTATTCAGTACACTGTCTAGTTCCATTAATACGTAACAAGACCTTCAGGATGTTATATGGATTTAAGGAAACAGTAGCAATGCGATTTGAGGGCGTAACTTAATGGAATGAAACCTGAAACAAGCAATCATCTGCAGATTCTTTTTCCAGTCTTTCTTTCAATATTATCTGTCGTAAAATACTCATTTTTTCTTTTTAATAAATTCTGATGAAAATGTTCCATAACAAGATATCATAAAACTTGTAGTTTGGTAAAGATATAATATTTGCTTGATATCAGAAATACCATTTACCCTAATGATGTGAATTGGTAAAAGGTAACATTTTATGATAACATGAAGATTGTGTGATCACACAAAAAAAAAAAAACCTTTAAAAGGCACATACATGTAACTCTATCACAAATCAGTGGACTGTAACCAAAATCAATCTTGACCTGTATTTTGATATTATATACTTGCCTACCAAATAAGAATTCAATACTAGTACATAAAATCTTTCAAATGCAATTTTGCAGAAAGATTAATAAAGTTTGCTTATAAAGGGCACATAACTCTACAACAAATCAACGGATTGCAAAAATAAATTGATCTTGACCTGTATTTATATATATATATACAAGCAAAGATCAATTTATATATATATCTGCATACAAAATATTAATTCAATACTCAAAATCTTTCAAAAGTTGTTGCACAGAAACAATCATTTCACATAAAATTTGCCATTAAAGGGCACATACTCTATAACAAATCAGTGGATTAAAATCAAAATCAGCCCTGACCTGTATTTTGGTATTAAATACTTACAGCACACCAAATATATATTCAATACATGATGTCTTTCTAAAGTTATTAAACAGAACAAAATGGACAAACAGACATACAGAGAGAAAGCATTACACCGTAATATATGTATAACAAACAATTATGAACTAGAGATTTGTTTTCGTTGAAAACTGATGTCTCCCCCCACCCCCTTCCCCTCACACACACATATATACACTAGACACTTGACTATTTGAGTTTACCGTCGCTTCGACAGTATTTCAGTCATATAGCAACGTCCAGTTAATTACAGGTGGAGGAAGACCCCAAATGCACAAAGGCATCTGGGTAGAACCACCAACCTACTGCAAGCTAGCTGGAAGGCTTCCTCACATGAAAATCTGAATGACCCTGCCGGGATTTGAACAAAAGCGGTGAGGGGCTGAGTGAGTGTTAAAGTCAGCGACTTTACCCTCTCGGCCACAGAGGCTCCACATATATACACTAAGGCACACAGTGACATATGCAAATAGTTTAAGGGCTGACTATACTGATAAAGCTCAGCACAGAGTTATGGACCTTGTGTTTGACACTTCCTCTAATTAATTTCTTTCCATTACTGAATTTTTGTTTTGATAGCATAAGTAGACAAGAGTTATCTTGCAGTCAAGAAATTGTGAAAAGGGGGAATAACTCCACAAAAATACTGAGGACAGAGTTATGAACCTTGTGCATGAAACTTTCTCTCATGAATTTCTTTCCATAAAGGAAATTTAATTTCAATAGCATGAGTCGAAGGGGATTATCTTAAGGACATGAAATCATATAAAAGCGGAAAAACTCCAACAAGAAGCATTAGAAATGGAATTATGCTCTAATGTACTGCAATTCCTGTCTGCAATGTAAGCCCGCCTATGAAGCTTTAAGGTTATATGTCTCATAGTGCATGAGTTATTCTCCGGACAAAACTTAATTGAATATAAAATTAAACAACAGGCAATAACTCCAAAAGTATGATTTGCAAAATTAAGGTTCATGTGCACTGCAATTCTCCTTTGTGAGGTCTATCCACCTATGACGTTTCAAGGTTGTATGTCTCATAGTGAATGAGTAATGCTCTCGACAAAAAAAGGAAGAATGAAATTAGATAACATGCAGTAACTCCAAAAATAGAGTTACGGTTCTTGTGCATGACACCTTCTCATTATAAGATCTATCAACCTGTGAAGTTTTAAGTTAATATCTTTTATACTTACTGAGTTATGCTCCAGACAAAAATTAAGTCTGAAATTTAAAAAAGGGCAATTAATCCAAAAATATGATGCGCAGATTTATAGTTCTTGTGCATGACACTTCGCCTCCATGAGATCTATCCACCTGTGAAGTTTCAAGTTATTTGCTATGATACTTTTTGATTTATGCTCCAGACAAAAAGTGTGACAGACAGACAGATGGACCAACAGGCAGGCAGACACCTCTGACAAAAACAATATGTTTCCTCCATGAAAATAATGAGGGGAGACATAATAAGCCTTTCCATTAGTAAAAGTATATTTCTAATGTCTTCTTGTGAGACAAGTAATTGTCTTACACTGATATCAGTATCATTACTCAATACGCATGACATTTAGATTAAAATCGGCCCTAATAAAGGAGTGATTTATTACCCTGTTAAAGGTCTCCTGGTGTTTGTCTATTATTTTCCGTAATTCCTCGGGGTTGTTTGTAGAATATGCAGTGGAAAGATCATGGTAAGGTTGACACAGAGGCTGAAACATGTATGTATAATCTAAATATAGTAACAGTGACTTTCACCCAACAACAACAACAACAACAAAATGATAATGCAATCAATTAACCCTTTCCCTCATAGAGGAAACCATGAAAAGACCTATGCGAACAACATAAAACCAGATCAGCTTGCGAGTAACTCGCAGGCTGATCAGGTTTTATGCTGTTCACTGCTCCTCAGTGGTCTGGAAATGAGGATTTTGTAATTAAATTTGGTAAGGTTTAACTGTGGTTTTCTGCAGATCAGGCTTTATGTGGTACCTATTGAGTGCGTCAAAATGAGTCTATATGAGGGAAAGGGTTAATGTGGACAGAGATTGGGTGGTGGTTGGAATAGTACACAGGCATGTTGGCTTTGCAAAAAATTCCAGCCAGGTAATTGGTGAAGGCAATATCCAGGACAGATCCAAGTTCATGGATAGGCAATTGTACAAAAAAAGGGCTTACATTTTTCAATACAAAGAACAGACTTATAAATGAACCTTCTGTGTGATCTGCAAGACCTGACTAAAGTTGTATAGGTTCTGTATAAATTCAAAAGAAATTGGAAGAAAAACATTCAAGGGAAAAAACAATTTGCTATATAAGGAAAGGGTTATGAACTGTATTGTGATAACTAACATTAATACAAATAAAGTTTGTATAAAGTCTCAATCAAATGCAAATCAAGAAAATATAGGTTTTGGAAAAATTTGTGAACATGGTGGATATCTTTGTGAACTAAAAGGTAAAAGATATAGGACATGACATGTGAACTGGTCTAACATGTAGCAGGTTTAAAATGGATATCTATAGGGCTTCAAAAGTATATCACTATTTTTGCAGTATTTCAAGTCTGTTTGTTGTCACAGCAAAAACATTTCTCACAAATAGAGACAAAACAAGAATGTTCTTTGAAACACATGTGTCACCTGCTGAAGCGAGAAAAAATGTGACAGACAAACATGATAGAAAAAGTGTGACTGACAGATGGAAAAACAGACAATAGAGAAGTGATCCCTATGTTCATCTCTGCTAACAGCTGGTGACACAATAACATGATGTGCACAATCTTCATATTGCAATCTATCCATGTCTCAAGTTTCATGAAGATCTTCCAAGTACTTTTGAATTATTGCATTATCCAGTTCCTGCAATTTTTCAAGTCTATTTGTTGCTATATCAACCAAATTTCTCAACATAGGGACAAATTAATATGATGTGCATAATCTCCATATCGATCGCCACCTATCCCTGTTTCAAATTTCATGAAAATAGTATTTTTCCAATCATCCCAGGATCCAGTTTTTGAGGACGGACGAATGGACAGATGGACAAAAGGCAAACATATAATTCCTTCAGGTGAACCGTTAGGAGACTAAATGAAAAATAATACAGTAATATTTAACTCTTTCATATCAGTGAAACTTTGGCGTTAGTTTTTAGAAAAATAAAAAGTAACTAGATGTGGGTGTTCCTCGGAACACTTGTGTCGCCTGCATTTAAGCATGTTTGATGAAAGAATTGACTAGAAAATCGATCTTTTGACAAATTATTGATAAAGCATAATCTATTTTGTGAGGTACAAAATAACACCAAATCACACACACACACACACACACAGATATATATATATATATATATATATATATATATATATATTATTTTTTTTTTTTGGGGGGGGGGGAATAAAATATTCAAACAGTGCAATATGTAATAATTTTCCCGAGCACTTTCGACTATACAGTCTTCATCAGAGGAGTGTCAGAATGACTATGAATTCAAAACATTAACTGTAAGAAAAATTATGACGTCATTAAGCACTTATGACGTTAATTATATATATGTTGCAAGTTTGTAGTCATCATTATCATTATTGAGTTATCATTCTTGTGTACTGCACTCAGACCAATGAGATCTATCTACTATAAATGTTTAAGGCAACACTTCAAATACTTTAAGTTATGCACCACACAAGAATTAAATCCAAAAAAATAAACAAAGGGAAATAACTCCAAAAATACAACAGTTATCATTCTTGCACAATGCACTCCATGAGATCTTTCCACCTGTGAGGTTTCAAAGTAATACCTCAAATACTTTTCGTGTTATGCTCCAGACAAAAATGAATCTAGTATCAACAAAGGGAATAACTAAGGAAAAAGAGAAACATTTTAAATATGCCCCGGAAAAAATTAAAAGGGCAATAACTCAGAAAATATTAAAGTCAGAGTTATCATTCTTGTGCACTGCACTCCACCTCAATGTGATCTATCCATGTTTTAAGTTTCAAGGTGATACCTCAAATACTTTTTGAGTTATGGTCCGGACAAAAATAAAATCTCAGAATCAACAAAGGGTAATAACTCAGAAAATACGAAAGTCAGAGTTATCATTCTTGTGCACTGCACTCCACCTCAATGTGATCTATCCATGTTTTAAGTTTCAAGGTGATACCTCAAATACTTTTCGAGTTATGCTCCGGACAAGAAAGTGTGACGCCGACGCCGACGACGACGCCGACGACGGACAAAGTGATCCCTATGTGTCTGCCATGCTATGCAGGCGACACAAAAATGAGTCTCACAAAAAAAAAAAAAAAAAAAATAAAATAAAAAATGAAATTAATTTTTGTTATCTTATCTCTTCTGAGTCATATAAACATAGGTCAAAAACCAGACAACAATCACGTATGTGCCTGCAGAAATGAATTAACAATAACAGAGACAAAGAGTCTTTAACAAAAGTTATAAAATCACATTTCAGAGACATTATTTTTTATAATAGTGGTAACTTGACAAATACAAGACTACAGGTGATTGCAATAAACTGGCTGAATACCAATTAATGTACTTCTAACAAAATGGAATGTCTGACCAAACAGCACTGAATTGCCCAGAATTCTTCCTAAGTTTTTTTGTTGTACTCTGATTGGTCTCCTCATGATAAATCATTATTTCAAGTGTGAAGGCATTACCAACAACAGTTACAAAACTCAAAGGACAATGTAATTTGAGTGTATGACGGGAATCAACAAGCGAGATGCCTTTATAGCCCCTACTTCATTATATGTGAAGCACAGACATAAAAATTGATTGGATAGCTACAGGTTTTAGTACTGTTAACAAAGTACAGAACGTATCTGGCCATAACAGGAACATTAACAGTTTACCTCATGAATTTTTGACTTGATGAGTGCTAATTTACTAAATTGTATGAAACAAGGGATTTTTCTTTGTCATGCAGATAGAGTAGAATCTAAGCTACGATACTGTATAAGTGATAAGAGAAGACCCTGATTATGGTCTGGTGACAAAAATTGTCAATGAGTTTAACCCTTTTCCTCATATAGACTCATTTTGACTCACTCAATAGGTACCACATAAAGCCTGATATGCAGAAAGCCAAACTCAAACCTTACCAAATTTAATTGTAAAATCCTCATTACCAGACCAATGAGGAGCAGCGAACAGCATAAAACCTGATCAGCCTGCGAGTTACTCGCAGGCTGATCTGGTTTTATGCTGTTCGCATAGGTCTTTTCATGGTGTCCTCTATGAGGGAAAGGGTTAAGGGTTACTTATCCTCATGAGGAATAAACATTACATCTGCAGATTTGCAAAGTACACTCATTACAAAGTACTAATATTTACAATCAAAATAAAGCAACACAATCAAATTGAGCCATTGCTTGTCAGTTTGACATTTAACTTTACCTTTATTCCCTATTGAATGATTTTGCACTACTTTTTTTATTTAAATAATCTATCTCTGCTTTTAGGCCATCAATAGCTGAAGATGAAATCACGAGTTCATTAATCCCTGTTATGTATGATAATAAATGTCAACTTGAATGTCAGATCCAAAAAGCAATACTGACAGTGTCAAATTATCACATAAATTTGCAGTCTGACAAATTGAATTACATATACATTTCCAATCCTTTTTCTATCCTGAATCACTTTCAATGCGTAAGAAAACTCATAAGGCCCTTATATTGATTTGATTATAACTTGTTTCTATTTTTAGTAACAGACATCTGTGCTCATTTATCAGGACAAGGCAGTCTAGAGGGCAGCTATATTCCCAACCAATGAATGGTGATATAAGATATCTACAATCAAGAAATCCAAGCTTCAACCATTTAACCCTTGGTTAAATCCAAGGTTCGAATATTTGGCCTACAATTGTGACCTTGACCTTCATTTGTGACCTTGACCAGCCACTGGTTTCAAATGTGCTCTTCAGGTGAACATAAAACCAAAGTTTAATGAATATCCTTCCAGGGTTACAGGAGTTAAGAAGCAACAAGAGCTGCCAGAGGACAGCACCCTCGATTATTCAAAATGCTTGTTGGTAAATCAAATGAAATCTATTCCACATACCCTGTATATAATAATAATAAAAAAAATCCACTTGACAGTCTGATACCCCTGAATATTTTTTTTATGAAGTATTTAATCAATCTCATGACTAAGTACTGAGACATAATCATAATAGCACTGTGCATGCGAAACTTTAACCATAATATCTAAGTTAGTAATTGGCCATAATTGGTATCAAATTTAGTCGAGTTGTCCGCCTTGGTTTTCTGATGCCCTTGAACACACTCATAAACTTTCATGTCAATACATGTACCATAAATGATTTCTTTGATATAAGCTGAATAACAGCATGCAAAACTAGAACTAAATAGTATTAGTCAAAAAGCGGCCATAATTTGTAATAATAATTTGTATTAAATTCAGTCAAGAGTTATGAACCTTGGTTGTCTGATGTCTCTTATCATATTCATAAACTTTAAAAAAAAATTTTTAAAAAACCAAAAATTTCTATTTAAAGGGGATAATTTGATGCCCTTTCAAGTCAATACCATGAATGGCTATTGAGATATAAGCCTGAAAGTAACTTGCATGCAAAACTTTAACCAAAAGCTGCAAGGAAAATGCCAAAGCCGATGCAAGGTGATTGCAATAGCACTCATATTCTTTGAATGGTCGAGCTAAAAATGAAATCCAAGGTCTTAGGTTCAAATTGCTTCTGTACATTTTTTTACCTAATTGAAAATCCTCTATGGGCGAAAGATACTGAGTAAACATGACTTGTTTTACTATTTGAGTTTACCGTTGCTTCGACAGTATTTCAGTCATATAGCAACGTCCAGCTAATTACAGGTGGAGGAAGACCCCGAATGCACGGAGGTGTCCAGGTAGATTCACCAACCTACTGCAAGCCAGCTGGAAGGCTTCCTCACATGAAAATCGAATGGCCCTGCTGGGATTTAACCATGCGGTGAGGGGCTGAGTGAATGTTAAAGTCAGCGACTTTACCCTCTTGGCCACGGAGGCCCATGAGTAAACATGAAATAAAACATTGAAACTGATGACCTTCAATTGTGACCTTGACCTCATTCAGATATGGGTTCCGCAAATGGTCTAACTTAGGTGAACATTTCACTTAATTTAAATGAAATCTTTTAAAGGGCAAAGGAGATATGGAGAAATCACCAAATCATAGGTTTGTTACTGTTGACCTTCAATTGTAACCTTGACCTAGAGCTGGTTGGCTTGAAGATGTGTTCTGCACATGGATACACTGAGAAGAACATCTGACTAAAGTTTGCTTAAAATTTGTTGAGAGGTAAAGGAAAAGTGGAGTGGAAACATAATCAAAGGTTCAAACAACTGACCTTCAATCATGATCTTGACCTTGGCTGGGACATTTTGACCAAAAGGTTTAGGAGATATGGAGACAACAGGTGGACTGACAGACAGAGGGACAGATGAAGGCCATTCCTATCATTCTTTAGTCGCTTTGCGATGGGGGATTTATAAAATGCCAAGCTTGTTTTATGACACTGAAGAACTGTCAAAGGTTCACTAGATTACAATCAAATGCATTTTTAAGAAGTGAAGTTTAAACCAAAATGTGCTGACTCGACATGAATGCCCCAACTTGGTATCATTTCATTAAGTTAGGGGCCATCACTCTGCTACGGCTAAAATGAAAAATCATGAGGTAAAGGGTTAAAATATATGAATATCAATATTCTGCAGGCTATTTTTTTTTTAAATTTTTGCATTGAATTGCAACCCTTTTTAATCAGCACTGCATCTATAAGTATGTCCATTAAAAATGATTAAATTAAATTAATATTATTCATCAATGGAAGCACTATTTCAAGTATAAACACTTGCTAATTATCTTACCTTGATATACCTTGCAACTACCTGGGAGGTGTATTTTGGCAAGGCTGGAAACTGAAATGAACAAAAAACAAGTCTGTAAAACGTCATCTATCTCAAGGCAAAGTAATATTGTGAATCCATTCACAGAGTTCTTAAGTTAAACAGTGTGTCTCATCTTATTCAATGCTTTCAGTGAAAAATATCCATAAATGATTATAATAACCTTCACTGCAGATGACAAGATGTTAACATATCTATAACAAACAAAATTTCACAAACTCTGAGGGTCTATAGTAATTGCATTCTTACCTTGATGTTTATTACAACCAAATAGTTTAAGAAATAGTATTTTAAATAGACACCTTATGGATAGTTCAGCAGGTTATCACTGATTTGAATTTAGGTAAAAAAAAAATCTGAATTTCTCATTTATTTTCAGTAGAATGTTAGAGGAAACCCAAAGTTTTAAGATTCTTAAGTTTTAAGATCATATATTAAAAACATGATTAAATGTGTAACTGCCAAAAGCCGAGGGTTCAAAAAGTCACATATTTCAGTGTTTTTTTGCAAATTTGGCTAAAATTTCAGTATAAATCAGTTTCAGTTAAACATAGTGATCGAGGTATACATTTTTTTTTACATTTCAGAAAGCCTTCATATCAGAGATTTAATCTGAAAAAAAAGAAAAGAAAAGGAAATCTGTCTGTTGAAATTTTTTTAATGCATATAAAATTTTTTTGTTTGTTTGTTGGGTTTAACGTCCCATCGACAGTATTTCAGTCATATGGAGACGATGTCTACTTGAGACTGATATAGTGCTGCCACACTGCAGTAACACGCCGTAGACATGTGGCATGATACCACACCAAGTCAAATTATCCTGACACCAGGCCAACCAGTCCTGCAATTACCCTTATATGCTGAGTGCCAAGCAAGGGAGCTATAACAGTACCATTTTATAAAAAATTTTCAGCTTTTGAGAAGTTTTTGTACATTGCATATATTTTGGTCCAGACTCAATGTCTTTCTGCTTGCAGTGTATATTCCATGCATGTTTGACAATATTTTCACCTAACTTATAAAACACATTTATACGTTAAAATTAAAAAAATAGTAATTTGATATGTAATTAAAGTAATTAGAATGCAGTCTTTCCAATTTTTAAATGCTATGATTTTTTTCAACAAATTTTAGCAAACAACATTTTACCATAAGCTAAATCTCTAAAACGAGCATGGTGACCCCCTATTTTTAATTCATATATATTTTAGCTATAGTCAAAAGTTCTTATGTGCAAAATTTTAGAAAAATCTGGTTCCTTATCAAAAGTCCTTTTCTAATGGGTAATTATCCAAACAGTACAGTCAACAAAGTACAGGGCCCTAACTGAAACTATCAAGTTAAAACACTATCTGAATGTATTGAAAACAATAAATCAACTATGCATTTATGGTTGGTCACAGTATTGAAAATGTTAACACCACATTAGGTTGTGTGATATCAATAGCATGTAAAGCAGTGTAGAATATTGCTTAATCATAACAAAATGAATACATATGTAAACAATGATTTTGTAAGATTATAATTTACAGCTTCATCCTAATTACGGCTGAAAAAGCTCTGTTCCAATCAGTGAAATGTAACTCACACTCAGCTGCAGATCCTTGACAAACTCTCCACAAAGGTTTTTTTAAAATTACATTAAAAACCACAATGTACTCGCCCTTACTGACATCATTCACACTAGACCTTAATATTCATGTATACACACATATATATCTTGATAACTATTTTAATTTTTAACTATATGTGTGTATTATATCTATTGATACCCATCTACAGATGCATGATAAACAAATGCAATCATCCATGATTGTAAAAAAAATGGGTGGTTTCGCAATCACTTGCAAATCCGTCACATATGGTATTGAAACTATATTTAGAATTATAGATCCTATATTTGGATTTTCTATCTTCATTTCTGTCATTTGGCTGATCCCATTCACTTCATGCACATGCACTAACTTCATAGGCTGAACTTACGAAATTGCTACCCTGAACCGGTGAAGATCGCAGAATGTGTCATGTGGTACCACAAGGACATGCTCCAGGGATACCGTATTCTATTTTTAACTGATTTCATTGAAGTTGCATTTACAAAAACAGCATTAACAAAGGAAAGTAGAAAATTATTTTTTGAATTTCTACCAATCATCTGAGAATGAGCTGCTTTAAATCACTAAGCTTTAAAATGAATTTTTTCCTTGCCATGCAGACTGTGTGGAATCTATCTAATATTGTTTGTGCAAACAGCTGAGACCTGATTGAACAGCTACATGTATTTGTTTGGGTCTGCTCTACTTGCATCAAACCACATCTATATGAGGAAAATGATTAAATCAATATATTTGTGAATTATGATTTATCAAATTAACCCTTTCCCTCATAGAGGACACCATGAAAAGACCTATGCGAACAGCATAAAACCAGATTAGCCTGCGAGTAACTCGCAGGCTGATCAAGTTTTATGCTGTTCGCTGCTCCTCAGTGGTCTGGAAATGAGGGTTTTGTAATTAAATTTGGTAAGGTTAACTGTGGTTTTCTGCAGATCAGGCTTTATGTGGTACCTACTGAGTGCGTTAAAATGAGTCTATATGAGGGAAAGGGTTAAGACAATAAAATATAAAAGAATAGCAATATCATCTTGCTATATCTTGCTATACTAACTATAGAATGACACACACCTTGCCGTGGAGTATAAGAGCCACCAGGATGTATTTCTTGTAGGCTTCTAGCATCACGTGACTGACGGCCATACTTGGCGTTGTAATGGCCTGCAATTGTGAAAATACAGCACTGAGTAGGAATATAAGGAGAATCTCTACTGTTAAGAAATGTCAAAAGGGTGAAGGAGAGTGCAAAATCAACTAAATGTGGTCTGTTAAGGTCATGACAGTCATCAAAAATAAAAATATTTCATTCAAAGTCCAAGGTCCATTACACTGTCAAAATTAGCAAAGGTAAGCAAAACATAAACTCAATCTGTAAGTCTTCACAATACACTTCAGTAGAAAAGTGTTCAGTAAACTGTTATACATCAGCATGACAGATTGAGGGAATGACAGACATGGATATATGCTCTAACTACAAAGAGATGAGGTCCATATAATGCAGTATCTAGACTTGGGCTAAATGTATGACCCTATAATAAAGCTGCATTGCAATGTTCTAGTGAGTTAAAGATGTACTCACAATTTCAAAGAAGTACATGGCCCTATCATACTGCTTCATTGCTGTGTAGATCATGCCCCCATAGTAATAATAACACAAGAAGTCTTTGGCATCATATTGTCCACCCTGAAATAAAAATAAATCACAAGTGACGTCCTTGAAAACAAAGCCAAGGATGGGGTGACATCTTTTGTAATAAATGATCATAGTGAAAAATATTCAATGAAATGGAAAACTTCACGAGAAAAAAAACAAACAAGCGGTACTGTCTTTCCAAAAGTCCTGAATGCCAAGTTATTGCATTATATATAAAATAAAATTATTCTTCAATAAAAATCCCTATATCCAAGCTTATATATTTTAGTCTGCTTTTTGATATAATTTGGCAATATGATTGTAGTACATTTAGCACTGCAAATATACATGCATTTGATTTACTAGCATTTATTTTCTATAGGGATTTTTAAGATCCTATGCACATTATAGGTATACATTTTTCCAACTGATCAACTCCAGGTTTGTGCAAACTATTTCATATCAATACCTCTTTACTGATATCAGTGATGTCACAGTCCATAAACTGAAGGGCTGGCTTCATATTCTTGGACAGCAAACAGAGCTGGAAGTAAAACAAGAGGCAAATGACCTAATGGAGAAAAAATAGCCAACATCAAATCTAACTGAGAGATTACAACAATAAATATTGTCCCCAACTTTGATCAAGACTGCTACATGCTAGAATGCAAAGTAAATTGGGCCTTTATTTTAAATTCAAGGGGCCATAACTCTCTACTTATCTTTTAAAAATAAATTATGGCGATTAACATTGTTTCAAAGATAATATTATTCAATAAATTGTGATGCTATATTAGAATAACCCCCTGATGATGGGTAACAGAGGACATCCTAAGATCATAAAAGCTAACTCAACAGTAGGAATTAAGATCCAAACAACAGGGATAAAAACTTCACCTGACAAAGGTCAGCATGCACCGATGTAAGTTGTGCTGGAAACAGCTGGATCTTGTTAATGGCCGTGACAAGCAGCGATATACCTCTCATTGGCTACAATCAGAAATCTACACCTGTAACTATACACTGCACATGTCCTATAGATATGTAAACACAGCTGACAAATTTTTTAAAATGCTACATAATTATCTTAATAAATCGAGTTTGCACTCTTATAAAACATTAAAGTTTTGATTATATTATGAATTAAAACATGTAAATTTCTTTGCTTGTTGGGCATAATGTCACACCTACAGTATTTCAGTTTAGAGACTGTTTGAGGCAGACATAGTCCTGCCACACAGTAGAATCACACCTACTCAAATAATCCCCATAATGAACTAATCAGACCTGCAGCTACCTTGTACAGATGCCGAGCACAAAGCAGAGACTGGAGTCACACTTTACTAGTTTCACTCCTTCAAGGGGAACAACCATAATTTTATTGAAATGAACTAAACCTCACTTGGAACTATTTATTATAAGCTTCATTGAATAAATCACTGCTTCAAGGGTATATGACAATGTAGTGGTTAATCCTTACAATACAGTGGACACTTCTGACTGCCTTTGCAAGCAGTGCAGACCAAGATCAGCCTGCACATCTGCCAAGATTAATCTAACTTGATGGTCTCATGCACTTGTGTTCACATTAATCTCATGACTGATTGCTGAGATTTTAAACATGAAAGTGTGTTGCATGCAATAGTCTAACCAATATTTCAAAGTCCAAAAAGGGGAGATAAATGTGTAATAACAGGTAAGAGTTATCTGACCTTGCACAGTGACCTTGACCAATGACTCAAACCACTGAGTGATGATGTTTCCAAAAAGATATCTTCATTGACTGAGGAGATATTCAAAACAGGTAAAAATTTTAACCTTTTTTTTTTATATTTCTGAAAGAGGCATTATTCTGAAATAACTGCTGACAAATTTATGTGACTAGTCATGTTAACAAGGGGCATAACTCCTGATCTAATTGGCCGATATCAGCCATAATCAATCTTGGCAGAGAGATTATGGTCATAAGCATTGTTTAAAAGTTTGAAGATGATTGCTTAAGAAATGAAGATAATAGAGTGTAAGCACTAAAATTGTTGACACACAATGGACATTCAAGTATCACAAAAGCCTACCATGAGCTTTGCTCAGGTGAACTCAAAATTTCACACAAAAAAATCAGTATTCAGAAATATATTTGTCAACTGAAAATAGTAGAGACATGACAAGGGTACAGATTAGAAAGGTAATGTTTTATATTGAATTCATTACTGAAAGCTAACAAGTCAGATTCCTTCATAATCTCATTTTTTCTCTAACATTTATAGGATTTTGTGATGTATCACTTCATCAAATATTCAGGGAAACTAAAAGAAAATTGCCTACAAATGACCTCAACCTTCCTTGTTACTACTGTGAAAGTATTATCTTTCATCCATCTCTTCATCAAGAGATCAACTAAGCATCATATGTTCTCAATGAGATAAAAAGAGTGTCACATTTCAATACAAATCACAATAAATTCAATAAGTGTCAATTAACCTTTCTTAACTTAAAATTGCTTTGGATTTTTCTTAGACAACTCACCTGAGGACAATTCACTTAAATGACACACCATTTTTATGGGGTCATATGTTTTTTCAAAACCTGATCCTGATTATTTGAATAATCTTTCTACAATGCAGATGGTGACCCAAAAGACATCCCAAAGACTTGGTGCAATAATTGTAACTGTTCTTTATATATCTGCAATAACCATGGTACTGAACCAAGCCCTTACAAATGTACTATAAATTTAACTGATTCTATGAAATACCAGGTACTATTTTTCCAGTCTGGCAAGTAGTTTTGAAAAGAATGTCTGAAAATTTAATGATACACAGGAAAACTGGCTCTACCCTGGTGATTTTTGTATTGTATGGATCATAAGTTGAACAGTCTTGGTAGAAAGTCCCACAAGGAACATTTTTACCATAAAACCATAAATATACAAGTCAAACCTGTCTTGAGCAGTCAACCAAAGGAACAAGAGAATGTGACCGTATGACAGAGGTGGTCGCTAAATGAAAGTTAAACATATAACAAAATGCTAGTTTGGTAATATTGAAAATGACCGCTAAATGCAGGTTGACCACTAAATGCAGGTTGACCGCTAAATGCAGGTTGACCACTTAATACAGGTGGCCACTGAAACAGGTTCAGCTGTATTAAAGTTTCAAATCAATTTCCATAACATAGTCTTTTCTTTTTCAAAAACCAAAAAATTCAAACAACCATGGTTACCATACATACTTTTGTGAGAAATTATTTCCAAAATGGCCAGTAGATTTTGACAAGATTATTCCCTATATACATAATTTAAACAGAAAACTGACTTTGCTCTGTAGCTGCCATGTTTTTTTTTTGTGTGTTTTTTTTTTTAATGGCAATTGGAATCATTTGCTTAATCATAGGGGAGGGTAACAACAGAAAGAATTTTAATATGTTTACTGTGTACTACATCTTCCTGTTGCCATGGTAACAATAAGTCTGTATAGAATCACAAGTCTTTGAACATCTTTCAAAGGGGACAATCTGGGGTACATCCCTAATAAAATATCAAAGTCTACTGGGCCATTATGGAGATAAAGTTTAAAGAAATATTTGCCAGTTCAAATAACTCATTATTAACACTTTGTGAGCTAAATATTGCATTATTTTACCTGTTTTCTCTCAACCAAATTGTGTGTAAGCTTATGGCACAAGTCAGCATCTGAAACAATACAAGTGGAAACACAGTGATAAACAAAATATGTCATCTCCTCTGTGTAAATCAGCAATTTTTTATCATAAACTGATGGGTTTGACCTAAGAGCAGACATTGTTTTGCTTGAATCTGAATAAACTTTTTTATTCAATAAGTTCTTAAAATTTGTTTTCAGTATTTTTCATCATAATTATATTTATGTATCATATATTTGATTTACTTGAATTTTGTGTAAAGATATCTCATATGAATCAGTGTTAAAGCAGGTAATTCACAGATGGTCATTGTCTAGGAATTTGATTTTTAACTATATATGTGTATTACGTCTTATCAATACCCATCTACAGATACATTGTCACCAACTTCATATAAAAATTGGTGGTTTTCCCATCACAGGCAATACCATCACAGATCATATGTGCCAGAATAATGTGACTGGGTTTCATGCCACATTTCTATGATGTGATACTGCAGTCTGGCAGTACTATATCTGTCTCAAAAAGACAAAGCCTCAAAATGACTAAAATACAATCAGCAGGACGTTAAAACCCAATAAACAAACGTAATTAATTATTTGATGTGTGTGCCAAATATGATACCTCTGAACCACAGCGCCTATGCTCTCTTCTGATAATAACATGCAAGCTTGTCATGCTATACTCTATTAACTGCGTGACTCATCAGTCTCTTTGTGATGAGATGCCTGCACAGTAATTAAATGATGTCTAAGATGTTTTTATGCTCTCAGTCTAATCTAAAAGTGTAGTTAAGTTTTACAGCCTGAAATGATTTAACAAGTGACAGGAATTGTCACAAAACCAGGTTTTCTTTTCACAATGTTTCGTCCCAGTACAGATAATTTGTATCAGTCAAATAATTTTGTGTTCAATGTCTATTAAATCTAATGCAAAATAAATATCTAAGGGCCATAGCTCCATCAAAAATGGTCACACTGCAAAACCAATCATTACTATATATTTTAAAATTAAGGAGCTATGCTCCATATCAGGAATTTTTACAAAGGGGCAAACATGTAACTCCAAAATTATGAACCACAGAGTGAGGTTCCTATGCATTGCATTCAGCCTTAATGAGATGTATGCAACTATAAAGTTTCAAGTCCATACCTCTTATAATATAGGAGTTATGCTCCGGACAAGGAATTTTATCAAAGGGGCATAGCTCCATCAAAAATGGTCAAACTGCAAAACACAGGTAATATTCTCCAGGGTGACTTAGTGAAGGTACTTCTGTTGAAGTATGGACAAAATTTATTAAGAAATGTAGAAGTTGTGCACAAAAGAATATTTCCCTTTATATTACATCCGTTAAGTGGCAAAGGGCCATAACTGCATCAAAAATAGTCGAACCAAAAAACCCTGACAATATGCGCCAGGTCACTATGTAATAATGCTTCTGTAAAAGTTTGGGCCAAATCCATTGAAAAATGTAGGAGGAATTGCGCACAGAAGAATATTTCCCTAGACATTACATATGTGAAAAAATAACAAAGGGCCATAACTGCATCAAAAATAGTCGAACCAAAAAACCCTGACAATATGCACCAGGCCACTATGTAATAATGCTTCTGTAAAGTTTGGGCCAAATCCATTGAAAAATGTAGGAGGAATTGCGCACAAAAGAAATTGTTTACGACCGCCCACCCACCCGCCGACATACCCCAATCTTATAACCAGAGTTTTCCTTTGGAAAACCTGGTTAAAAAAGCATATCTGGTGCAACCCTTGAAAATCTGGTTGTTTGGAGTTATCTGACAACTCTTTTTTATCAGTGGGTTTAATTGTAATGTAAGAAGGAATTTTTTTTTTTGGGGGGGGGGGGGGGGGGGGGGGGGTGGGGGGGGAGAATTATTTGGCTGATTCCACTCAGAGGTAAGCTTAAAATAATTCTGAAATAATAAGCTGAAACCTGCAAGTTTATTATTCTGTATAGCACATTAATTTCCAAGTTGTTTAAAAAAAAGAAATAGCGAAAAAAAACTAGACAAATATTCTTTGGAACATTACCCCTACATTCTAGCCAGAGCTAGAGAAAGGGTGAGTGATTTACCCACAAGTCATCAATATACAAAACATTAAAAGGTTGTATCATTTAAAACCAAATCACCCACATGCATGTTTATACATGTACGTGATTTATATTTATTTGCCTTGTTATGCTAGGGGCACAACAGGCAAAATTAAGGACTCATATGTATTGTACTTCTTCACCTTATGAGATCAATACTCTAAATTTGAAGTGCATCCACTATAATATAGTATAGAAGTGATGCCATGGTTTAACCCTTTCCCTCATATAGACTCATTTTGATGCCCTCAATAGGTATCACATAAAGCCTGATCTGCAGAAAACCACAGTTAAACCTTACCAAATTTAATTACAAAATCCTCATTTCCAGACCACTGAGGAGCAGCGAACAGCATATCATATTTCCTATAGATTATAATTTACACAATCATAACTGTTTGGTCTGTATTTCTTCCCCCATCCCTAATCAAGTCATAGCTTGGACAGTTTGCTGATGTGCATAACAGTATCATGAAATTTTCTTGGCAGATGCTCTAGTTATTTGCATTGGCCTATGCTTAGCAACATTCACACTAAAAAGCATTGAGAGAATCATTACTTCAGCATGACAGACAGACTATTATACTGTATTTGGCAGCTATTTCGCAGTAGTAAAGAGAATTCTAACAAAAAATGATTGACATAATCAGCAAGGATACCCATGTTTTTTATTTAATAAATCAGAATGAGAACATTTTCACATATTTTTCCAAATGTAAAAGATAGCTATCATTTGACAGCATAAGGATCAATGCTAGTTACCACAAAATATGCACATCCATGCTACTTTTGAATGACACTGTCAAGAATCACAATGTTGTATTGCTTCAAACTATCCAACATTTCATAGAAAAACACATCTCAGCCGTATGCAGGGCTTCCATGTTAATCTTTTCTATGAAATAATTGACAAATTTCAACCTTTCCCCCTTACTTAATCAGGGCCTTACTTTCTTTTTTACCTGAGGTGCTGTTCATTTGTACTAGTTTCCCACCTGAGAATTTCTTTGAATTTCCCCAAATTTACTTTCGCCAAAGATTTTTTTTTCCTAAATTTGAAGAAAATGGCAATATTTTTCCAAAAATATCTCAATAAGTCCCCTTCTCAGGCACAATCACAACAAAAAAAAAGACCTATTAATTTCAATATCTGCAAATTAGCTTTTAAGTTATTTACAGACTGATCTGGTTTAATGCATGTTGTATAAGTCTCTTAACTGCTGTTGTGTGGCTACATAACAAGATTACTCACAACTGTCGGTGGCGTATCTTACATGTTCCCCATTACATGACAGAATAAACTCCTGCGTTTGTACATACAGGGTCTCAAAGTCCGGAATGTTGGCCATACTGTATTTCACACACCTGGAATCAGTAAACAATGTTCATTTATAACATTTGTGTAGACATGCATATGAGTAACATGCAAACTGGCAATTTATCCAAAAACTACCGGTACTAAGCACTAAGCATGATTAATGGATCTACCATCTTTGCATTTAATATCACATGAATATTATTCAATATTATCCAAGATGTAGCCGAACCATTACAAGGACTTACCTTAAATCAAACAGCTTCAATAGGAGCTGTCTGATCAGTGTTTCCTCTGTTTGCTTATACAATACTGTAGCTCAGATTCTACACAGTCTGCAGAGCATAGAAAAATCCACTGTTTCATATACCATTTAAAGTTTAGTTAATTAACCCTTTCCCTCATAGAGGAAACCATGAAAAGACCTATGCGAACAACATAAAACCAGATCAGCCTGCAAGTAACTCACAGGCTGATCAGGTTTTATGCTGTTCGCTGCTCCTCAGTGGTCTTGAAATGAGGACTTTATAATTAAATTTGGTAAGGTTTAACTGTAGTTTTCTGCAGATCAGGCTTTATGTGGTACCTATTGAGTGCGTCAAAATGAGTCTATATGAGGGAAAGGGTTAATATTCAGGAAGTCATAAATTTGTATATGAATATTCATGAAGTAAAATGACTTACAGTATGCCAAGAACTCCCAGGGAATGCTGCTGAACATTGAGTGTGGCCAGTACATTGTCAAGATGCCCAACATTCTTGCTCAGAGCATCTGCACTCTTTGTTATGAAGTCACAAAGCTGGGAAAAATTCCCTGAAAAGGAAAAGAATCATTGTTCATTTCTTTCATTGAATAAATATAATAGGGGATATCTGGAACTCTCATAAATGGGTTTTTCCATGTAGGTACATGTAACTGTTGCTGAAAAACATGCAGCACAACACAAATTCTATTATTATTCTTTGTGGACCTTCGTTCTTTCCATTAGTAAAATTTTATATTCTAAAAATGTAACCTAAAAATTTAGATCTTGGTCCATAAGTTTTATGTGGATTTTATGATATACAAATACTATAATCAAAAGGTCATGATTGCCATTCTTAAGCCGCAGTCACATCTAACAGTCACTTTCACAATCAATGTGCTTACTTAAATTTGAAAGTAATTCACACGTTGTTAGAACCTAGTAAATCTTATCTTATTTTGTAGTATTTCAACATAGATGCCTCAGTATTTACAAATTCTTCATCCTTCCTAAACTTTCTTTATATTTCCTCTGACCAATTTTGAACCAACTTCAAACTTTTATACTCAGTGTGGCCATACCTGCACCACATGGTTTGTGACATCATTTTAAGCTATCGTGAGCAGCATCTTTTGCCTTGATTTGTAGGAAAAAGCTGCAGTAAGAATTTTATTCTTGCATCAATTCTAACGAGATTTATAGTGCGTGCAAAGAGGGGAAATCTGCCCCATGCAAAGGCCCTAATGATTCTTTGTCAGATGTACTGTAAGCGCAGTGATTATTTCCTAAGATCTGGGAAAACTATAATGTCATTGCGTCTTCCTTGTCCAAAATACTGTCCTTCTGATGAAAATGTTCTAAAATTATAGCATCTCAAATGTACGATTTTTTAAATAAGCCTTAAGGTCTTATAACCCTAATACTTAGTAATAGCCATCAATTCCATCAAAGCCATGCATATAACTTCACAATATAAGCTTTTAAAATGTCAAAAAATGGTAATCTGAGGGGCATATTGACATGTTATGACATGTGACAGAAGTTTTATTACCTCCCCTTGATAATTTTGCTGTCATGAGTTATCTCCCCTGCAAACTAATAAAAGTGACTTTCTCCATTTTTCTACGGTTAAAAGTTTAGATTTCTTTTCATAAATTTGAAACAGAATTATTTAATGCATCTTTCTACTGCGAGTTTTTCTCATACATTAAATGACTGTCCACGGTGGCCGAACGTCCGCCTCGGGAGCAGGAGGTCGTGGGTTCGGTCATCGACATACCAAAGTCGTAAAATTGTACGGTTATAGCTCCCTTGCTTGAAGCTCAGCATATAAAGGTAGTTGCAGGAATGATTGCCCAGATGTCAGGATAATATGACTGGGTGTGGTATCATGCCACATGACTCTACGGCAGCATACACTATATCTGTCTCCAAATGACTAAAATACTGTCAGTGGGACGTTAAACCCAACAAACAAACTTAAATCTATTGCAGGTTTCCATATTCACAAAAATATTTCCTATAGGCTTCAATGTTAAAAACAGATTATCTCCCCCAAATTAGATAACAAGAGCTGTCAGAGGACAGCACGCTCGACTATTCAAAATGCTTGTTGGTAAATCAAATGAAATCTATTTCAATTCTACCTTGATAGCCTGATACCCCTTAATAATTTTATGATGTCTAAAATCAATCCCATGCCTAGTTCCTGAGACAAAAACAATAACATTGTTATTTAACCAAAAATCCAAGTTAGAAAAGGGCCATAATATGCATAAAATTCATATTCACACTGTGCATGCAAAACTTTAACCAAAAATCCAATTTAGAAAAGTGCCATAATTTATATAAAATTCAGTCCAAAAGTTATCCTCCTTAGTTTTCTGATGCCCCTGAAGACACTCCTTAACTTTCTAGTCAATTCCACAAGCAATTTCTGAGATATAAGCTGGATAGTAGCTTGAATACAAAAATTTAACCAAAATTCTAAGTTAAAAGGGGGTCAAATTTAATTCCAATTTTTGGTTGGAAAACTTTAACCAATTTTCTATTGCATGCAAAACTTTAACCAAAATTTCTAAGTTAAAAAGGGGCCATAATTCATATTAAATTCAGTCAAGAGTTATCTACCTTGTTTGTCTGATGCCCCTAAACATATTTATAAACTTTCAAATCAATACCATAAATGGTTATTGAGATAATTATAAGGTGATAGTAATTTGCACGCAAAACTTTAATCAAAAGCTGCAACGCCAACACCAACGCCAGGGTGACTACAATAGCTCTCATATTCTTCAAATAGTCGAGATAAAAATTGAAAGAAAAAAAACTCTTTAAGTCTTAAGTGAAATATTTTCATTTTTGAATGTTTCCAAAGTGTTAAAGTTCCACAAACATATTACCATCCAGTGGCAAGATATGGAATATGGCTATTAGGGTGCTAATACCTTGATTTCAAACAATGTTCATAGCGTAATTTTTTCTGATGCCAGAATAAACCACTGTAAAAGCTCCATTAAGGGAGGAATGTTAATCACACAGATAAACAACTTCTTTATGAATTTCCACCTGAAGGGCTTTTTCAAAAATCATGAAGAAATATAACAACACCTCATTATTGCATTTTGACCAAAAACAATATGGCGTCAACAAAATATAAACAAACAAATTGTGGTATCTGCTGGCTGATGCACAAATAAGTGTTGAGCAAAAATTGCCATAAATTTTGTGTTTGGAATGAAATTTCCCAGACAAAATTTGCAAGAAACTAATGCTCAAATGGTAAAAAGTGGTTTGAGAAGGAAAAGGAAAACATTGTTGATGACAAGCGTAGTGGTCGTCAAGTGAGAAAGACATTGTCACACGACACTGCCGTCAAAGAGTTGCTTTGCAGAGATCTTCACATTGCAATCCCCAACATTATGAACAGAATAGTCTGTAGCTGTCTTCAATATTATTTATGACCAGCTAAATGGTTATTGAGATATAAAGTTGATAGTAACTTGCATGCAAAACTTTAACCAAAAGCTGCAACGCCAACGCCGATGCCAAAGCGACTACAATAGCTCTCATATTCTTCAAATAGTCAAGCTAAAAAACTTGTGATTTGTGACTATACTGACTTTTAATGATTTAATATATATTATATAATGTAATGTAAAAATCAGAAGCTGAGCTGGTATATGTTTTGAAGAAGCAGCAAATAACAATTAAAGTATGATGTCTTTCACAGCTAGTAGATCTAGTTAGCTAATTAATGAGAAACCTAATTAAGTACACAAAAAAGCTTTTTGGTAATATCTATTGAAGATCATAAGGAGGTTAATGAAGTACATAAAAAAGTGAATGTCCATAAAAGATTATAAGAAAGTTAATGAAGTACATGAAAAACAGCTTTGCAAGTGTCTATAAAAGACAAACTTTATAAACTTAATAAAGTACCCAGGGAGCACTTCATGTCATCATTTCCCTTAATGTGGAATTCCACTGGAAAATGAAGTGGAATTCAATACCAGTACTATTCCAGTTAAAAATACCAGTGGAATTCCAGACAAAGTTCCAGTGGTATTCCAGATGTATGTTTTTACTGGGGTAAGAATGTCATTGAAATCTCTCAAATATGGCTCAAAATAATTCTTGAAATGTAATTTAGTAACAGTATCTGGCGTTTTAATTTAAAAAAGGAAGTTGTCAGCACCCTCCTGCCACATACGCTACATCTGATGATTAACACTCTCTTAGATTTCTTTTTCATTAACTCTGAATCCCTAATGAATATTCATGTATAAAATTATGGCATGATGAATACAGTCAGATTTTAGTTATCTGACCAAGTGACTCTAAAATGAGTAGGGTCATCTACTAGTCAAGACCAATCACCCTATGAAGTTTGAGGAATGTGAGCCCAAGCGTTCTCAAGTTATTGATTGGAAACAATTTTCACATTCGAGGTCAATGTGACCTTGACCCTTGACCAAGAGACCCCAAAATGGTTAGGGTCATCGACAAATCATGACAAATCACCCTATGAAGTTTGAGGAAAGTCGACATAAGCATTCTCCAGTTATTGATTGGAAACAATTTTCACATATGAGGCCAGTGTAACTTTGACCTTTGATCAAGTGACCCCAAAATTAATAGGGGTCATCTACTAGTCATGACCGATCATCCTAAGAAATTTGAGGAATGTGGGCCCAAGGTTTCTCTAATTATTGATCTGAAACAAAGTGGTCCACCGATGGACCGACCAACCTACCAACCAATATTTGCAAGACAACATGCCCCCTCTTCTTCGAAGGGGGTATAATAAAAAGGAACATATTATTCTTTATTTACATTTATGAACACATGAAGCAGTTCTAAGCAAAAAGTTGTGGGTGTCATTCTCAAAGTGAGATGACTGCGCAAAAATCAGGCCACATTTATACCAATCCTCTTGTAAGTAAACAAGAGGTGAATACAAACTCACTCTTGATTTCTTTAATTAGTGCATTCTTTTCTTAATTGGACAGCCAATCAGTTGTAATTAATTTATTTTAACTTATCAAAATCATGTGCTATACTGAAGACATAAGTTGATAACAGTGATCTCCCTTTCACAGTTTGACAGTAAAGATGTGAAAACTTCTAGCCGATCAGAACATAGCAGACAGGTTCGGATAAAGGGTGTAAACAGGTGATAAAACTTTTCACTGTGGGCCAAATTTTAAAGGGTCATGTTTGACTAAAAAAATAAAAAATAAATAAAGGGCTGTATTTTATATAAACTTATATAAGGAAAACATTGGGACTGAAGGTTATGTTTGGATAAGGATAACTGGCTTTGGATAACATCTTTGAATAACCAAGATTCGACTGTATCAATTTACCGGTCTTTGGTACATGAAACTATGGATTTTTCCTTGCTGTGCAAGCTGCATAAAATTGTATAAACAGACAGGAAACCTAGATCAGACAGGTCCATCTAGGTCCCAGTCACACTTTTTGAAACAAGGCCAACCAGTCCTGTAACTTTCCTTTGTGTATATGCTGGGTGTCAATCAAGAAAGCTAATATACCATTACCATTTTCTATTGTTCTGGAATGTACGCAGTTGAGAATGAAATCCATAACCTTCGGAATCCATTACGATCTAACCACTCCTCCAATGAGACAATCTCTATGCCCTTATCTAATTTGGAACAAAATACTTTTTTTGTAAATTCCCCAATGTTAATGCTCAGAATAATATAAGGCGACATGTGCAGTTGTGCTTTCAAAGTTGGCATGTTTAATAGAGTTACTCCGGAATTAAGAATATTTGGGTTTTTCCCAACTAATCCTGGGGTACAAACAAACTTTTACAGTTAAAACTTTGTGGTCAGTTGCACTAATTCTATTGTGAACGGTAGTGCACCATGAAGCTGTAACAATTAAAGTTTGTTTGTACCCCCGGATCAGATAGGAAAAACCCACATTTGCCAAGTTCGGATAACATCAGATTCTAATCTCCAATCATGATATTTTTTCCACTCTGACTTAAATTGGTCAATCTTTACAGCTCACAGCTAGATGTGTAGACTGCCATAGTTATGAGGTTCACACAGGTGAAATATGTGGAAGACTGGTTTTTCTCACAGTGCCTCATTGCATGAGCAAAACTGATTACCTGACTGACGACCTCTACAAGCCTCACTTTTCATAGGATCAACTTTAGTGTCCCATCTAGCCTGAAACAGCCAGGTATGGTGCCCAACTGCTCATTTGCCACACCCAGCATGTGTCCTTTTTGTTAGCAGGTTATATGTCTGCTCTTTTGTTGGAATTAAGTGCCGCTTATGATATTTATTTTCTATCTCAAGAAATTACAGTACAAAGCTGCCTATTATCAGACTATCCAATCACTTCTGCAAAATATTACCCCATTCCTGGGTTTTTCCTTAGAGGCGGCTGGTGGCATATTTGACGGCCTCAAATCCTTTCCTGGCCAGCTCAAATTTGTCAAATTGTAAAAAATCAAGAATAATTAAAAAAAAATGAAAAACAAATCACAGGAAAACATAGGACCCCCAGACCCCACTGCCTCTGTAACAATCTTAAATTAGCCTTTTACTCTGATTTGTAAGGAAAACCCTGCCATTTATGATCCAAGTGTAGCTCCGCATATTGATCTGTCAAAGCTGAGAAGCCACCTTCTGATGTAGAAAAATAATTAAACAATCTTAGTTTAGCATGTTCGCACGGTGTAAAGAAAGACAAAGTGAAATTTTTGCTTTTTTTCTCTTAAAAGGCAGACAACCACAGAAAAGCAACAACTATAAACTACATGACAAAAGTGGAACAAGTTATAGTTGTTAAAATTAGATTTTGCCCATTTGTTTCATAGAAATTTTCAATGAAGAATACATATGGAAACTAGCTGACCACCTGGGGGGCCACAATTTTCAACTGATCTAATTATTTCAATAAACAAGGAAGAGTGAATGTTTACCATGTTCTTACCAAATGGAGATACCAATCATTGTTGATACACAATCATTATTGATTGTTGAAAACTTGATATCCAATCATTGTTGATTGTTGAAAACTTGATATCCAATCATTGTTGATTGTTGAAAACTTGATATCCAATCATTGTTCTCTTTTTCAATGAAACATATTGGGTCTCCTAGAATATACTGCTTCTTTTATCCAATGACAAATTATCCTCAACATCAAATACCTCCTCAGTCTGGGTGACCGGTGATTTTTTGGCAAATTTAAGCGTAAATCTAAGGGAAACATTAAGCTAGAGGGTGACCATATGCATATATTAGGGCTGGGTATTGCTGGTAATAATGATATTGCAATATTTGAACCTAATATTGTGATATATTGCAATATATTACTAAAATTAAAACATATGTAAAAAATGTGACACTTCTTTGAAGTTATTTAAGGTATTTTCATATGTTTAGATTTTTGTGTAAGGTACCAACTCAAAATTCTTTGCCAAACTTTTCAAATGACTCAAATTTTTGTTAATTCTTAAAATAGCAATTACCGCTTGTTTATATTGTATAAATATTGTGCAATTGTTCTCCTGAAGTTTTGAAATTTACTTTAGAATAAAAAATATACATAGATTTAATGTTGTATAAACATATTTGCTCTTCATTTCTTTTTATTAGACCTACTTAATACTTGAAAATTATTTAGCTTCTAAAGTACAATATATTGCTAGGCCTTTTTTCAGATGTTGAGGAAGGGGCATTAATATCACATTTTAGGGAAAATATCACCATTTTTTTCATAAGGGGAAGAAAAATCCTGAGGTAAGATGCAAATTTGCGGAAAACTGCATGAATTGGAAGACTTTTTTCAGAGGGGAAGGGGCCTGTAAACTACCGCTGATAAAGAAGGAAAAAAGCTCTGATTGCCCACCCCAGCATATATGCATATGCAGAGTCTCTTTATTAAACACAAATCGAATCAAATGACAATAACTGCATTTAGGACTGGGACTCTTATGTTGACAAAGAGTGTTTTGAATTTAGAGTGAAATGTCACACTAAAAATTAGTGTTTACTATTTTCTCTCTCTTTTATTTTCTGATCCAGATTTTCATTCGGTGTGATAGAATTTCCATGCTTGTCAGACCAAATGTCATAACAGATATATCAGCCTTTCACAAAGTCTGCTGTAAATTGTCTAACAGACCAAAGTAAAACAAGGTTACTTCGGTATGTCCAGCCACTGGATGGGTGACAGCTGGTCTAGCTATCATGGCTGCACTGTTGGAGAATGATAATTGCAATAAGACTCTCCAGTAATGTTATAGGGGCAGATAGATAGTTTTCATATGATGTCATCACTCGAGCGCACCTGACCATGACAGCCATCTTTGGGGTCAAGTGCTACTGATAAGATCAGTCATGCATACACATTTTGATGTTTAAAAAGAGAAAAAGTTGACCAAAGAATTGAGCTTCGACTATTAAGATATACACATAAAAAGAGTCACACTTAAATATAAGTGAATGTTGAAAGTCTGCAACTTTTAAATGAATTAATATCAGGGTTTGATGTGTTTCTAAGTGTATGAACTAATTGATGTATAATCCGATGATACCAATGTAGTTTATACACCATTGAGCGATTATTGGTCATTCATTAATTCACACCCAGAAAGAATCATGTTAAAAATATCAATTATAAATGCTGGAACTCAATTTAACATAATTTCTTAGTTTTAAAAAACATATTGCAGTCAAATCTTGGTTGTCTATAGACTATATATAATATCAGCAACATAATTATAAGATCTATGATGATGTATTATGATTCATGCACCTGTATGATTAATTATCAAGCATATTGCTTTTGAAAATAGAAATTATTTTAAGCCATTATAATCAATCTTTCCTTACCAGTGAGAACACAACGTTCATAATGTAATAAAAGGTAAAATGGATTTTTTCACTAAATTTTAAATGAACATATTACTGTACGTTTATGTATAAGGTAAAAGGTCAAATAACAATGTAATGTCATGACATAACACCAGATGTGTGCGATACCTTCCTATCAGTTGGCACAGCATGTGTTTACTTTGATCGGATATGGCACTTTTATGTATCACTGGTATACACCATCCTCTCCCCTTTCCCACTATCCTAATTGGAGGAGGGAGGGGGCAAGCGACATGTATACAACATGAATGTCATAACTAACATGACTACAAATTTCTGCCATGAATATTATCTATATCCATTCTATTTTATGTACATTATAACTAAAAATATTATATATCAAAATTAAAAATACAACATAGAAATATCACATTTTGAAGAGGAATACATTCTTCAGTATATTTCCATACCGAATCTCGGTGATTAACTGATAATAATATTAAAGGATAAAAGTTTTTTAAATCTTAAAGTGATGATCTAATTAACATCTCTAGTAATCACATAATGTAAGTGTATTCTTATTATTGTTAAAATGTAAGTATTTTATTTATTAAAACAGTGGGTAGAATTAAACAACATTAATTTAAAATGACATGAGACCACTTTAAAAAAAGTTGTTTACAGGTGAATTAGATTTTTGCTATCATCTTTGGAGAAAATGAACTGAAGGTCAAATGATACCAATATATGGAAAGGAATTTGCTTTTTAAGTATGTTAACAGTTGATAAGCCACTGTTTTATTTCTCTCATACTTGTTTGACAAATTTGTTTCTAGATGTCAATTTAACAATTTAGATTTTATATCCTAAAACGATCAATTTGATCAGCCGAAACGAGGTAGGAGTCTTGGTGTAAATTTCCCAAAGCTTTTATATAAGGCCTAGGTTGAGATCCAGCGGAGGCCAATACGAAAAAAATAATTGGAGCGGATCTCAGTAGAGATTACAGCAGGGGTTTACCTTGATTATTTCAAATGAGGGGTCAAGTGACCCCTTTATAAATTAAGAAAGAGACAAGATTTGAAATATTTGGGGGTCAGTTTGGCAAATTTTATGCACTAGGAAAAATCCTGCATTAAGGCTCTGGAACTGTAATGAACTTCGGCAAACACCGACACTCGGAAATGTCCGTGTTTGCCGAATGATCCGTAATCGTTAATTATCGTCGATTTCCGGTTTATTCTATTTTTAGTAATTTCCTATCATTTGGTGGGGTTTTCCGATACGTAGTTGGGTAATAATAAATACAAATTAAACTGAGATGAAAAATATGGAGACTTAAGAAAGCCTTCACATGGCCCTTTACACCATTTGTAGTAAATGTGATATTCAAGTATGTTATTAACAGACACATCTTGGACCATTAGACCTGCAGGCAGAGTTTATGATATTACATGTATATACTGAATGTTCAGCTCCGTTGCATTCATATATTGTTCAAAAGAACAAGGTTAACCATGTATTCTGTGATATATTTGTGTTTTTGAAATTTAAAACTCATTTTTGTATCATATATAGATGATTTTTTTATTTAAAGATTTACTATTTAATTAATATTGACTATTTTGACGTCATTTTTCGCTTGGAGTTTCATTATAACCTTATATAACTTGCTATTATTTTCTTTTGGAACGGTAAAACTTCTATTGAAATTCATATTATGTAGAGTTATTATTGCAGAAAATTTTAAATGTTGTTTCAGGTCTTAAACTTAATCCATACTTGAGATATTTAGCTTTAAAGATAGTTGAAGTTATTAAACATGACAGAAAAACTGGAAAATTTGCATGTGAGTATATATATATAAAACTCTATATCTTGAAAAATATTTGTCCAAAGCTCAATTCTATTGATTTTAATTAATATTTAGTTGTTGTAAAACAGGAAAATGGGTTAAAATATGAACATAAAACAGTTGTTTATAAAAAAAGTGTACTTTTTTATTTTTTACCCTTGTATTATTTCGACTATTTCTGAACATCAAGGGAAAATACTTAAAAATGTCAATAACTTAAGCTATAAACGGTAAATTTAAATAAAAATTCACCATACGATGTGTTTTATAGTATAGATTCAGGAAATAATATCATTTTTAGGATTTTGGAAGGTCACCATTACAGTTCCAGAGCCTTAAAACAGCTGGTCACAGTCGCTGTAGTTATTGCTGACGCTGCGTGGAAACGCAGCGTCAGTATGGAATAGGTTTTTATTTTGCCAATGGAGCCATATAATCAAAACAGGGAGCAGCCAATGTTATTTTCGTAAAATAAAAACATCTAATATGTTAATAATAAACACTTTATGAATCAATTATTTGCATTAACTGATGAAAATAAAAACAACAAGATTCAAAATTTAACAAGTCTTCTATTGTCATCATAAAGAAGCTGGACACATATCAGCTTAAACTTATTTATTTTACGTCGATTGGGAAACAAGTTCTTACAAATTATACTAATCCCTCTCAACGGTTCCTGGGCTGGACCAGTACTTTGCGCCTGAGAAGGTCGTGAAGAATTCTTTGAACCCACAACCTCGGATCCGTAATCGGATACGTTACAACTGGACCACAGCACCCTACTGGACACATATAATGTGTATCTGTTGACTTCTCCTTAAACTTGTAGGCAACAGGTTTTAAATCTTGGTTAACGGACCTTGCATGGCAACCTGATTCATTATAGCTCAGAAAAAACATATGGAAGATGTTTTAAGATCTTGAAATATTCAGATTTTAGAAATAAACCGTCAACTTGAAAAAATAATAAAACAGCAGTTTAAAAATAAGTATTACAGCATAATGTAGAAAGTGTAAAAACACACAAACACTATACATATTGTCGTAGTGGACATGTCTAATTTATGGTCCCAGGCCCTATATACAGTCTCAGTATAGTGCTTGAAATTGGTAAATTTAACTGAACATTACATAGTTTATGTTGTGTAGCCTTGTAAACATATATTTAATTTTACACATACCATCAACACAAAAAGAATGCCATGCTCCTACGTCAAGCTACGTTATCAAGGGAAGTAACTAGTGGGAAGATTGTTACTTAATACCAAGACCTGTACCTAAATCCCTTACCAAATAAAAACTTATTAGTGCTGAATTGTTTCTTCATCATTGCCCTTATTGTTGCTGCTGCTGTTGCTGATAATGATGATGATATTTCTTTTTTACATTGACATTAATTCCCCCTTCGTAGCTACTGTATGGAAATTTCATGCATCTTGCTGGCCCTAACTATTCCAATAATTACATAAGAAAGAAATTACCTGTTTTAAATGTATCTTCATTGATCTATAGATTACTGAAGAATCATTTATTTTTGTGGGGGACTAATTTTCATTGATTTCGTGGATGGCTTTATATATTTATCCCCACAAACACTGTTTATTTCATAGACCTCGTGTTTTCTACTTCTAGTACATCAGGGCTCACGCTGTCGGTCGCCAAAGGCGCCAAATGCGACAAAATTATGAAACTGGCGCAAGATTTTTCTAATTGGCGAATGTGTTTGGCGCATACGATGAAGAAATCAGTAAATTAGTACCGCGGTTATTTAAGTTCCGTAATGCACTTAAAATACAGGTCACTCTACACTGTATACTACTTTACGTAACCAGAACCTGCTGTGGGATTATCCAATCAACAGGCATTCTAAGGCTTCCTAATTATGCAAAGATGTGGAATACTCGGATGGTATTGGCAGTTTATAACTTGTTTATATTTGTCACACTCTCTACCGACTTTTGTTTGTACCTGTATTTGGAACTGATATGAAATTGCGCAATCATCACAATGGCGGGCATTTGCTAAAAACATTAGCAATGTTTCATTACTACCGTTTCTTTAAAAAATTTAAATTGATTATTTAGTTTACCTATTTAGATTCCAACTGGTAAATAGCATAGATGTACCGATGTATATAAATGACTCGATACTAATCGCTAATGGAGCGAGTCAAAACGTATCCAAACTAAAACGTACCCGATATATAACGTACCCAATTTTTTTTTTCTTTTGTTTATGTTTGGTTCTTGATGTATCAAAATATTAATATACCTATTCTCATTGAATGAACTATTTTGTTTGACATGAATGAAATATTTTTTAATAATTTATTTATAAAACTAAATGTCAATTAAATTCATTTAATTTTCATTTAGAATTATATGACAGTATTTGTATTGTTTTTATTTCGATATATTTTTTTTATTTCTTTTTTTTTATATTTAAATATTATGCACCAATTGAATATGTCTTTGACAGTTCAAGTATAGCAAATGCATATATCAAACCAGTATATATATAAAGACAATAAAAATTTCCGAAAACATAGTGGAGCCACTTGCATTAAATTTGGCTCCAACTTCTTAAATTTGGCTCTAATTTTTCTCATTTGGCAAATGTGTTGGCGCAAACATTTTTACAGCCAGGGTGAGCCCTGTACATGGTTCCAAAGATATATGTACCAACGAAATTGAATAAATCACACATTCCACTGAATTTTATAACAACAAAATAAATGACTTTACAGTAGTTAATTTATGGCATCTCAAATCATCATCACATAATGTATCTACTATGATTAAAGTATGTCCTATACTTTTTTGTTCTATATTTCTGAATAATTTTATAAGTTTTTTTTTTTTTGTTATTTTTGGACCCTCTCTATATGGCATTGCTATATTTAAGTCGTGCTTCAAAAACATGCGCGGCGTCTTTGATGCTTTGCATCAAAATTAGTCTTGTTATTATTAAGCTTAGGTTGAGAAAGGATTGAACTGGAACTTTGATAGGCTCAAACTTATGTATTCATATACTGTCACACAAACTCTACTTCATTGGACATATTCTTGGGTAATTATCTGAAGAAATAATGTAACAAATAAAATAAATACCTTGTGTTGATAGTGTTTGAACTGTATTCACGTACTGTTCCAGTGCCGTTGCCATTTTTGCGTTAAATACCGCTTACAACAACGAGTTACAGTAAATTAATCTGAAATTGTTTATTCCAGATAATCTTTTTATAAGTCAAGAATATTTTCACAAATGATCATTTTTTATGAATTTGTATGTTTTGTAAATAAGAAACTGAATATTTAGTTCTCAACATGTATATATTTATATTGTTAATGATAAAGCACTTTTTTTTTTTACTCGGAACAGACGTTAAATTGCGGATCCGTGTTCGTGTGCGGATTTAATGCCCCCCCCCCCCCCCGGAAGTTTTTAATTCGTTAATTCACATATTAAATCCATATGTACGTTTAATTTGGACACTTCTTAATGTACGCTCAGGACTAACAACAAATTCTGTAACCGCGTCCGGACTATTTGTGTTCGAAGAGTGAACATATTTAATTATATAATTATATATCTGACAAGGGTCTCTATATATAGAGACTGATCTGATTTACTTAGACAGTCTAAGAAGCTCTGTTTGTCGTATTTCTATCCATATAATATATCACCTACGGCGATATTTTAAATATTAATTCTTAAAAATCAGAGAATATTAAGTAGGGTACTGTTTATATATACCATATAAAACCATCGTACGTGGTCGAATCTTTATCTCATAGACGACAATTTTGTTTCTCATTTCAAAATATTGTCTATGACTGTTACCTTAAAAGATACATATTTCCTGTAAAAGGTTTATTATTTAGTTTTTTATTTTGAATGATAAAATAAGTAAAAAAAAAATAAAAAACATTTTCTCTCTAATATGTTGATCAAATTTCACATATACATGATATATCTAAAGTTGTAATATTGTGATTTTAAAAAATTGTGGTTATATTTGCTCTCTTGATCGCTCTCTAACGCATGTGCTAGTCGGGAGGCCGTGGGTTTATTCCCCGGTCGAGATATATCAAAGTTGTTAAAATAGTAGCTCCCTAATTGCTTGAGGTTAAGTAGATAAAGGTATATCTATTCAGGACTGATTGGGCCGGTGGCAAGGTAATATGACAGACTTCGAGTGTGGTATCCTGCCACTTGCCACGTCTGATTTTTTTCTTCCCTTCCTTGCAGCACATATGCACTCAAACAAAAATAAAAACATACCCTCTTCTCTACAAAGCGTATAGGTTTTGAAATGCCTATAGTAAATGTAATTCCCAATGTTTGGACTACAGTCAATGGGACGTAAATCCCAACAATCCAGTAACTCAGATGGTATAACTAGAAATGTGGCGGATGCCTCCGCCGCATGGTCTTATTAGATTGACAACAAATGTCATTGAATAGGAACGAGAGATTCAAATTTAAAAATGACCGTAACTCCATCAAGATTTGTTGGATAGTAACCTATATCAAATTTTGTCCTCTGTGTGTGTGTGTGTTATTTTAATCATTGTTACCACACGTATTAGCAGTATGATATACATGTATTTACAAGCCAACTATGAATGAAACAAATCAAGTCTTTTAAAAACTTAATTTTGACACTGATATATCTCAAGAAAGGGCTATAACCCCGCCAACATTTAACGGGCAGACGCATGAACAGACAGGACCCATTCATCATTCTTCGAATGGCGGGACCATAAATTAATTTAACATACATGTAGTTGTTTCTTCATAAAAATAGGCACTGGCCGGAAAACTAGCCATGCGTTCAGTAACCGTTAAAAGTCCCTAACGTTAGCGCTTAGGCTTCATCTCTGTTGTATCAAACCAATAACATTAGCGTTAAAACAGTAGGTCACATCTTTACCCTGTAACCTTTATTATAGTTTCCCCCGAGCTTTTAGGATATTTTAGACTTTTTGTGTTTCGATCAATACAATTGGTTAAAATATCTTATAAAATATGTTACCGTTGGTGTTTATCACGAGCAACAATATGTTTATCACCCTGCTTTCTACTTATCCACGCAGGTTCCACAAATGGTCCAATATATTTTTGCCACAAAATATGTATAGGTTAGTTCATAGTTGCCTTCAACTACACGATACATAGTCACGAGGGCGGACAAAACACAGGTACTTGAGGACAGGACTATAGCTGTGCACCTCCACCCCCAAACACACACAAAGCGCTTTGAAAGTATCGGTTTTCAACTTTAATTCGCCATTTACATAGAGTTTATGTATCAAAATATTCACATTCAAATAAATCTTACGTTTACTGTCCATGTCTTTATTAAACAAGAGGGCCATGATGGCCCTGAAACGCTCACCTGAGTACCATTGCTACAACTGATTACAAGGTTTTTAAACAGACAAGAATTCTGATATAACTCAATCTTAAACATTTTAGCCCTGACAATACTACACACCAAATATATAAGCACTGGGCCTTATGGTTTCAGAGGAGAAGACTTAGTACGGGGTCATTTATCTCCAAAGGGCCACCATTTTGAAAATATTAATAATGAACCATTAGATGATGCTACATACCAAAAATCTAAGATATAGGCCTTATGGATTCATAGTAGAAGATTTTTTTTAAAGATTTTCCTATATAACTCTATGTAAAACAAGTGACCCCTGGTGCGGGGGCATTTATCACCATAAGGTCATGATTTGTACAATCTTGGTAATGAACTATAAGATGATGCTACATACCAAATATCTAATCTCTAGGCCTTATGGATTCATAGAAGAAGATTTTTTAAAGATTTTCCTATATAACTCTATGTAAAACAAGTGACCCCTATTGCGGGGGCATTTATCACCGTTTGGCTATGATTTGAACAATCTTGGTAATGAACCATTAGATGATGCTACATATGAAATATCTAAGCTCTAGGCCTTATGGATTCATAGAAGAAGATTTTTAAAGTTTTCCTTATAATCTATGTAAAACAAGTGACCCTGGTGCGGGGGCATTTATCACCATAGGGTCATGATTTGTACAATCTTGGTAATGAACCATAAGATGATGCTACATACCAAATATCTAATCTCTAGGCCTAATGGAATCATAGAAGAAGATTTTTAAAGATTTTCCTTTATAACTCTATGTAAAACAAGTGACCCATGGTGCGGGGGCATTTATCACCATAGGGTCATGATTTGTACAATCTTGGTAATGAACCATAAGATGATGCTACATACCAAATATCTAATCTCTAGGCCTTATGGATTCATAGAAGAAGATTTTTAAAGATTTTCCTTATAACTCTATGTAAAACAAGTGACCCATGGTGCGGGGGCATTTATCACCATAGGGTCATGATTTGTACAATCTTGGTAATGAACCATAAGATGATGCTACATACCAAATATCTAATCTCTAGGCCTTATGGATTAATAGAAGAAGATTTTTAAAGATTTTCCTATATAACTCTATGTAAAACAAGTGACCACTGGTGCGGAAGCATTTATCACCGTAGGGCTATGATTTGACAATCTTGGTAATGCCATTAGATGATGCTACATACCAAATATCTAAGCTCTAGGCCTAATGGATTCATAGAAGAAGATTTTTAAAGATTTTCCTATATAACTCTATGTAAAACAAGTGACCCCTGGTGCGGGGACATTTATCACCGTAGGGCTATGATTTGTACAATCTTGGTAATGGCCCATAAGATGATGCTACATACCAAATATCTAAGCTCTAGGCCTTGCAGTTTTGCAGAAGAAGATTTTTAAAGTTTGCATTTTTAAAATCTATTTTTAGCTCCTGTGACCTAATTATGCAATGGACCAGAACCATTTATACAACTTTAGTAGAGCTTCATCCAAGGAACATTCCTGCAAAATATTTTTCAAATTGGTCAAGCCGTTTAGGAGGAGATGTTGTTTGAAGCAATTGTTGACACCGGACGCACGCACGGACGACGGACGACGGACGCCGGACAAAAGGCGATCAGAAAAGCTCACCTTGAGCACTTTGTGCTCAGATGAGCTAAAAAAAAATCACAATATATAAAACAACAAGGTAACCAACTTCAGCAGGATACTGAAGAGCACCCATCAGGAATTGATTTCAAATATCTATGAAATATGTGCCCATCGGTAATATTGGCAAGTTCCCACTGTCAACGGATAAATTTTCTTCATAACTGTTCAAAAGAAATTCAAATATAATTATTTCTAATGTCTGAAATGTCAAGATTTCGAGAGGGGGTTGAGTGATTTAACCTCACTCGAACCTCGATCAACGGAATTAAACCCTAAACGATATCTATGAGGCCAGCGCTGCGATTTTCTAATGTACAGAAGGGACCGGTAAGAGTAATCCGAAATTATTTTGTTTACAAATATTTTCGGAACACTCTTACCTTCCCGTTCTGTATCATATACAATCGCAACATCTTTTTTTTTTTCAGTTTGAGTTGACCTTCCTCCAGGGTGATGACGTCATAGATGTCGTTTTGGGTTCACTTCCGTTGATCGAGGTTCCAATCGCACTTTCTTACACATCGGTTTACATTACATTCACCTCTGTGGTGGGCTCAGAAAGTAGTTCCAAATAAATGACGTCATCCAGACCGTTGTTCAAATATTTAATTTAAAGGACGACAAGATAGGCTCCATAAACTGTGAAATATATATACCGGAATGGTCATTAAAATTACAAATGATGAAAATAAAAAGCTGATCTTAAATTACGATATCCGGCTGAATCTATAAATATTTACATTTGCAGACGAGCGTTTGCGGAATTTTCCCATCGGCGAAATAAGGCATGAAATAGTTCCCATAATAACAATCAAATTTGATATTTTACACACGTTTTATGGTGATTCAAAAGGTATTTATTCAATGCTTTAATACTTTTGATCCTTAAAATACACTTAAATCCACGTTTAATAAGTGTTCTCTGTTTTGACAAGATTCTTATCATTGAGCCCATTGCAGAGATGTTATGTGAGGAACGAACAACAACTCTGCTTGGAGATTCAAAATAATAATATCTGTATTTCATGTGAACAGTTATGAAGGAAAATTATCCGCTGACAGTAGGAATTCTCCAATATTATCGATGGACGCATTTTTATCGATTTGTTGACACTTTTTCCCGATGGGTGCCCTTCAGTATCCTGCTCAAGTTGGTAACCTTTTTATTTATTATGTATAGACCATCGTGATTTTCTTTTAATGATAAAGACAGGCTTCTGTACTCAGGTACCTGTGAGTTATGTGGTTGTATTGTCCACACTTATTGATTTTTACAAAAGTGTTGGACTACGGAAAATACCATACATGTGCTAATGACGAGTATAAACATGAGAATAACAAAGAAATGTACTTGAAAATGAAGAGAGAGAGAGAGAGAGAGAACAAATGAGAAAGAAGAGGGAAGAGAAAAAACAAAACGTGTATACGAAAGTATACACTATTATTACAATTATACCATTAAATCGGGAGAATAAAAGTCAATTAATGCTCAGACACAGTGTCTCCATCGAAACGAAACATGGAGTCTCCACCGCTGCCACCAGTTTTAAGTTTTCTTCGTTTGGTTGGGTTTTTAATCCCAACGGTTTGTACGTTTTCTAGACTGGTATATTTTTTCCTACGGTTGCCACCAGTTTTTTAAGTTTTCTTGTTTGTTGGTTTTCATCCCATCCCACCGGTTTGTACGTTTTCTAGATTGGTGGATATTTTAACCCACCGCTGCCACCAGTTTTAAGTTTTCTTCGTTTGGTTGGGTTTTTCATCCCACCGGTTTGTACGTTTTCTAGATTGGTGGATATTTTAACCAACCGCTGCCACCACTTTTAAGTTTTCTCTTCTGAAGTCGGTGGGGTTTCATTCAGGCGAAAAAGTAGAAAGTCTCGTTTACTTTTTTATTTACACAACATTATATATATATATATATATATATATATATATATATATATATAGAGAGAGAGAGAGAGAGAGAGAGAGAGATTTACTGATGTCCAGTCACACTTTCATTCAGCTGTCTAATTCCCTCCTACTTTTCTAACATTGAAATTATATTGTTGCATCTCTCAAAAAGGCCTCAAAAGATGGCAAGTCTAAAAGATCGAAAAGTCTAAAAGATCCTTAAGGCTAAAAAAAGGGGGGGGGGGGGAACATCCCTTTATATACCAGTGCTTTGCCAGACAAAGGCCTGAACGGATTAATCCTACCTGCAGAGCTAATAGCCTAGCTCCCAAATATGGTTGTTAGCATCACACAGCCCCAACAGACTCCTTGGTCGGTTTCAACCCAAATACTTTATATTGTCCCCTACTGGCAGGCAACCCTCTCTATGACTAGCATAAGCCAGAGTCTCTTAGATACTCCCAGAATATGTGATCAGAGAGTTGTAGGAACCCTACCTCCAAAACACAAAATAATAATAATAATAATGACTGTAGAGATAAATATAAGAATACGTGCGCGTGGTAATAAACCTTTTATGCATTTTGAACATATTTAGAACTTAGCAAACGCTGGATAACTAAAGTATTTCATAAGTTGGGTATTTTGGCAATTTTGCAAATTAACTGGAGTATAATAACTATCTGACTGTACTTTGTCTTTTTAATACGGTTATCCACAAATCCACATAGTAATTTTATATGACTGTTACAATCAAACTATCCAAAAATATGTGCATAGTTGGTCATACCCCGTAGGAAAAAATTGGGGAAATTTGATCACTTTTACCTACATGAGACAGATATACTACAATATCACGACGTAGACAAGTGGCATGCTTCTACACATAGTCTCATTGTCATCCAAACTATCCATATATGCTGAGCGCCTAGTATGGGAGTCATTCCAGTACCATTTCTTTTACAACGTTTGAATGTCTCGACCGAGAATCGAACCCACGAACTCCCGATTTAGGGGCGGACGCTCGAACCACTCGGCATTCAGAACCGGTATAAGGTGTTGCAAATAATTCCAAAAATGTGTACATGTATTACGAAACGAAAAAAAAACAACATTGACTCCGAAATACATGAATCCGTTTATGGTTTCATGACTAAGTTTGTTTAGAATGTTTACCTAACCATTTGAACTGTAAAGTAGCGTTGATGATGATGATATTATATATAAGTCCAATGTATATGTTTATGATGATAACTTTATTTATATGATAGTCTATGTTTAACAAGAGTTATTGCGATCGACAAGCTATAGCGATCTAGCTCAGTCTTGTTCCCATTCTTTCTCGTTTTCTCGTTCTCCCTTACGAGTCGAGCCCCATTCGGAACTCTCCTTCCTCGAGTCCCTGTGGACTCTCCCCTGATTTCTGTATTTCTACATCTTATATAGTCTAGGTGATCATCTACAATTCATAAATCTTATCTTAGTTCCCTGCTAAGTGCCATGAACATGACAGGTTGCATGCTTTCACCGATGCACACGTGGTCAAACCTAATACTGACAGGAGACTAATTTCTCAATTATGTCACAGAACACATGTAAAAAGCTACACCTGTCAATTATTAGTAGGAATCTATGTTAAGGGGTATCATAATATAAACAGCAAAACTTACCTAGGAATCAAAAAAATATTTAAGAAACTAAATTATTGTAATGTAAACATGATAAACATTTCCAACACTCACGTCAAATGATCATTAAAATGATTTTGACACACAAAGCAACAAAACAGTTTGAAAAAAAAGAAAAAAAAAGACATATATTACTTAAGAAGATCCATATTATATCGGTTTAGTATATACCGTGATATAGTTGAGCGTCATGAACAGGTACGATCAGGAAACTATTGGTCTTTGGTCAATGGGTCGCCACTGGCAACGTTACATCTATCACGTGACATCGAAAAACATCATTGTCGTCTGCAACTTCAGATAATATTGAAAGGAGAGTGCAGTTCGGTTTTTCGTCCACGTTGAAATGGATTTAAACAACTCATTGGAGTACTTGATAGATAATGTTACACATACAGAAAACGTCGAGGAACGGAGCCACGTTGGTTACCTTATTGTTGGAGCCACATTAGTCATCATAAGTAAGACGCTTGTCTAGTCCGTCTGTGCGTCCTTTTGTTTCCATTTGCTCTACTGCACTCGGCAATTTGTGTCGTTTGTATGGTTTTGTTTGTTTGTTGTTCGATTAATAGAAAAATTGATAAAAGTAATTCATTTCATCATTTTTATTACTATTATTATTCTACGTTTTATTAAATTAAATATTCTTGTAAGTACACTGTAGAGTTTCTTTCTTCAACTACTTTTCATGCATAATGGGGGTATCTCGCAATACAAGATTGAATTTATTTATTTTAATATTGTTTGCGTAGGTTTACGTGCCTGTAAAAAATCAATTAGGTTTGGTGTAATGCTACTGCATCATCACTAAATTACTTTCAGTGGTATAAATTCAAGAAGTTCTTTCACAAACAAAAGAAAAAAGTAAAAAAGAAATCAATATAGACAGGTTCTAAAGGCATTTTGCTTCTTAATTATAACATATTATTGTCATTATATGTGTGACAGTGATTCTTTCAAACTAAGAATGCACATACGGGGCAAATAGTTTTTTGTATGAAACTCTTCGGATAACTTTTATTGAATGTTTAGGATTTTAATTCTTAAAAACAAGTAAGAAATAAGATATGTAGTTGTACATTTGTTTATGGTGAATTTTCATCCAGGGAATTTCATATGTAAAATTTGGATTTGTTTTCTTCGAAAAATCTCATTACCTCTTCATTATTTCATTTAATCATGATTTCACGTTAAGCATAAATGAAAAATATATTTAATAGGATAATTTTAATATCATTTAAAGATTGTGGTCAAATGTACAATGTACCTGAAAAGAACTTATGAAGCAGTCAAAACCTATTATTCGATTTTTTTTTTACTAAGCTTAAAAATTAAGGAGTCGGGATATGTATACTGTTATTACTTGATATTTTTATGGTTAACCTATATAGAATTGTACATATTTATGTTTGGTACAGTATATACATGAACGATGTCCTACGAAATTTGTAAAACAAAATTATATACTTTACCACGAATTGCAGTTTGGTCAAGTCGTAACAAGCTCACTTCTGTACGAAAGAAAACGTGAAATTTTAGCTTCATTCAAGTGGCCAAAAAGTTACAAATGTAGCCTTTACTGTTCCCATGACACCCCAACCCCTGTACGTAAGACAAATCTGAGTTTCTTTCAAGTGACAGCAATGATTCAATCGTTTAAAGTTCTCATAACACCTGACCCTGTACGTAACAATCAAAACGCATAAAACACGAGATTCTTTCAAGTGCTGCAATGTTACGAACAAATCTAGCTTTTACTGTTCACAAGACACCCCAAACATGCACCTACGAAAACGTGTCAAATTTGATCCTCATTCAAAAGTGGCTTCAAAGATGTAGAGGAAACAAATCTAGCGTTCCTATGACACCTCAACCATGTACGTACGAAAACGTGTCAAACTTGATCCTCATTCAAGTGGCTGCATAATTTGAGCTATGTGACAGAATTATAGTTACGACCTTGACACGAGTGTGGAATGGGCGAAAGGGCTCGTATATTCCCCGTTGTATTGTCATATTCTAGTTCATTATATAACCATTAGAATAAAGTAGAGAAAAATACTAGGAGTCATTTACCTTGAATAATTTAGCCTTTATAAAAAGGCGCAGAAAAGTTTGAAATGTCACTCTCAAATAGTCATAATCTGAACGTTTACATTAGCGTATGACGATTTTATTTCCAACGCTGGAATGATATCTATTGCATAATACATAATGCCCTCTAAATTAAAATTCCGGAAGCTGGGATAATACTAGTGTATTAAAACGATTCTGATGTATTGTTTAACTGATCTCGTATATCCGTTTGTAAGATTGCAGGATTTATGTGAAATATTTATGATATGCATCCTTTGTTATTTATCAATTGTATTTGGTGAACATAACTGTTTGCAACATATTGCGACTGCTTTTTATACGTTTGCACAAAGTCATCAATATATCTTTGTTTTTCGGCGTAAGCTGTATAAAATGAATTTTCAATCTATAAATAGAGACTGTGATGTCACTATCCAGACCGGTGTTGACACATTGATGGATTTTGACCTATTTGAACCGATCTAATCTTAGTTAACAACAGAAAAGTTGTCGTACTCGTTTCATTGGTTTGCATACATTATGTTAGGATATACCATCATAAAATGGGAGTTTCAGGGTGCAGATCTTTCTGCATGACTGTCAATTGGCAAATGACAATTTAATCTACCTATTTAAACATAAAAAACATTCAGTTGAAAAATTCAAACAAAATCCATCCAACTGAAAAAGTAAACAATTGTGAGTCTTTAGAAAAGGTAGTTATACCCTTGGTAGTGGACTGGTCCCTCTAAGTCGCAATAAGTTATTTATAGTAACAGATTCCGTGGCGCAGCTCTGAACTAAGTGCTCCGAGATCAAATTACACTGACGGAACCTTTTTAGCTCACCTGAGCACTTGTGCTCCATGTGAGCTATTAGGATCGCCCTGCTCCGTACGTGCGTCGTCAACATATTTTTTAAACGACATCTCCTCTGAAACCATGGACAAATTTGAATTAAACTTAGCAGGTGATCCTAGTGGTCCAACCGTTCAACAAAGTTGCTAAAATAAACTATTACCATGTAGAACTCTGGTTGCCATGGCAAAACAAGAAAAACAAAAATTGAAAACTTAAAAATCATCTACTTCAAAACTACTGGCCAGTTTTAACATAAATTTGTACAGATGTTCCTTGGGTCAACCTCTACCAAAGTTGCTAAAATTATTCCGATCCGTAAAAAAACATGGCCGCCAGGGGCGGGGCTTATTTGCCTTATATGTATATAGAGAAACCTTTAAACAACATCTCCTCTGAAACCACTGGACAGAATTTGATTAAACTTGGCAGGGATGATCCTTGGGTCAACCTTCACAAAAGTTGCTAAAATAAACTTGATCCATGTAGAACTCTGGTTGCCATGGCAACAAAAAGAAAAAACAAATGAAAACTTTAAAAATCATCTTCTTCAAAACTTCTGGCCAGATTTTAAAATAAATTAGTACAGATGTTCCTTGGGTCAACCTCTACCAAAGTTGCTAAAATTATTCCGATCCGTAAAAAAACATGGCCGCCAGGGGCGGGGCTTATTGCCTTATATGTATATAGAGAAACCTTTAAACAACATCTCCTCTGACACCACTGGACAGAATTTGATTAAACTTAGCAGGGATGATCCTTGGGTCAACCTTCACAAAAGTTGCTAAAATAAACTTGATCCATGTAGAACTCTGGTTGCCATGGCAACAAAATGAAAAAAAAAATGAAAACTTTAAAAATCATCTTCTTCAAAACTACTGGCCAGATTTTAAAATAAATTGGTACAGATGTTCCTTGGGTCAACCCCTACCAAAGTTGCTAAAATTTTTCTGATCCGTAAAAAACATGGCCGCCAGGGGCTTATTTGCCTTATATGTATATAGGTAAAACTCTTTAATCAACATTTCCTCTGAAACCATCGAAACAGAATTTGATTAAACTTGGTCAGGGATGATACCTTGGGTCAACCTTCACAAAATTTGCTAAAATAAACTTGATCCATATAGAACTCTGGTTGCCATGGCAACAAAGAAGAAAAAAATGTAAACTTTAAAAATCATCTTTTCAAAACTAGTGGCCAGATTAAAATAAATTGGTACAGATGTTCCTTGGGTCAACCTTTTTATCTCAGGTGAGCGATTTAGGGCCATCATGGGCCTCTTGTTTATGTTTCGTTTATGTTACATTTTTGTCCCTTTCTTTCTTTTTTTTCACTGGGTAGTGTATTACATCTCCTATATTTAGCGACAAATACGTTTTCTAGCATCAATTTAAAATCACATACTAAGTTATTAAAACTTACCAGCATTATTTTAACAAATGTGTTTTAACACTTTTACTTCTTTAACTTGCATATCTTTTTTTCTCTATCGCCGAATATCTTTTTTAAAGATATTCTTGTTTTCGAGACTTAGTTTAAGTTTTTTACCCTATACTTTATGAATATTCATTTTTTGAACTTTAATTTACCATAGATGTTTATTTGCTGTACAGCTTGTGTAGAATCTTGACTTCACCATGATTGTGTGAGAAACTGACCAGACAGCTCCTGAAAATAGTTGCATGACCTGGGTCTGCTCTGTTTGCTAATGTATTAAAACGTGTCTCTATGAAGTCAAGACTAAAGGGTCAATCAAAAACGTTTCTGGACTTACATTGTAAGCAAAACAAGTTGCGAAGTATGAATGCTTTATTTTTCAACATAACCACCCTTCAATTCAATGTATTTGTTGTTTAATTATGTCAAAAGAATTATGAAGAACTGTTCATCTTGACGATCCAAAAATGCCAAAAAGTCTCAATGATGTCATCATCACCGTCAACATCTCTGTCAAAAAGCCTCCTCCGCAGATTTAAGTTTTGGAAAATATCTGAAAATCAGAGGGAACAACTTGTGAGGTGTGGGCATCTGCATTGTTCCGGAGCAAATGCTTTTAATATTCCTCTACGTATCTCTATAAGAGATAGTTCGATCTTACCATAGTAACTATAGTCAGTGATGAACACAATCTAGTTCATCTATGTCTGGTTACCTTGGTCACACTCTTCAATCTGGAGGGATGAAGACTATATAGAGGTGCACCAAAACGGTGGTTGAACCATATTTAATATTCGGATTACCTCTTTACATTTTCCCCCTTTCCCCAGATCTCCCGAAAAAAAAAAAAAAAAAAAGACTGCCGTCACAAATGTCACGTGATGATGGTAAAGTAACAAAATGGTGTCTTTGTCTGCTGTCACAACAAAAATATTTTTAAATGATTATTTTTACGAGGCGATATTTGATGTTTATTAAAGAAAACATTCTTAGGGAAATGACACTCGCAGTAAAATAAAAAAATAAAAAATGGAAAAAAGCTAAATTCTGTTGATTTTTACTTGTGATGGCATTGGTTATCTACAACTGTAAGGGGAGGTAACTACTGCGTGGAGTTTGCCCTTTCCCCTGAAGAGTTTGACTAGAGTAACTAACCAACAATAAATGGACTAGAATGTGTTTTATCATTGACCATAGTTACTATGGTAAGTGATCGAACTAACTCTAATTTTCTCCCTCGCTTGAACTCTGTAGCCTAATTTTAATCAAAGCGTTGAAGGTACTGAAGTTGCGTGTGTCTAAAGTGAAAGAGGGTTTGATGAGATGCAGATTTGCTTGGTAACTTAATTTTTGGCAGATACCAAATTTAAATAAAATAATGAAATATTTTTGTTTAGATTTACTTCCTTTTGATTTAGATATGCATATTGATATTAATCTTATAAACTGTGGGCAAGAGAAATAGGGAGAGTAAGGGAGGCGATGTGCTAATTGTTAGCAGTCCATTGAAACAAATGGTCTATTCATCTTTTCTTGTAACGACCTTGTCAACTCAAGGTTAAAGTTTGGGTTTATTACATCGCTTGAAAATTTGATCCTTGTTTATTAAATTTACT
>CM037793.1:5635636-5657156 GCA_021229015.1 Solen grandis | reverse complement strand
GTAAAGCATTGTACAAGAAATATAAAAGAGGAATAAATATAACAGATGAGGTAGACACAGCTTTTATGTCTGCTAGTATAATTATAGGAACTATTGGTTTAATTGTTCCTATTCTATTTCCATAAGAAATTGTAGCTCTTGTATGCGGAGGAGTTGGAGCCTCTATAAAAATTGTTAGACGTAAATTTATGAATAAAATTAAAAAACATGATAATATTAAAACTATTGCTAACAGTAAATTAAATAGTATAAAAAATTTAATCTCTAAAGCTTTAACAGATGGAGAGATATCTGAACAAGAATTTAAACTTATATTAGATGAATTAGAAAAATATAATGAGCTTAAACAATTAACAAAAAACTCTGCGGTTCCAAAAAACTATTCAGAAGAAGAAAAGCAAAAATTAATAGAACAGGGAAGACAAGAAGCAATGGAGATAATATCCAAAAATATAAAAACTGTATAATATTGAATTTTTATAATACGTTAGAAAACCCTCCTCTATATTCAGAGTGAAGATTTTTATATAAATGTAAAAAGGGGTTCAGGAAAAAACGCAAGCATAAAATTTTTCATTGTTGTTTTTTTTAAAAGTTTACACATGTGTTTTTTTAAATTTTACATTAGTGTGATTTTTTTGATTTTTTCATTTTTTCATTTTTTTCATTTTTTCGAGGGGCCCCTCTAGAGGGGTGTATAAGCATTGAAAAAAAAAATTTAGGGGTGGCCCAGGCACGCTCCATTCTATAACTACTAACACTGAAATTTTAATAACTTCTTTAATTATGGGTATTTTTCAATGAAATAAAAAAATTTGTGTTCCATAAACTAATCTGCATTAGAAAATGTAAAACAACTGAAAATAAAAACTTATTCTTTATTTAATAAACTTGTTACTATTTTTAGTAACATTTTTGGATTTTTTAAATTGTTGAAAAAAACAACAACAACAACAATATGAAAAAAATTAAAAGTCTCACCCTGTCAAATTTTAGTTCATCTGAAAGAGTGCACTTTTGTTTTTAAAATGAGACATAGTTGACCATTCTACTATAAAAGACTGTGGAGATATCTTGTTATGAAACAGGCCATTGCAGGCACTTCAAGGGGTCTGAATGGCCAAATGCCAGATGGCCCCATCTCACCGGGGTAATACAAAACTTCAAAGGGTGACATGCAGTTGTCATTGCATCTTTCATGTGCCATTGTCAGCATCCCTGGAAGATGTCTGCATTCTCTGGAGACCATTCTCAGTATATATAGGGCTGATTTTCACCAAATTCCTAATAAAAATATCAACATTTAAGCAAAAAAACTTTCATCAACACAATGAGAGGTGACATGGCTGCACATTTAAAAACTGGCCATATTCCACAGAGCAAAGGCTTGAAATTGACTGACTCTTCATCTATGGACACCTACATGATACATACTGACTGCAGCAGAGAGGCCTTTGAGACTGAGGGTCAATCCGTAAGGCCAAGAAAGTCCACTCCTAAAACAGCACAGCCGCCTTTGGCTAACATGAGCCCACATCTAGGCCTCTCATCAGAAACAGCAGAATGCAGCATTAACTTTGGGCATAAGACTTGTGGAAGGTGAGATGACTTCCATGGGCTATGATGATGTATGTTAAGGTCATAATCAAGAGTCAATCAGCTGTGATCAGCCTAATTTATGGGTGGGAAGGAGAAAAAAGCATCTCCTGCCTTGAAATGCACTAACTGCAACTACATCTCACATTAAATCACACCCAAAACAAGCTGTATCATAAGGTTCAAACTCCTTACCATGTGTCAAACACCCCAGCATGATCATGGACTGGCAGAAAGGTCAAATGATGCATAAATTGGTGACTGGCGATGCTGGTACATATTAGCTAAAATGGAAATATTTGACCTCCAGCTAAGAGCAGCAAGCAGAAAGAAGCTGATAGAATAGACATGGCTATCCAGGACCTGAATGAGAAACGGCTGCCAATCCAATGCACAGAGTATCATAAAATATAAATCATTAAAGGAGACAACAGATAAAAAGCAAACTAGATCAAAAATCATCAATAAAGGGAGATAACCATTCCCATGTACTAGAAATAATTTCATGAGTTATCTCCCTTTTGCTAAATGATATATAAAAGAGCAAATTTAAGTTCTTAACAACACAGTAAAGTGATGAATCCTGTTGAACTGCATTCCTAGAGTAAAGATTAATGCTTTTTAATAAATGGAAGCTCTTGCTTGTCCTTTATTTGAATATTATTGTTTTCATAAGTGCCTGTAAATAAAATGCTGGAATGTGTCACTGAGTTTTACATTATAGAAGTGAATGAGCCTTTTAATTGCAGTTTCCAGTTCACATGATGAAGAAAAATTATGTACACATTTGTCTACACCATGAAAACTAACCACTTTTATTAAAGCGACACTGTTCTGTCTTAAAAATATAGTGTATTTGAGTTTTTTGTTTTGATTCATTTTCAGAGAGAGAAAGAGAGAGAGAGGGGGAGGGGGTATAAAGAGAGAGAGAGAGAGAGAGAGATAAAGAGTGAGAGAGAGATATATAAAGAGAGAGAGAGAGAGAGAGGAGTATATACATATAAGCATGAAAACACTACAAACACATGGTCCCCCAAAGACAGCACAATCCCTTAAACAAAGAATCACATCACCAAAAAATAAATAAAATAAATAAATAAATAAGAAGAAAGAAAATCTGCCAAATACTTACACTAGCTGTCACGGCATTCATGATAGCCATCATGAGCTAAGCATCTCCCCTTATTAATACAAATCTGCTGTCTCATGTTCATATCATGGGGCTCAAGTCTATTTAAGTGTTCCACATTTATGCAGAGTAACTCATGGCACAGATGCGGAACATCACAATCATGCTTTTCAAGCAGAATTCTATGATTCATACTGTGTCGCAATATGTCAACTTGGATAGTATGCTAAACTGCATCTGAAAAATGGTCCTTGAGGAGTCTCTGGTTTGTGGAACCTGACTTACCATGGCAGTTTTTCTCATTTTGGACATTTTTTTCTGCTAGTAAAATGGAATATTTAACTCACATTTGTCCCATTCTGCTGTTTCATACCAAACTGAGGCATGACTTTTTTTTTTAATTTTTTGAACCCTGCTGTTGTCATAGCTATTATAAACATGTATCTTTCAAACCGAAAGTAGATTATGAAATTTTTTTATTAAGATGGGAAAATATTATATATTTTTTTTATATATTATATTATATAATATAAAGAATATTATATATTTTCTTAAACAAACATAGTAACACATTTATATCTTTATAAGCAATAACTGTGCCAAATTTCAAGTAAAAAACATGCATAATAAAAAAGTTATTAATAATGAAAGTAGGTCACCCCCTCTCAAAAACCAGCCTATATCAGGACTGAGACCTGTGGTGACGTCATCACTTTGTGTGCTCCGTGTGACGTAGAGCGACTTCCGGCAGATCAACTCAGCCCGCCATATTTGCCAACTTGGAGATCTACAACCATAAAACCAAAACTAACAACATCGACGTACAAATCGACTTAGACCAAGGTAAGAACTCAGTTTCTGGCCTATCAACCCTTTAGCTTAGGATTAATTAAGCTATATTGGTGGCAGCGGTTAATTTCGAACGTATTTTAACCGTTGTTTGCTCGCTACCATTGAAACGAAATTCGGCTGATTTGGCTCAGCCAATTTTCGCTTTGAGTACGTTTCACAGGCAGAGTGTAGGGTAGAAATATCAACTTTTGTTCTACGCGGATCACTCTGCGAGGAATACTGTTGCGTATTTTTCCCTTTTTGTGAGTTTTGCGTCGAAATCTCTTGGTTTCCGTAGACTCTTGTCCGGCAAACGGCAAGCGGAGCTCAGTTCCGGTGCAAAGTTTGTTTCGCATTCAAACTTTATTTATTGTTATCTAACTTTATTTAGGTTTGTTTGTTGACTTTTCGTGTTTTTATTTGTTTGCTCCGACGGATAGGGGTGCGCGGAACTCATTTCTGCAGCTTCCTTAGTCAGTCACAAGCTTTATCCTTGATTTTAAGTTTGGGTGGGGTAAATGAGTAGAAGCCACTTTTCCCTGCACGGCGCCATGTCTGAAAGTGGCAATACTGTGGCCACAGCCCCCGTTGTGGAAACGGTATTTGTCAATTTTGCTTCTGCGGCAGAACTGCAGGCGATTTCTGGGGTTGGGCCCGTGTTTGCCGATGCAATAGTTGCATTGCGTGCGAGCTCGGGTAACTTTGACCAGAGGTTGCTTGAAACAGTTATCCGCCCTTCGTTCACATCAAGTGAGCTTGAGCAGTTGGATTTCACGCCCAACAAGGACTTGATTAAGGTGGGGGCAAGTTCTCAGAACTTGTTCCATAACCTCAGTTCTCATACTTTGAAGGGCTCTGCTGTCAGTGAGCATGAGCACCTAGGTGCAGTGGCGGATCTAAAGCCACACATGCTAGCTTCCAAACCGGAAGTTGAGGTGGAAGACCCTGAGTCGAACTCAGATTCTGACTCAGATGCTGAATTTCTACCTTCCAGGAGGGAGTGGGACAGGATGGTGGGCTTGGTCGAGAGCATGGCCACTCTGCTAACCCAACAGGGGAAGCGTGAGGCTTTGCACTCCCAGCCACAACCTACTGTCAAACCTATGGTGGAGGTCTCAGAGCCAAAACCAGTAAAAAGGGGCATTTTGGCTCAGCCAAAAGCCAAACTCGTGACCTCAGAGGATTTCCAGCCTCTTAGGAGAGATATGGACTGGGGGGAGTCCCCTATTACTCCGGCGGTGCCAGCCACGCCCCGCAGGAAGATTAGGTTTGAGGACTCGGAGGACTCGGGGGAGGAGTGGTGTTCGACACCAGCTTCCACAAACAGGTCCGACCGGTCATATTGGGTCCGAGAGTTGGAGAGGTCGTTGCCAAAGGACCTTAGGTTCAATGGCCATACAAACTGGTCCTCCTTTAAGCATAAATTCAAGTGGATTATGTCTAAAGGGGAGAGAACCGAGAGTGAACTCCTGGACTGTCTGGTGTTCTGCCTTACAGGTAAAGCACTGGATTACTACTACCTCATCAAGGGGAGTAGTCAGGATATGGCTTTCGGCCAAGTCATGCGAAAGCTGGAAGACCGCTATGGGGGAGTCGACCCACCTGAAGCACTGCGGGCTCAGTTCGCAGTTGCCTCCCAGGCGCCAGGGGAAACCCTGGATGAATGGGAAGATAAGGTCCTCACCCTCGGCGATAAGGCTTTCCGGGGCCTACCAGAGCACTTTGTGACCTCTGAGGTGGTCTCAAGGTTCTGCTTGGGCTTACATGACAAAGTCGTGGGACAACAGGTGTGTATTCAAGCCCCTAAGTCCCTACCTGAGGATAAGAGGCTAGTACGCCGGTGCCAAGAAGTGAGCGCGGTGCTTTTTGGCAAGCCTCAGGGGAAAAAAAAGGCATCCGAGAGTGTGTCTGCTGTGGCGGCTCAGTCCCCACGCACGGTATCAGCTGAGGACGTGGACTCTAAGATCCAACAGGCGATCAAGGATCTAGAGTCAAAATTGCGCCGTGGACGGCCGCGACGTCCTAATAGGCCAACAGGCCCTCCGCGCTGCTTTGAGTGTGATGAGGTAGGGCACTTCAAGAGAGATTGCCCTAAGCTTAACGACAAAGCCCCACGCAAGTCGTTAAACTAGAGAGGGTCGAGGAAAAGGTAGGTCATTCCCCGGCCCGACCCGCAGACAAAGTCAAGACCTGCATCAACCCTGCTAGAGTGGCCACTGGTTCCACACAGAAGAGCCAGCAAAAGGTAAGTGCCCCCGAAACCATCTACGCCAATCAGGTGTCCTCTGCTACCCAATACACAATGAGGGTGCAGATAGGGGATGTCCCCATCACAGCGGTGGTGGACACAGCAGCTCAGGTGACTCTTATCTCAGATAAAGTCTACCATGGGCTAAAACACAAGCCTAAGAAAATTCGAGATGCCAAACTCTTGACGGCAGGTAGACAATTGTCTATGGCTGCGTTTGTGGTCGGCCCGGTCAGAATGCGGATTGGTCATAGGTGGTACAAGGAGAATGTGTATGTTGCTCCAATAGAGCAGGAAATGCTCTTGGGGTTTGACATACTGCATGGTATTGGGAGCGCGGTACTGGATATGGGAAAAGGGATACTCCTCTTTGATGGGATGCACATCTCTCTTGATGTGGATTCCTCGGAGGGCCCCATAGTGTCCCGTGTCACTGTTGCTAAGCGACGTGTCATACCCCCTCATTCGGTTGCCAAAGTCTCATGCAAGGTGGACACTCAGTTGTCTGACTATGTCATTGAGCCACTAGTCCAGTCCAAATTGCTGATGCCTAGTACCCTACGTCAGAGTGCCTCGGAGCCAGTGGTGTGCCTGGTTAACCCCACTGACTGTTATCGCATTGTGAAAAAGGGCAGTGAGGTCGGTCGGGCATACCCTATTAGGGAGATAATGGACGACACTGACTGTACTGAGGAAATCTCGGTGCCACAGGTGCAGTCCATGGAAGTGCATGGGGGCATGTCATTATCTCATGGTGATGGCAGTGCTATACCGGAGCACCTTCAACAGGTGTACCGGGACTCGTGCACCAACCTCAGTGAAGGCGAACAGGTCCAATTAGCTCAATTGCTAATTGAGTACCAGGACGTCTTTGCCAGAGATGAGTTCGATCTCGGCGACTTCACGGGGATCGAACACACCATCGACACTGGTAATGCCAAGCCCGTCAAGCAGAGAGTGCGGAGAACCCCTGCATGCTTTGCTGGCGAGGAAGAAGAGCACTTGAAAAAGATGCTCAAAGCCGGCGTTATCAAGGAGTCGACATCAGACTGGGCCTCAGCGCCCGTTCTGATCCGCAAGAGAGACGGGACGGTAAGATGGTGCATCGACTATAGGGCATTGAATGAGGTGACTGTCAAAGACGTTTACCCTCTGCCCTTGGTTGATGACTGTCTAGACACGTTGGCTGGTAGTGTCTGGTTTTCGAAACTTGACGCTAACTCAGCTTACTTCCAGCTGCGGATCCGTGATGAGGATCAGAAAAAGACCGCCTTTATCACAAGGTATGGCCTTTTTGAGCATGCCCGCATGGGATTTGGCTTGTGTGGGGCCCCGGCGACCTTCGCTAGGGCCATGAATTTGATCCTCAGAGGTCTGAATTGGAAAACTGTCCTGGCATTCCTCGACGACGTGGTAGTGCTGGGTAGAGATTTCCAGGATCACATGGCCAATCTCAGAGAGGCACTTCAGCGATTCCGCAACCACGGGATGAAGCTGAAACCCAAGAAATGTACCTTTTTTCAGAAAGAGGTGGAGTTTTTGGGCCGGCAAGTCAGCGGCGATAGCCTGGCTGTGTCCGAACAGGACATAGCTGTGGTAAAATATTGGCCAGTCCCAGACTGTGCCAAGCACGTTGAGAGGTTCATGGGGCTGGTAAACTACCACAGGGGATTCATCAAGAATTTCTCTAAGGTAGCCGCTCCACTATATGCTGTCACGGGCAAACATCAGTTTGTCTGGGGCCCAGAGCAGGCAGACGCATTTGCTACACTGAAGGAGAGTTTAATCTCACCACCAGTGTTGGCATTGCCTAACCAGACTGATCCCTTCATTCTGGATACGGACGCGTCAGACCTGGCCATAGGCGCTGAGCTAATTCAGGTGCAAGATGGCAAGGAAAAGGTAATAGCTTATGGAAGCTATGCCTTGACCAAGGAGCAGAGGAGGTACTGTGTTACCCGAAAGGAACTCTTGGCAGTCGTGCGCTTTACTAGACAGTTTAGGCACTATCTGCTGGGGCGGCAATTCGTGGTGCGTACTGACCACTCTAGCTTAAGGTGGCTTGTGAACTTTCGGGAACCGCAGGGGCAGTTGGCGAGATGGCTTGAAGAGCTGTCTCAGTACAATATGGTGCTGCAGCACCGGGCTGGCAAGGACCATTCAAACGCTGATGCACTGTCACGGATCCCCTTAAATGGGGAGACATGCAAGGCATTTGAAGTAGGAGTCAAGCCAGGGGACCTGCCCTGTGGTGGCTGTAAATATTGCTCAAACGCCCACGCGAAGTGGGAGGGGTTTTTCGAGCAAGTGGATGAGGCTGTGCCCTTGGTAACTGGTAACAATAGGCCTATCCCTTGTGCTGTTTCTCAGCTCGAGGTGAATAGTGCCGTTCTCAGAAGTCAAGAGGCCATGGCCGGGAGCATCCGCGGTAACACAGTCGAAGGTGAAAGCCCAATGAGTGCGGGTGGCAAGCCGGCGCGCATTGCATCGGTCATAGAACCAGGTGGTAATCGGTATCTCTCAGAGGATCTGATTTTTAGTACCGTTGAGGATTGCATGTCACAGTGCGACCTTAAGGGGGCTTGGGGCCCGGGAGACGCTGTAGATCCAGTGGATGTGACCACAATGGCTGGATTTCTGGAGGAGATTCCGTGGGACGCTGCGGGGTGTTCTCTAGAGGGTAAGGTGGCCAGTGTGAATCTAGTAGCGACCCGGGGCAGGCCCAGGACCAGTGATCCTCCCCTTGGGGACCTGGACTCAGCTCAGAAGGACGGAAAGCCCTGCCCGGGTCCACCTAGTGATACCCCACAAAGCTGGGGCTTCACTGTGTCCGATTTACGGGAGGCGCAGCGCAGAGACAGTGACTTGGGTCTTGTGCTGGACTGGCTGGAGGATGAGAAGGTGCCTGATTCATCAGCTCTTTTTCGCTCTAGCCCAGCCACCAAGTCCTACTGGCTAAATAGGGAGAGTTTGTCTTTGATCGACGGGGTGCTCTATCAATCTGATAAGCATTCTGAGGAGAAACGACTCCTGCTGCCAGTAGAAATGAGGGTGAAGGCCATGGAACTGAACCATGACCTCCCTTCTGCTGGTCACCAGGGCGAGAGTCGCACTCGCGACCGAATGAAGGAGAAGTTTGCTTGGTATGGTATGGGGAAAGACATCACCAACTTTGTGGCTGGTTGTGCTCAGTGCAATCAGAACAAAAAGACTGCCCGCCAGGGTAGATGCCCCATGACCGAATATCAGGCAGGATCGCCCATGGGAAGAGTGCATGTCAATTTCCTGGGGCCTCTTCCCAAGACGCCTCGGGGAAACGAGCATGTGCTCATGATTGTCGATCAATTCACCAAGTGGGTGGAGTGCATCCCAGTGCCTAGTCAGTCCGCAGAGGATACTGCAAGGGCAGCGGTCGATGGCTTTTTCTCAAGATTTGGAAATCCTTTCCAGGTCTTCTCAGATCAAGGCCGCAACTTTGAGTCAAAGCTTTTCGGAGAGCTTTGCAGAGTCCTAGAGATCCACAAGGCGCGGACAACGCCCTACCGGCCCTCCTCCAACGGCCAGGTGGAGCGCTATAACCGCACCCTCATGGACGCAGTTCGCTGTTTTGTGGGCAAATCCCAAAAACAGTGGGACTTACATCTGCAGCAAATAGCAGGTGCCCTCAGAGCATCAGTAAACCGTATGACTGGCTTCACAGCCAACAAGATGATGTTGGGGAGAGAAGTATGTACCCCGGCGGATTTGATGTTTCCCCTCCCCAGGGGTAAGCACCTGTCCCCGGAGGAGCACGTGAAAGAGCTCACCTCCACAATGTTCCAGCTAGCCTTTGACGGGGACGATATCTCCTGCCGGAGAATTGGAGCCTTGAAGATCGTGGCCCGGTGGCTTCTGGGACACCACAGCTCCCTCACGGACTTGGTGGCGTACCTGGACCTTATGGCCCTAAACTCAGAGGAGGAGCCGTCAGCTCAGCTGAGGACTTCGATGGGGGACCTCTGCCAGGGACTCGGAGTCTCAGTGCCCGAGGACCTGAAGGTGAGAGCCAGCGGCAACCACATAACAGCCCTGCTCCACTGGAGATCTCTAACTCTCTTGATCTCCATGCTAGAGCCCCATCAAGCGGAGAGTCTGAGGAAGCAGTTCAGCCTCACAAGGGCTGAACTGGACCTGCTGCCGTCCATGCCCAAGGCCTCGACAGCCACTGTCACCTCGACAGGACCATGAGGGACTTGGGGATCAAAGAGCCGTCTCTCCAGAAGATCTGCCGGCATCGCGCTGCAGCGGAGCCATATGAGGTGGTCGTCGAACGGGTCACTGGTGTCTTCTGCGACCCAGAGACCTACCCCACTGAAGATCAACTCCAGCTGTGGACGGACCAGGGGGTGTGCAATGGGGATTTCTCCGCAGACCACAATTAATTTTACTATATGTTCTATATAAGCATATATGCAAATGACAATTTCTGTAAGGGAAATTGACATCCAAACTTACCCTCATTAGATAGATCTATTCAAGAGAAATAATTCTGTACATTTTAAACATGGGGTCACCCGACTACTTTTTTACCTATTTAAGGTTAAATAACATACGTATGAATTTAGTGCACCGGTCGGCCATTTCACACCAATTTTCTCAAAAATTCCCCTCTCAGTAATGCTCAACTTTTAAGGTTGTTGTGCAATAAGGCCTCTAAATTGGGCATTTTATGACTATTTTAACTGTGTTCTATAGAATTTGATCCTTTATTGCATGTCTTTCAGTCAAAAACTCACCTTAATTCAGCATTAAATAGGGTCACTATTTTCTGTGTAGGCACATCCGGATACAGGGGTAACCAAGGGCAGATAATTGTGGTCTTAGTCCAGGTTCGCTTTGTGACAGGTATCTAAAAGAAAGAACGTAGTCAACATGAAGCTTCACTTGCATACTGGGATATTTATTTGCTTGTTTTTTAAGTCAGTGCGGACAACAGCGCAAGACGGTAAATATAATTTTATGAACTAATTAATATTAACAATATTTGTTCGTTTTCTATTTTATTTCGAAATTCGTTATAGGTCAATGGTTTGTTAGTCAGACACGTATTACCAATAAAAATCAAAATACCAAGCCGCTCGATAGGTATCGATTCCTATTTCCTGTTGTCTTTCTCTTAATTATTCAAGAGAACATTGATGAAAAAGGTGGAAGAAGGCCACTGTCCCTAGAACCGCAGAATTACGATTTTTGTCCCTGTATACTGTTGTACAAACTCGACCAGGCGCCGGATCGAACCCGGTCCGCCGACGTGCGAGTCCAATGCTCTAACAACTGAGCCAAAGAGTCGACTCCCTGGCGCAGTTGTCAGAGATTGTATTTACACCGTTACGACGCATCGTCACATTACTTCCCCCTCCGAGAAGTCTCGATCCGAGACTTGGCCTGGGTAACACGTGGGTAAGGCAACTCCGGTATGGCAGTTGACAATTATCCCACCGCTGCCACCAAATGTAACAAACACGGCCCGGCCGGGAATCGTACCCGGTCCGCCGGCGTGATAGCCCAATGCTCTAAACACTGAGCCAAGGAGTCGACTCCCTGACGCATTTGTCAGAGATTGTACTTATACCCGTGACGACGCATCGTCACACTGTATAATGTTTTAATATACAGTGAAGGAGAACGATTTTTTAAATCGTACTTGCCTTTGATATTAATCAAGATTCCAATGTGTGTGGTAATTGTGCGGTTCTAGCGCCAGTGGGAGAAGGCGTCGTGCAGTGGTAAATCGCTGGACCACTTATCCAGGCGTTGTGGGTTCGGATCCCGTAGGGGGCGAGGTATTATTCTCCACTTGTTATGTAAATGGAATTATATGTATGTAGACATATATGGCATTACACTACGTCATTTATTTGTGTGGTATTATTGCATTTTTTATATTTTATTCCGAAATGTTTCTATTAATGGTTTATAATACGTATAATAATTCTAGTGGGTATATATTATTGATACTAAATTCAACATCTCTATTATTCAAAAAGGACTTAAAAACATAACATGTAACGATATACTAATAAAACGCCTTTAACTTGCACACTAAATCATTGTCTACTATGCAGATTTCTTCATTGAAACATACATGGTTAATTGTCACCAATTAGTCATCTAACATATTTTTGCCGTATTATCTACTCAGCTTAAGTTTGTCACAAAATGCATTTTACAGAATACATAAGTAAACATAAGAAAGAGCCGATTATTTTCCTTCTTCCTTACAGTATCCATCAATCATTTACGAGGAAGATAAAATGGTGCGTTTGTTGAAGGATTTGTAAAGTCACTTCTACAAATATGAAACTCTTCCGGATCTCAAAACGCTCGATTAACAATAGTATTACCTTATCCCATCTTTAATCATGCCGGTCAACGTAATTGTAATTGTTCACCGCTAATTGTATTTATCACACACAGATGACGAAACGTCTACGCCGGTCAATCTCGCATACAGTTTTCAGAAAATAATGTCAGTATATTTTACGGACATGTTCATGTTTTGCCTCGCGTGCGGTTTAAAGAGGTGAAAATACTCACAATTTATGTAAATATCACGAAATTATCGTCCGGTATTCGGAATTCGGAGGTTCCGGTTTAGAGAGTGTTTTTTCAATATAGAATATATAGGGAAATAATCGGGAGTTTATACTTCGTGCGGTTTAGAGAGTATTCCGGTTTATAGAGAGTGCGGTTTTGAGAGGTTCCACTGTACAAAACAACGACAAAAGATGACGCTACGTTTGGCACCTTTTCTGGGATGTCAATTGACTTTTGCCGAAGTATTGAATAAGAGTGAATTTAATTGTTTATTGTATTTATTTTATTTCCCTGTAGAAAATCTACATATTTATTAATAAATGGCAACTGATTGCAGTTCTTAAAATGACTCCTACGAAATGCAAAGATATAAAAACATAATTAATTTGCAAATTTGATAACACTTGTCAAAAGAAATCAACTCTAGATGACTCTAATATTCTCTGTGCAGAATGTAAGACGAAGCATACGCTTGCAAATGCGTACCAAGACGAATCATACCAGTTTATAGGACGAAGCCTACCAACAGGTCAAGTAGGGATTAGTGTCCCAAAAGAATAGTCGGCCTTAAATATCTCAAAATTATAAATATTCTATCGAGACACTATGGTATAATTTGTAGCGCTTTGAATGACTTTTCAAATGATATTTAGTTTTTGAAGATTGGGGTTGAATCATTTGAGTTATGGCAGAAAAACGAAAATTTTGTTACCCCAAGTGCATTGAACTGCTTATATCTCGAAAATTATTATTTTTGTAAATTAGAATATGGCATAATTTGTTGATCTATCCCTGGCCATTCTATTCTATTATATTGAGATTTTAAAGATTGACGTAGATTATAGGGAGAAAACGAAACGACATGAACTTATTTTTGCCGTTTTCTCAAGGATTGACTGACCGTAAAGCGCGTGAAATGTTTGTGAATCATTATAGCATGATGCTCACGCTTTAAGCATGATGCTCAACGGGCTATCTGCCGACCCAGCATGATGCTTATCAAACGAGCATGATGCTCATTGACCAATCTGCCGACCCTGCATCGAGCTTATTCCAGCAAGCATCATGCTCAAATGTTTTCGCGCGTACGAAAGGGTCTTTATTATGTTTTAGCTCGATGCAGCATCATGCTCAACAAATTAAAATGCCGACCCAGCATGATGCTCATTGAACAAGCATGATGCTCATTGAACAATCTGCATGATGCTGGGTCGGCAATAAAGACCCTAATCGTACGTCATAAATAACAAGCCCAACGGTGTGAAGTCCAATATAATTATTGTTCTAATTATAATAAATAGTAATCAGAATTCCGGTGCTGATCACAGGGGCTCGAAGTTCCGGAGGGCGAATCAATCGTCTCATGCAACGACCCGTGTTGCTGAACCACTAAGAGATGAAATGTAACGTAAATAAAATGAAATAAAACACGCTATTAAGTTATTGTCAATTTATTATGCCTGTGAGAAATGTATTTGTTGCATCGTATATAAATAGCATTGATAGAAAAAAATATATATATTTATCTGCAAATAATACATTCACGACGGTTTCCAAAAGATTGAGAAAGTGAATGTAGGACAGATTACATGGTTATTCCGGGCCGGCAGGAGCCGGTCCGGTTACTGATCAATACGGTTTTGCCAGGCTAAACTGTACAATGAGTTTCTTCGTGCCTGTCATTACTTTTAATTTTATACAAAGGTTAGAAAAATGTAAAAAATATACGTTTTTGAATTAAAAAAAATCAATGATGATGAACAGATATAACCATTCTGTAGATATTTTTTTATTTATGTTAATTTTATCTGCGGAGTGGTCACGCTCGTAGCGGTTTATATTGCGGCACAACGCAAAATCAAGTATACACGTACTTTTCGTACTTACACTTCTTCTGCTAACGATAATAATAACTTTTGACTATGGGAACATGGGTTGTAAAACAGATTACATCACGTTATTATTTAAACTTTGTATAATAAGTTACCTGCTAGGAATGTAGACCTTCGATTTAGTCCTATTGTAATTATGCTGAAATCACTTCCACGAAGTACGAAGCCAGTACGAAAACCAATAGGTATTTAATTTAATAGATATTTTATTCAATAATACATAGGATTGAACAACAGGCTAAATGCCCATGTGAGTCCACTCCTTTTACAGGTTGTTGTTGTTGTTGTTGTATTGGGGTTTACCGTCGCTGCGATAGTATTTCAATCATATAGCGACGTCCAGCTAATTACAGGTGGAAGAAGACCCCGAGTACACAGAGGTACCCGGGTAGAACCACCGACCTACCGCAAGCCAGCTGGAAGGCTTCCTCACATGAAAAATCCGGGATTCGAACCCACAGCGGTGAGGGGCTGAGAGATTTGTAGTCCACGACTGTAACCGCTCGGCCACGGCGGCCCCACCCTTTTACAGGTCATGCATATGACAAATTAAAAGTATTGCATGCATTATGACAAAAGATATATAGAAATACAAATAAAAAAAATAATAAATTGCATTACAGGGAGAAATATGACAAAATTTGTGCCTAAAAATATATAGTGTCATTTATAGGGACCATCTAAAATCAAAGCGCTAATAGCGCTGAGAGAACAGGGTTTTTAATATGATGATGTCTCATTTCTTTTGTTTATCAAAGTTAATTCAATAAACGATAACCAAGTTTTCAAGCGACACCAATAAACCCAATGTTATAAACCCGCTTTAACTTTGCTTGAACACGGTCGTTAAAAAAAGATGAACACATTTGTTTCAATGGATTTCTAACAAAAAGCACATCGCTACTCTTACTTTCCCCATTTCCCTTGCCCAAAGTTTACAAGATTATATGAATATGTGGAAGGAAATCTAAAATAACAAACTTCATTATTTATTTTATGTTTTTTTTTTTGTTTGTTTGTTTTTTTCATTTCATTTTATATACACATTTTCTTGTTATAGATAGATTAGTGATATTCAATATAACAAAAATATATGTATCTTATATTGCAAAAATAATTTTAAAAAAAGTTTGTAAACATTGTTTTCCGGCTGTGACTCGAACCCACTCCCTTTTTCAACGCCGTTTGCATGGCGATCTAGCCTGACTATTTTACCCACTGCACTAATGAGCCATACAGAAGAAATTTAATCTATATATTGTTGCCTGTTGCTGGAAATTCCAGCCAGTCATTGTTTCAAAATATCTCAGAATGAGGTGCGATTATTTTTTTTTCGCTCGCGTACTTTCTTTTTTCATTACAGTTTATTTTAAACGTTATCTCCAGCATCGATTATTTTAATTCAGTTTCGCCTTCCATAACGCAATCGTACTGAAATAAGTAAGAAAATTATCACCATTTAGTGATAAGACAGAAAACAAAATTTAGAACTATTTTTTTTTTTTTTTGCGTAGAAAATTCTATGAAATATAGATGCCTAAATATAGCCCCAAACTGTTGTCCGAGTCAACATGTGTGCCACCATAGAGCAGCGTTGCAAGCATCCCTTTTCAAACATCTCAAAATGCAGTCTATTTTACATGCTGGTTCCCAATGAATTTCTGCGTTAAGTAAAGAAGCAAGTACCAGTAATGCAGCGAAATGAATATTACATCATTTTCCTGCAATAACGGAGAATCACGCCAACAACAAAAGTTCTTCGGCCCGATTCATTGACGCTTGCGTCAAAATTTTTCTTGTTCTTATTTACATGGATTGCTTAATCTACAATACCAGTGTTAAAATGATGAAACCATGTGTCGACGATAATAGAAGCGCATTTAGTTATATCTGAGCATGCTCAAGTGTCGTGTATAATGGCATGTGGCCGTGGCCATTAGCCAAATATGCACTGTTAGTTTTTTACCTTTTTACGTCACCAAAGAGCAACGCCATGCGCAATTAAAATATCAATCTTGTTTGTACATTGTAAAATAAAAAAATACAAAAGTGATAACTTTGAATTTTCAGAGTTTCTGTATTACATTCGGGGTCTTCCTCAACCTGTAATTAGCTGGACGTCGCTATATGACTGAAATACAGTCGCAGCGACAGTAAATTCAAAACAAATGATCGATAGTCCCGAGAGCTACCAATTGAAAGAAATAGATCGATATTATCCTAGCTTATAAGTTTGTGCAAGGCAATTCATGGGATTTTGAAATCATAGACACGTAATAATTTAATTGAATAAAATCTTTCAGAACAGGTAACGCTCTGTCAATATACTGTCATGATTAAGATTTTTGTTCGGTATTAAAGTTTAGACCGGGGCAGGGTTGCTATGTAGGCCAACCTTTACAAACTACTTACCAAATTTTTATGCGCAGTGCATATAAACAAACAATTACAATATCACTCTATCCGGATTTACAAAGAAAAAATATCACAAACATGTTAAAATTAATCTGATTACATTACCTACCAGATTAATATGTATTGGCTTTTGGGACGGCGCCCTGTCCTAAAGTGAAAAGAAGCGGACACGATATTTAAAGTCGTTATTTTCGATTTTTATTGCTCTGTATCTTATGAACACCAATGCAATGCCGACCATTTTTGCTTATTGTGTTCAAATTGCGTAAATATTTTTCTAAAACGTTTTAAGATACATATGTGTTGATCTAAAAATCATTTACGAGACCGTACATTTAGTTTTGTTTTTATAATTTGAGTAGGTAATTTAAGTATTTAAGGTATTGTGGCATGGTAATATGGTATTTCATTTTAGGTACTCGTACTTGCTTCACTTACTGAATATTAAATCATAAATGCCGTTGTAAAAGTTCACATTCAACAATAACATGCTGCAGATTTTGAAGCAAGTCCCATGATTTTACTTACAATATGTATGTTTATATAAACATTGTTTAATATAACACACATAGTTTGAGCTATAAGCTTAATAAAAACAACGAAACACGTCCTATTTCTATGTAATATATATAAAACTGGTCAGTCAAGTTTTAGTGAATAATTTACACATTTCATATTTAGAAAAAAAAGTCTTTATTTTTGGTGCCAAACTGGACAAAGCGGTTTAACATAAAAACATAAATCAATAAAACTTTACTATCGTTTGTCTTATATATCATGTTTGTATATTGTTTTTGTGATAGAGTCCCAGACCTTTAAATGTAATTCATGCTTTCATATCAGAAAAATTAACATATTGCCATATTCTTGATAAATTTAGTCAATAATATATGCTGTAATATTATATTGACAATATATTATCGCCTTCTAACCTAATGGTAATATAATAATTATGGTCGTTATCTGACCACCAGAATGTGGCAGCCTGGACAATCCGGATAATGGCGTTGTTAAGACCACGTGCCCGTATTATGGCTGTACTGCAAGCTACCACTGTAATGATGGATACTCCAAGTCGTCTGACTCAGAGACCCGCACGTGCATGAGTGACGGAACCTGGAGCGGAAATCAGGCTAAGTGTGAATCCGATGGTGAGATGTAGTTGCTCTCGATTTAGTTTGAATTCATTTATTTCATGTCGATTGTGAAAAAAGTTCTTACAACCAAGACTAACCCCTCTCGACAGTTCCTGGGTTAAACCAATTCTTTGCCCCTGGGAAGGTCATGAAAAATTCCTTGCCTCCAACGGGGTTCGAAAAAGGTATATCTTTAAAAGTTACAATTTTCCTTAAAATTAATATTTCAGCAAGATTTTCTTATTTTTTATTTTTTTTTAGAATATATTACAGTCCATATTATTACACATATTCCGATTAAATCAGGGTCAAGTTGCTTACACAAGTAGTTTCAATGTTTTGTGGTCTGGTTCCCGGTCGCCCTCAAGATTACTAAAAACGTAGTGTAATGGGTAGGTGCCCCAGCCAAGAACTAGACAATGAAACTTATTGGAACAAATTGTGTGAGCAACTCGCCCCTAGCCCCACACATGGACAAAATATGTGGTTCCAACTTCTGCAAAGATACAGTTGTAGCCTTTTTGTTTTATTGTGCTCGTGCTACTTAGTAAAAAAGGCTAATTACATGTCGAATCGGCTTAACCCGCCCGTTTTACTTCGCACATTTCCGTAATACGTTCCTTTTGGAGTGTAGGAGTTACCCCCTTGAACTTGGAAAAAAATCGGTTAGTGTCTATATATATATAAACACTTACCTTTTTTTCCCCCAAGTACTTCGTGCCAAAATCCTGTGGGTGAAATCTGTTCACTGATCAAATCTTGCGTTCGTGTGGAAAAGAAAATACATGTTTGTACTAGAGTATATTATATACACTGATATATTTACCAGACGGAGTTCAGAAGGATTTATAGCAGTTATATATGAATATAAGTTTATTTTATATAAACACAAGTTAAAACTGGTAATGGCAATTACAGAATTTATTTTGCATTGTCTAAGTTTAGCATTTGTAAGTATTCATTTCCAAATGTGTCCGTCAGTATACCTGAAATTTTGGCTAAGGAAAGGCTCCATGAAACTCACCCCAAAAGTGCATATAAGTTAATCAAAACTGACTGACCAAAATGAGTATGCTCATATATTAGTTTCATGCAAGCTATCTGGTCAGTGTGCATATGTTAGTTTCATACAAGCTATCTGGTCAGTGTGTATATGTTAGTTTCATACAAGCTATCTGGATACACTACAGGAATATTTTCATTAAACTAAGAAAATATTTGTAAAGGCATATACATTGTACATTATCTTCTTTGATATTCCCATTATTACATATGTTCCAGGCTCCATGCGATTATATATAAAATAACCGATATCTTTAATGTGTAGAAATTGAATGTTTATTAAAAATATATACTCAAAATTGATATAATATTTAGCCGACCTGTGTCGCAAGCGTTTTGCAACAAACTTATGTAAAATCTTAATATATTACTGATCTTCACGATTTCATTTAGATTGAATTCAAGATGAAAATTTAAGTTAGGAAATATCTTAAAGAAAAAAACATTAAGGATGTGGGAAGTTCAAGTTAAATCTAAGATGTATATTCATGCGGCCCATCAACCTCACACAGCGCTCAGTAGTACTTAAATTAAGTAAGGACGTATTTCTCTGAGAAAAAAATTTGTGTTATTTGTCGGTCGTTAATCCATATAATCAGTTAACAAAACTCTCGTCCGATGACCAAGATACGAATGATATTGTCCATTTTGTGTGTGTGTATATATATGATTACGCTGTATTTATTAATACTGATTCTTCCAATTTAAAATTGTACGAGTTTTATGATCAATAAATGCATTTTCATTCGAAAGAAAGGGAATCGTTTGTAATCCAATTCTAAATGACCTTGAATTTAAAGAAAAAAGAGTACACACTTTCCTTTTTACCTGACCATATACGTATATGTGCATTTAATTTACTTTCAGATTTTTATATTGATTATTTTATCTTTATTTTCAGAAAACAAATATTTGAAAATTGAACTGAGCGTACCGTTAGGATCATTAATCTTAATTATCGGTGCTGGTGTTGCTTATAAATGCCTCAAACAGTGGAGGAACTCAGATTCTACAGATAATGTGTTTTATTTTACGGTTTGCCGAGTTTAAAGAGAAAACTCAATTTACCGGAAAAATGTTGGATCATTGCTAAATCTGGTTAAAAAAAAACATATTTTACATTTCATTTAACAAATACTGCACATTGAATACCTGAAGTATGTTCCGCGGATTAATTTATGACTGCTGAACTTTTTATTGTTATTGGGGGATATCGGGGAGCATACCCGAAATTCCTTTTGTTTATACGTGTTTTTAAATACATTTGAAACTGTGTACAAGGAAATATGTATTTCCAATTCGTTAGCTGGCTGAATCAGGGTTTGATTGCAGTGCCTGCCTTCAGATAAGATGTCATTTTCGTTTATCGAGCTTAGTGCAAATTGAATATGCTTTAATTAATCGAAACATAACTATGGGGGTAATTCGCTTTCCTTCAGTTCTCCGGATAAGGACTGGATCTCTTGTGAAACGAAATTTAAAGTAATCCGAATATCATTAAGTTGTGATCATGGTCCATCAGGCGATCAAGGGAATTTCACAGTACATACAAACTTTTATAGATTTTGAACTAAAGAGTTTATAACTTCATGTCAACGGATGTTTGCATCTGCTTTGAAGTCTTTTAAGCATTTGATTTATTTGATCATAACTTGATCATGAATGGATTGCCTTAAGAAAAAATCTGAATGTAGCAGAATATGATATGATGAACGACTATTAATCTGGGACCGGAAAAGTCCTCGGAAAGGTATTTTGGTCAGGAATATTTCCATAGTGACTTTTTTTCCAATACCTTAACGATGTAACTAGGATATCTGTCACAAGATAAACTTATGTATGATCATACCATTTATTTAATACTTACTGGGGCAATATTGTGATCTTTCGGTGAGATAAAATCCATATCCCACAGCGAGAGTGATATAACTCTGCCAGAATTACTTTTTTCACTTATAAAGGGTATGTGGCAGCAGTTAGCATAAAATAAAATGTTTTGAGTGAATATCTCTAAGTTATACAATTTATAAATTTTCCAAATTCACAAATATAAGAATTGTAACGTTATCTCTTCTCGATGAGATATAATCTATATCCAACCAAAACATACAAATACCCTCTAAATATTTGCATCACTTTTTGTCCTATTCGAATTTATTTATGTATGTGTAGTTACGGGGATTGTTCGAAAAGTTTCGTGACAAGTGCAATGAGCGGGACAACTTACGAAGGGAATATGTCATAGGCAAAGTCTGCCTTTCATATCTAAAATTTAAATATTTTCCAAATATTCTCCTTTGCAATGATACAAACTTCTTCAAACAGGGAGCTGAAGCAGAACGAAAAGTATGGGCAGTTTTTGACGTTAGGACGTCAATCTGAATAAAGTCAGTTTCTTAATGACGCTTCATTATGCTACGCTTTAATCAGATTGGGAATATGTCTTAAATAAGTAAACATGTGACGAGTTTCACGAATTTGCCCCGATCAACGTTACCCGACGTTGCCATAATGACTGTGGATTTTGCATCAGTGATTTTTTTTTTTTGTCATTTTCTTTTCAGACCAAGTACATATCATATCAAAGTTTCACTTTTGAAAAGTTTATTTTTATAACCATATTTTAATAAAAAGG
>CM037793.1:5585536-5635536 GCA_021229015.1 Solen grandis | reverse complement strand
CAATACACACACATAAACACACACAAAATATTTATATATATATTTACTAGGAAGTATAAACAAGTAACATATTTTCCAGGAGAGTCTATGAGGTATCGGTAATTATTTAAATTTTGACATAATTATACCTGCAAACTTACTAACGGCTTTTATTAATGTAAAGTTTTCGCCAGACAGAAAGTATCTGATGTGTGTATTATTAGAAATTGCGTCAAATTTCGACCACAGATAACGGTCACGCTCTGCATTAAAGAAGGGACAATGAAGCAGATATTGTTCCTCTGTTCCTACTGCACCAGTTTGACACATAGGACAGGTTCTTTCTTGAAAAGGGATAGTATCATAACGGCCGGTTTCTACTGGAAGTGACTGGTTTGCTGTACGGTATCTAAATATATTGACTATTTCTTTCCTAGTTAGATGTTTGAAATATGGTTCTATGTTATGAGTGTGTGTTTCTTTAATATTTAAGTATGTGTTTCCTTTATTTGACAATGATAATTCGGAATGCCAATTTTGCTTAAATTGGTCTATTAGCGTACGTTTGACAATCTTATGGACATTTTTAAGATCTATTATGTTTTGGTTTAACCAAATGTCTGGCCGTCCAATTTTTTGAAAAATTGATTTTATCTTATATATCCATTTAAAATTGTAGCTATGATGTTCGTTTAATATAAATGAGTAAACTTTATAAGATATTTTGTTATGTTTGCCCATAAGGAGACTTGCCCAAAATTTTACCATGCGGGTATCGATTAGAATAGACAAAGGGAATCTCCCCAGTTCGCCATACAGAAAATTTAAAGGAGTAGACTGTTTTGCGCAGGAAACGACAGTGTATGTTTTCAAGAATCGAAGTGTTTTCATAGCCAAAAACCTCAGATCCGTATAATAGAATTGGTGCGACTGTATGGTCGAATAGTTTCAGTATGAGGTAAGTGGGTAAATCAGCGTTGAATATTCGAGAATAAAGAAGATAAAGGGCTTTGTTTGCCTGCTCTGATACGTGTTTCCTGGCTTTACTGAAAGAACCATTACTAGAAAATCTTACACCTAGATAGTGGTATTCGCTTACAATTTCCAATATTACTTGACCCAAGGTAAAAGAAAAGTTACTGGTTATTCGTGCTCCAAATACTACAATTTTTGTTTTATTTGTATTAATCTTAAGATGCCAATTAAGACAATATTCATGAAAAGAATTTAGACTTTTCTGGAGATCCTCAGGTGAATTAGCTAAAATAACAGTGGCGTCAGCATAAAGCAGAACTAGAAGTTTAAGCCATGTATTAATAGTTTGGTTTCTTTGTTCAAGCTCTATACCGACTGAATTATTTTGTAGTAAAAAAATTTGTACATCATTTAGGTATAGCGAGAAGAGGACTGGGGATAAGTTTTCACCCTGCCTTACTCCGATATTACTAATAAAGAAATTTGATAACTGTCCGTTAGATGAAACACAAGATTTAATGTTTTTATACATATTATTTATGACATTAAAAAAATTACCATTAATATTATAGTTAAGTAACTTAGACCACAGACTTGCACGCCAAACAGTGTCGAATGCTTGGGAAAAGTCAATAAATGCACAAAATAAATTCTTTTTCTGCTTTTTCATAAGTTCGATAAGAGCGTGTAAAGTAAATATATGGTCCGAGCAAGAATACGATTGTCTAAAACCTGCTTGATTTTCTTCAAGAATACAATTTTCTTCCAGAAAGACATTTAATCTGATATTAATAACGGATGTGAAAAGTTTACCTAAGCAGCTTAATATTGTAATAGGACGATAATTTCCAGCATCATTACTACATCCCTTATTTTTGTAAATGGGAAAAATGATCCCTTCTAGCCAGGTCTGTGGAACATATCCTGTGTTTAAGGCTGGGTTAAAAAGCGTACAATACAATTTTAAGAATTGATCTTGCGTCGTTTTAATATATTCATTTAAAATATCATCAAATGGGCATGACGCTTTTCCATTTTTAAGGTTTTTAATACATTTTGTTAATTCTTCTTCAGTTATTTGAGTATTAAGATGTGTGTCGTTATGGATATTTATCAGGTTATCAAATCTATCGTCGTCAATGGTATCTGTGTTGATTTAAGGTGTTGTTTTTTTTTTTTTTTTTTTTTTTTTATTTTGTAACTTGTTTTAGCTTTATTATAGGCCTTCTTTGCCTTTTTACACTTTGGACCAAACCAGGATTTATCGTGTTTACTTTGTTTGAAGTTAGTGTTGTTTTTAGTATTAGGGAATGTTATTATTCAGATCTTATCATTTTGTTTATATTATCAGAGAACATTTGGGCAGATGAGCTTTGCCATTGGGGTTTTCTAGGCTTAACAGTATCGTTTGTGTTACGAACATTTCCCTCTGATTTTAAGCATAAGTTAATGGTAAGTATTATGGCACTGTGACCGTCAGAAAAAAGAGAATCCATATGGCAAATATCGAATTCAACAATATTATTAAAACAATCAGCTGAGGCTATAGCATAGTCTATGACAGACCTGTCGCGAAAAGTAAAGTTTCCTATATTATTAAATATTCTACCATTTAAAATAAAGAGATTATTATTTCTGCATATTTCAATAAGTCTGAGGCCGTTAGTATTTGTTTTTTTGTCAAGGGATTTTCTTTCTAAAGGAACGGATAACTGTTCGAGTATAATATGTTTATCAAGCTGGGGCGTTAAATTGTTATCAAACTCTGTGTATTCATAAATTGTAGGATCAGACGGCAAATAATCACGGATGTTACCTGTTCGTCCGTTTGAGTCACCCAATAAAAAGACATATTGGAAGCGAGAGCAGATCTGCGAAATATCTTCCTCAAATTTATTTAAAAGGTCTTCTTTCAAAAAACGAGAGTTTTCAGGTGGTATGTATATGGAACCAATTACAGTGGGGTCAGCATTTTTGTCTAATTTTAACTTTATCCAAAGGACATATTCAGAAGTACTGTCAATTACCTCAACGTAAGGATCTAAATTGTTTCTTACATAAATACCGATACCTCCAGACTTTCTTTTGAATTTCTGTTTACGAACTTTGGAATAAAAATGGTAGCCAGGGATATCAACAATGTCGTGATCATCTAAATGGGTTTCTGAAATACAAAAAACATCAAACTTATTTATGTAGTTAACAAAGTCAGGGTAATTAATTTTGTTTTTGAGACCACTCACATTTATGGCACAAATATTTAAAAGTTTCTTATTTTGGTTTTTATTTATATTTTCAGAGTCAGCAGATTCCCCCGATGGACCCTAAGCAGACGGACTGGGAGACACGTGTGGAGTTTCCGGGTTGGATGAGGGTGGAAGATCCCATGGGCGTTTAAAGGCTAGATCCGCACCAGGGTGACTACTAGACCGCGCCATGAAATGTGATCTACTTGGAGGGCGGGGACGCTGTCCACGAGATTTTGCTGGTGACCTAGACTGCTGACGACCACGTGGGATTGTAGCGGAATCACGTGCAGGTTGTAGGGCATTTGAACTGTTACTGTGAGGACCCGCAGTAGACTGTGGCACGTCACTATGTGGAACTGATCTAACCGTGTGATCACTGGGAGTATCACGAGTGGCACGTGACTGTTGTGAGCTGCCCGTGTGTCGTGTGCTGGATGGAGATGGACCAAAATGCTGCGGGGTGTGTGTATCCGGGACTGCTCCGCGTTCGTAACCACGTTCGCTCAGTACACTTTGCTTCTTAATCGACCGTGGGTTATTTATCGGCAAAACTTCGTACTCATGAATTATCAGTTGGGCATTTCTTTAGACCCGTGGCGCAGACAGCATTTGACTGATTGCTATTTATGAAAACGGAGCTTTGCCACTTGAAAAGCCCACATGATTATGGGTCGTTTCGCCCCATTTCCCTTTCGCCCTTTACCCTTTCGCCCTTAAATGTGAGTCTGTTCGCCCTATTGTTATTTTGGTGGATTTGAATGAAATAATATATAAATGTTTGTGTATTCGGTTGTATTATTTTATGCATGTATGTTGGAATGAGTATTACTATATCAAAAAAATCTATTACATATTTGGGTTCGAGTCCTACAATTATTGCTTCAAAATGTTAGTTTCAAAATTGTTTACATCTTATATACCCTAACACTGGCGGTGTATTTATAATTAAAGAAATAAATAAATTCACTGTTTGTTTCGTTTTAAGCCCTTATTTAAATCATTTGCATCTCTACTTATCATAAATGAAAGAGACCGGGTGTAAAAAATAAGTATGTTAAATGAGACAATACGAATGCCGAAAATACTGTAAGTTGTACATAATTAACAAATTATCTGTAAAGTTGCTATAAATTGACAACATATATATATGAAAGAACTATGCAAACTGATTAGATAATTGCTTTAATTACCAATTATTTCTTTAATTATTTCAGTATGTGTTTGCAAAGTATAAGTCTTTTGATCTGATCAAGTAATTAATTAATGCTATTATTGTTAAAATCAATTAAGAATATATATTATCAGGATTAATAAAACGTGTTTCCTCGTGCATATTTTTTTCTTTACAAAATTTTATCTTACATCTTAATACTTTTGTTCTTTAATTATTCATTGGGATCATTTTGCTGTGTTTATTACACACACATTTGACTCGTGTCAATTACATCTAACCCTGCTATGGCATGTGTTCACACCTACAGTACGTGTGTGTTTTCAGAAGGAAGATGTCATCTTTATTATAATCATTACACCTACATACTTTGTACTTTATACCTATACTTTTTGAATGAATTAAATTATATATATTCATCACCAATTGTAATATCCATTTTGTTTATTAATTTACAATTTTACTAGGGCGTAGGGCGAATGAACCCACTATGTAGGGCGAATGAACCCAAATTGTAGGGCGAACCGACTCGGGCGAACTGACTCGGGCGAAAGTGTACTTGGGGCGAATGAACCCGATACCAGCCCACGGTATATACAAGTAGTGATATCGGGAGATATCCCGTGGGCTCTGACGATATGCACTTAATTGATGACCGTATTTATTAATTATATACTGACACAAAAATGGGCATATTGACGAAAGACATCTCATGACATACTGTGTACGTATCTTGTGTACTAGTAATATTGAATAATATTATTTGAAACTATGTTTACTTGGATTTTACGTCCCAGTCACTTGGAGAAACTTTTTCACCTTATGAGACAGATTAAGTACAGACTTCAAATGGATTTGTAACCGAAAAGTCATGGGTAGGATCTCCGACAGCGATAAACAAAAGTCCTTAAACTGATACAGGTATACATATGTCTCCCTTGTTTGGTGCTCAACATATAAGGGTAGTTCCAGGACTGGTTGGCCTGATGTCAGAATAATGTGACTTGGTCTGGTATTATGCCACATGTCTACGGCGTAATACTGCAGTGTGGCAGCACTATATCTGTCTCAAGTAAACATCTCTCTCTCTCTCTCTTATTCTCATATATATATATATATATATATATATATATGATTCATGATATCTGATTAATTAAAACTAAATTGTTTAATCATAAATGTAATCATGATGTGTTAATCTGATATCATTAAGGAACAATTATTCTATCATACTATAGCCATATAACGTTAATACCAGATATATTGTCTAATTAGGACATTACGCCGTGAACAGGTTACACATACCGCACCTAGTCACTTTATAATAATTAATATATATATAATATATAGAGAGAGAGAGAGAGAGAGAGAGAGAGGAGTTGTAAGTAAACTTTACATTTCCTTGTTACAAGATCATAATACAGATATTTAACGTGACTAAGTTACATACACATGTATAATTTTGAAAATACAACATTCACATACAGTAGATTAAATATCATTTGATTGATTAAGAAGAATCATGGTCCAAATTGCTATGTACAATCTGAATGCAGTACATGTGTACAATGCGATTGTCACGAGCTTTTGTATTATTTCCTGAACTGATTTTTTAGGGGGCCTTAAAATATGTGCCTTTATTAATTATGTATCTATAAAATGCTTTGATTACATCATAATTGTTTGTCATACATGTATAATCAAGTTAAAGTGAAACTTATATTGTACAAGATGCTACACGAGTTATCTTGTTCTTCATCGCGTGGGTTCGAATCCCGGCAGGGTCATTCGGATTTTCATGTGAGGAAGCCTTCCAGCTGGCTTGCGGTAGGTCGGTGGTTCTACCCGGATGCCTCCGTGCATTAGGGGTCTTCCTTCACCTATAATTAGCTGGACGTCGCTATATGACTGAAATACTGTCGAAGCCACGGTCAAGCTCAAATAGTCAAGTCAATAGTCAAGTTATCTTGTTACAATACAAACTCTAAAAATGTTCTATGTGAGTGACGTTATTTGTTTATCATTTATTATGTAGGTCATATTTTGATTTTAAAGCAACACTTAGTACATGTACTATCGTTAACGGTTTGTTAAATCTTTCATGTCGCTTAAAACATTCCCTTTACTCGTGAGCAGACATTTGAATTATTTGAATGTGTAAATGTGCATTAATCCTTGTTGAAAACGATCTCATTAAATATACCAATATGAACACTGACCGATTACTTCTAGTTGTCAAACTGTTTTCTATATCAGTTATTTATACACCTTTTGTTTAGTATGACGTTTCCCTCATTTAGAGACTATATCTCTACTGGACAGATTTAGTGAATCACGCTGTAGAAATGTGGTATGATACCACAAGTTACATTTTCCTGACACCGGACCAACCAGTCCAGGACTTATCCTGTATATATGCCGAGTAGGGAACTACCATCATGATTTTTAACGACTATGATATGTCGTACGTTCCTTAGCTGGCGCTGTCACCACTCTGCCACCGGAGACGACCGTCGTCCACATTGTAATTTTCTCACGCATTGAAAAACTATACAAGTTCTGCATTAAAAGTTGCAATAAAGGTATACCACCAATTACTGTATCTTAAAGATCAATGTCCAGTTTGAGACTTTTCAAAAATTCTTACAATAAAACACTTATTTCTCCTTATTTTGAAGCAAATTGCAAATATACAAATGTTTCCACTTGAAAGAAAAACAACCCATATTAAGCAGTCACTCAAGGGACAAATCAAAAAAAAAAAAGTGAACTTTAGACCTAGGTGACTGTTTAGTGCAGGTCAACCTTTACAAAAATGCTGTCTAGATAAGGCAAGCTTATTTTGAGTCAAGAGGCAATAAACCTTTGCAGTGATTAAAAATGTATTCGAAATGGCTAACACATCATCCAGTAGCAACTCTAGGTAGTCATTGGTTGACCTAGTTTACACAAAAGAACACATGGTTTTGATTGTGATATTGTTTGTAAGCAGTTGATCTATATATGTGTGTACAGAACAGAATAGAACAGATAGATTTTATTAATGTCTCACTTTTGTACATGAATAACATGGTCATATAAATAAAAATATGATAAAAGTAAAGTTTGTTTGTTTGGTTTAATGTCCCACCGACAGTATTTCAGTCATTTGGATGTGATATCTACTGGAAACAGATAAAGTGCTGCCACACTGCAGTATCACGCTGTAGACAATTAGACATGTGGCATGATACTACACCCAGTCACATTATCCAGACTCTGGGCTGCATATTGCAGTTCATATAAGTGAATATACAATGGATTAAAAAAAAGACATAGACATACATAAGCAATCTTTTTAAATAATAACCCTCAGGTGAAAAGGCTTAGGTTTAGACAGTCATTGGAATAAAAAATAACATAAAATGAGTTTATAAGGTATTAATTTTAATATCAGTAAAAATGGGCATGGATCAATATATAGTATGTGTTCACAAAGTATTCAAAAAAAGAAACTTTCTTTTCTTTTAACAATTTCATATCAATTACCTTTATCTTCACCTGTGAACATTTTAATGAGTAACTTCTTATTTGTTATATGTCAAATGATTTGTATATATTTCATTATATAATTATAAAACTAACCAAACATTCAAATGGCATTTAAAGATTTTTCAAATTAAAACTAGACCTATCACCATACTCCCCTCCCTCAGCTTCCCACCTTGTCTGCATGTAATGTGTGTTTAAGAACAAACATGATGTGAAATGACGTGACTTGACAGCATAAATCCCCTATGGTGCCCTCTTACATGTAGCCGGAGTATAAAAATATAAAAGACTACAGTTAAAATATTGTCCCCACCTTCCTAAAAAAATAATAATCCTGAAATGACTTATACAATACAGTTTATTTGGATCCATTTTCCATTTTTATCATTTATTTACATGTTGGACCCTTTCATTTATTTACACCTCAGAGTGTCATATCACAGTCAGCAATCTGAAAATAATCAAAATACATGTAGTGAAATCCATATCCTGCGACAAAGCATAAGGCTTCCATCTTCTTCCACACTTTCCGATTTTCACATGGACACAAAACTGTGTCATCACAGAATTACCCGCATAAATCATTCACTTTACACATTGAATTGTGTACCAGTCTAGCATAAAACCGACCTGGGTCTCCTTCTCTATTAGAGAGCTTCAGTGTAAGCCTTCTTGTTGAAGAGCTCTTGAAGCTGCTCTGGAAACATCCTTTGACTGGTACTGTTTCCTGGCATTGCAATAAAATCACCATACTACTGTAGTACCAGTCTGTGTGTTAGTGAATATCCATGAACTGTAGCTCCGTCTGCAGCAGGATGTGTTTAGGAAGTGGGTGGGGAGAAGGGGAGAGAACTGTGAATGTTTGCTTATCTTGGTGGAACTCCGTGCTGAAAAAAAAAAAAAAAATCATAATTAAAGATGTAAATTCAATGCAATCCCCACTTCAGAGAAGAAACATAGAAATTTAGATTATACAGGTATGTGTCGATAAGTTATGTTTGATGAAACAAGAACAATCATTAAGGTGATTAATTCTTGCATTCTATTTTGTCTTCATGTAATGTGAGTGTAGGATGGGACATCATGTGACTTGACAGGACATGAGGTTATAAGTATGATCCCTATATTGCCCCCTCCCCACCACTACTGTGAGTTTGCTGGGGAGTATGAAAACAATGACACAAGAGTGATTCACCATGATTGATCAAAACTAAAAGAATTTAAAGGTTATTGTCTGTGCATTTCTAAAACCGTTTTATACACCTTTGCTACACATTTAAGTAATACCGTTGAAAAAATACAAATTATATATTTTTTTATTGATGGAATATAAAGGTTTTGAGAAAAAATAAATAATCTCCACCATTACAAATTACTGTTGATACTTTCCACTTAGATATATCCCTTTCAAACTATGTTAAACAACTGTCAAATCATACTGAAAGAAAGGTCGCAGTCACTATTTTCTCTCTAAATTAATTCAATCTTACTTTCAGTCATTTGATATCAAAGTACCCGGTATACTGATATTTTAAGAACAGTCTTACACTTTATCAGTCTAGAGTGTAGCCTTAATTGATGTTATACAGACTGTAACAGAAATAACTTGAATGTTGATCAGTTTTTATCTGTCAGAAATTCACTGATTTGTATGTTTGTTGGGTTTTATGTTTAAATCATTTCGAGGGGTGAGAGCAAAACTAGGCTAAGGGCTTATATGAATACATTGTATATGCATTTAGCCTAGTTTCGCATTCACCCCTCAAATTTTGGAGATTACCATATGTCTACTCGTAATAATTATAGTGCTGCCAAACTGCAGTATCAGACTGAAGACATGTGGCATGATACCACACTCAGCCACATAATCCTAGCATTGGGCAAACCAGTCCTGAAACTTCCTGTATATATGTTGAGCGCCAAGCAGTACCATTTATAATGACATGGTTATTCCGAAACACATCAGTACGTTTGGGAAAATAAAGTATATGTGTAAGCGTATAAAACCTGTTCAACTCCAGTATGATGTGGTACAATGATAAAGGTTGAACGTGCTGGGGGTGTGGGTGGGGTACTTACAAGACGATGAATCCAACGACATTACTCTCCAGTACGTTGTCCTCCAGGGAGTTAGCATTGCTGATACTGAACACATAGTGTAGCAGGCTGATACCTGGAATGTTGAAGTCAGATAAAGTTTTGTCAGTATTCTCCAGCCAAAATAATATGCATTCATAAGAGTTTTTATGTGATACTCTTAGTTTGTATGTCATCTCAACTGAGTCCACAGCCTTGTATATAATTATTAACAGTATTGCTAGTTTACATCTCATCAACATAAATTTCTGAGCCAATTTGAGACTGACCTTTCACAGGGTTCAAATTTAAGCTCACATACTCACTAAAAGCAAGTTTAAATTTAGAAATGCGAGTTACAATCTCATGTACTTGCTTTTTTTGCAAGTGGAAATAGAGAAGCTAATGCTGAGTTAAAGAACTATGATACAAGGCCTGCAGTTACAAGATGGATGATGTCTGGAGAGGGACAGAAAAATCTGTCATATGGGTCCCAGAACTAATATTATATGGTCATCTTGTTGTCACTGCATGCTATGGTTCATAGTTTTGCATTATGTTGTTAAAACTGACACTTGACTATTTACAAATAAAAAAATTTGAAACTTTAAAATTGCGAGTTGATTTTTTCATTTAGCAAGTAAAAAAGAAAACTGCTTGCTAAATAAAGCAAGTGCAAAATCTGGCTAAATTCAAACCCTGCTTTTTTTTAGCTAGAGATATAAGGCAGCATATTTCATGATGATATGATCTATAACAAGTCAATAGTTCCTGAAACTGGATCAACTTGTCCTAGTACAACTTGTAAAGGATAAACATGAAACAAAGAGTACTAACATTGCCATATTTTTCTCAAGTTAATTCTAATACATATACAAGTTTTTAAACATTTTTCTGTCTCACTGATAACAAGCACCATTACAACTTAAAACCACCAATAAGAAAACATGTTCCGTATTGGGTTATAAAACTAGTTATAATAACTGACATATCACTATTGATGGTACGGATCATGGAAATGGACATCATCACTATGGTAGGAAACCAGATTACCCTGAACAAAATCTGTATCTGGACAGGGAACCATTATATCCAATCATATATTGGAACCTCTCAGTAGCAACATCTGCAGGAGTCACAGAAAAGTGTTGCTGTTAAGAGATGTTACTGCACAGGGGTATTGACTGTGTCCAGGTAAAAACTAATGACAAGAATAAAACTGATGCTGTTTAAGGGTGGCAATTGTTTTGAGAGGCTTTCGACTGTGAAAAGAAAATTAACACAGGATGCATTAGGGTGGAAAGTTAAGTGTGACACCCCACATTCAAACTTGTCTGTTGAACTACACTGTACTTACTTGGCTGGAGTGGAACCAGCTTGGTCTTATTGTCTTGTGGTTTCATCCCCAGTGGCAGGCAGGAGTCTGGCAGGGCGGGGGCTAAAATCATCAAAAAACATCCTTTGTGACTACATGGCTCTTTCCATGGCAACAGGCTCCGTGTTCTCGAAAATACTTAAGTACTATTTCAGGCTCAAATTTGAATATCATACTCAAATCCCTATTGAACCTAATGGGCATAGTTTGAGTTTGAGTATGAAAATCATACTTAAGTACCAGTTTTATTTTCGAGAACATGGGGCCAGGTGTCTCCCAATATCAGTTTATCATTAAGAGGGGGCATGAAATAGCACCAATTTCAAATTTTACTGAAATCAAGCTAGACAATCAGGAGATACTGCATGACACAAAATACTTGACTTGTGAACTTTGACCTCTAAGTATCACCTTGATATGATAGAAACCTTTGGTCAATTTGGCTGTCATTTATGCAAAGCTGCAATTTAATGATGGAATACTGCCACTGGCATGCTCAAAAATATGCAACTTAGCTCACTCATTCTCAGCAGTTTAGCAGTCCAGAGAATGACCTGGGGCTGTTTCAATGTCTAGAGAAACCAGGTTAGGCTCTGGGGCCCTTGGGGAAAAAGATTAAGGAACGGAAAAAGCTACTGTGTACAGAGAAATACAGAGCTACTTTTACACACTGAGGAATAGAGATAACAAGTGTGCTGATCTAACCTTTTTGAAAAAAACACAAAACACTACATATTCCTTAGGGAATTAAAATACAATATATATAAATAACCCTCTGTTTCAATATTTCGGCTTTAAAGCTTTTATCAAGATGAACACTTTCTCTTTTGAAAAACTACATCCTGCCGGTCGCCATATTTAAACAAAAAATATGTTTGAAAAAGGTAGGCTAAACTAGAAATATTACTTTTTGAAAAAGGTAAGCTAATCTAGAAATATTCTTAAAGTTGATAAATACACCTGAATCCCACCTAGTCCATGTAATGAGAGTGAAGGGAAATGAGAATGGTGATCCCTATATAGCCTCCATATCTATAAAGCACGTTATAATTACAGGTGATCATGCGTCTATCTTGACGGGAAAGTAAGTACCTTTCCGATGTAAACATAACAAGTCCCACCAGAATAGGGAAATCTGGGTCATGGGAGCTTCATTTTTGGATGGAATGATTTTGTTTAACCAATGTTAGGAAAGGGCCATGAAGTTAATATAATTTGTGCAATAAAATATTCTTAAACAGTTCATGAGCAGAATATTTACTTAATCTATATAGGTTGTTATGGGAAACCTAGTAGCTTAATTCTGAAAGGGATCAATTTTGTTTCAGCAAATTTAGTAGATGTGATAATTTTGTCATATGAATAAAAATTATGATCAATGGTTTCAGGGAAGAAGAATTCAAAATATACATGGCAACTGCATAGATCAAGTTTGATTTATCAACATTTGTAAAGGCCCAACCTAAGATCATTTTTGCCCTGAGGTGTCTTTAACATATCTATTAATCAAATACTTTAACAAAACAATTCAAAAACATATACATAATAGAATTAAATCATGGATGTCATTTAAAGCGCATATTTTTAACTATGAATTACAGACAGATTGACATGGGATGATTACAACAGCTCACCTTAGTGCCTTTAACCTTTAACTGTATACACTATGATCAATCTGAAAGCATTTCTTTTTTCTTTCTAAACAAGTTTTTCTATGTCCCCCCCCCCCTAACCCCTATCTCCAAGGTTCTGTGGAGTAGTGAAAAGTGTAAAACATGATCAACCTGCAAGTTACTCACAAGCTACTTCCACCCCTTTACCTCATAAATATGCATGTGCAACTTCATGACTTGATGAATATTCATTGACTGAATTATAAATGGCATATGAAGCAATGGATATTCCTTTGCCATGCAGACTCTGAGCTACAATCAGAGGTGACCCTTATTAGACAGTTTCTGTAGGGATCTTGTTTTGATCCGTTGGCCAAAATGAGTCTCCATGACAAACTGATAAATAGACACCTTGATAGACTTATGCTTACCGCCAATTTTGTAGATTTTGATGTCGGAGAACTTGATGTCAAAAGTGTGGGGAAACAAGGAGTTCTTTGGTCCATAGAAATACTCCCTTACTTTAGAATCCCTGGCTTCCGCTCGGGCATTCTGATTCCTCTCTACTACCTGTGGGAAGTGACAGAATACTGGTTATACATTGGGAAGATGTTTTACATGGAGGAAGTACTAGAAAGAGGATATGGATGGGAAAAATGCAAAGGAGATAGATGAAAAATAAGAGAAAGGAAGAAGAAAAAAAAAGGGACAGAAAAGAGAGAAAAATTAACCCCAAAATGCTAGAGAGAGAGAGAGTTTCAAAGCCAAAGGCGGAGACTAAAAGGACGGAAAACTTTTTAGGGAAAAATAAATCAAGGGTTATCATCATAGAAATAACTAATGCTATCACTGTAGATGATCACATCTCCTTGCCTCAACAATATAAAACTGAGGTAAGATTTTTTTTATTTTTGTTTGTGGCATGCACAGGTAGTACAGAAAAATGAAAAGGGACAATGACTTTAGGGGGAGAAAGACCGGCCTATCACTGGTGATGGACCTCCGGTGTACAAAGTTTCATTCCTGTCCTTTGAAGACTTTTCAAAATATTGGAACTTTTTTGTATTTAACAGGAGAGACATACAGCCAAAATTCATATTAAAGAAACTTTAGAAAGAGAGACATGCCTAGACCATTTACTGATACATTTGTACGCTAAGTTTCATTGCTGTTTCTCAAAGACTCCTCTAACATACTGTAGCAATTAATGCATAAAGCCAAATTTTCTATGTAAAAGGGGGCTATAACTTAATAGAGAAAGATGCGCCTTTCACTGGTGATGGACCCTCTGCCAATGACTATGTGTGTAAGGTTTCATTCCTGTTCTCAATGACTTATTGAAATAATGAATAAGTTTTGACAAGACAATAAGTGTGATTCCCATATAACTCCACTGCAAAAGAAGGGGTATAATGAGACTAATAGCTTAAATAACTGAAGATCACATTTAATACTAAAACAGTCACACAGAGAAGAGTGTAGTGAAAATAAAAGAATTAAGAAAGAGACAGTAAAATGCTGGTCTCCCAAGCTACATACCCCTCCAGATTTAGGCAGCAGGATGACCTGTACAAAGTCGGGCATGTCTCTCTTCAGTTCTGTGTAGAGTCTCTCCTGGTCCATCACTGCTATAACATCCACTGTGGACACAAACAATGTTACAGCATCCTTGTTAATCAAGTCTATTCACTATCATTGAATACCCTGGACAAATACACTATAAAATCTTCATAGAGGTGTGTCATAAAGCTGCCCATCTGATTTGCAGCTGCATTCATTTATTTTTTTTAATTGAAGAGAAGGCAATCCAGTAACTGATAATTTCATTGGCTGGAGGGAAATAAAAAATGATTGGTGCATTATGAAGATTATACAGTAAATTTGCCCAAGGTCTTTTAGTTCACTGAATAAGACCTGGGGTTACTAAGGACGTATTACAGATGAAGGAGCAGACCTGATTCAATTTAAGGTGAGCTATTCTAGATGAGCAGTTGAATATTTTAATTATCATGTAAATATTGTTCATATTTGTATATTACGGTGACTTTTTTTCATCTAAGTTCATTTGGACTAAGAAGTTTGAAGTGCTTTACAGAATTCTGGTTGAAAGCCAACATAACAGTCCTGTAGAATTACAGTTTATGTGATGAGCAGTTAAAATAAATATTCATTGAAGTAATGTCATGAAGCTGAATACAGAAGACAATCAAGGTAGACTTTATAGGAAGATGATGTGAGCTGAATGTAAAAATCCAAGTTTTAACTGAGATAGGTAAAAGTAATCCAGAAATCAAATATAGGATAATAATCTCTTGTAAGCAGGATTACTCAAACAATCACCAATAGAAAAGGCAAATGATTTCAGGAAGGTTGTAAAAAGGTTTACTGTATTAAAAATTTTACCTTTATAAAGTAGTTGTATAAAAATGTCAATCTGTTGATTTTTATGCTAAGACAGTTTTTGCACAATTTTACCCGGCATATTGCGTGCATTTATATACGGCAGTGAAGGGGTTAAACGTAATTCTCAGAACTTGGACACTGCCAAAATTTCAGATAATACACCTTATATGCTTTGAAATTAGGCTGTTACTGATTCTCATTACTGCATAGTGATGATGTGTCATGTTTTGATATATCTGATGACAAAAATCAACAATATATCAATTTGTTTGTCAAGTTTTCTATTATACTATTAAATAGGCATAATTCTTTGAACAAGTATTTGTTTCATTTATGTTTACAGGGGTGTAAAATTCAACTTGCCTGCTCACCAGGGCACATTGCATGAACATTAATGTGGGGCAACACCAGAACATTTTTTGTGTGTTTTTCTTGATTTTACTATCTCATATTTGGGAAGAGTAAGTGATACGAAATTATAGGAATTTTCACACCCGATATCAAAGGAATTTGATCAGTAGCATTTCTACTTTCATAGTGTACCAGAGCACTATCTATTAAGTTATTTCCATTATCAAGCAGTACTATCCCTTTTCAGCAGAGCCAAGTATGGACCATCCCTGTAATAAAACTCCCTTATTTACAGTCACAAAATTGAAAAAAGAATCTCTTCTTACATGTATATTTTTCATTCAAAATTTTGCCGCCAAAATAATAATACTTTATAGAGCAATTCATGATAAGAAAAAAAAACATTGTTGATGTATAAATATCATTTTTATCAAATTCACTCTTCAAACCCCCATGCTAAACCATGGTGGCCATAAGATCAACTGTAAGTGAACAAGTTTTAAGTTATGACGTACCTTCAAAAGAGCCTGCAGCATGTTTCAGGGACTCATACCCACTGCCTTTCACCCAGCCTCCTGTGTTTACCACCGCACCACTAAAGTTCACTGAAACACCATACAAAAACATTTTCAGGTAAGCTTTTGCCCCTGTACCACTCAAGGTCCTGCTGAACTAAGCATTTTTCTTCTTAACCCTTCACCTCATGAATACGTTTAAATTTATGACTTTAAACTTTCATTGATAGATGAAAAATTTATGACTTTAAACTTTAAACGATATATGAAACATTGCTTTTATTTTGTTATTTTGCAGCTGTGTAAGAATTTGAGCTGCAATATTGTATGAGCAAAATAGAGATGACTCTTTTTCCTGAGATTACTGCCAGGAAATTCTGAATTTTTTAAAGATAAAACTAGAACTAACTCTAAGGGGGATAATATGAATTTCCCCAAATAGTGAAGTAACTTAATTGTCTCCCTTTGGAAATATTTGGATGGATTCATGCATATCTTCATATAGTGTATTGTCTTTATGCAAAGTGTCATTGAAATCCATGCAACCATTTAGGAGCAGCTGCAAATAAATAAATACCATATAGCTTAATTATCCTTGGAGACACTGGATAGAACTTATCTTGCTTAATGCATATATCTTTATCATGCACATCCCTGTGTGTGTATGTATCCTTGTGCATGTATAATTGTCCCCGGTGGCCGAATGGTTAGAGCGTCTGCTTCAGGAGCGGGAGGTCATGTGTTCGGTCCCCAACCACAACATACCAAAGTCATTGAACATTTTATATCCTTCATAATTTTAAAAATAAAAATCCCACATAAAAAATATATAATTAAATTTTTACGTAACTGATGGAGATGATCTCCAATACGCCATTACCTTTAGTGTTCTCATCACATTTCATATTGATGACGTCAGCTACACGAGACACAAGCAGGTTGTACAAGGTCAAGTTCTTTGCCGGTGACGTGTGCCCAAAGTGAAACACTAGTGGTGCGCTCTGTATGAATCCCTCCTCCACGTCAGACGCTCTCTCTACCACATACCCTCCGAAGGTCCCTGGGATGGACACCTGACCCTGTGAGATAGTTTGTTTAATTGGTTTAACATCCTGCCAACAGTATTTAAGACAATGAGGCTACGTCTACTTGAGGCCAATATATTGAAGCCACACTGCAGTATCATGCCGCAGACATGTGGCATGATACCACACATAATCACATTATCCTGACTACGGGCCAACCAGTCCTGGAACTACCCTTATATGCTGAGCTATACCACCCTGTAAGATTGAGCAAGGTTAAGCTAGAGCTATCACTCAGGGTGATGAATACCTTCACTATACTATGTTCACCCAACAATATGAAATGAACGTTCAATTTTTTGTAAAGTGTGACAGGATGAGACACAATAAACGATATCTGGAACCAACATTAATATTTCAATATAGGTACAAACAAGGTGTTCATGGAATGTTGCTAAAAAGCATTCAGCACACTTATGATTCTATTATAATTCTTAATAGATCTTTATTCATTTTAATGGTAAAAACGAGTTAGTACCTACATGGAACTTGGAAAAACCACTGTGTTTGTAATTACAGAGTAAGTCTATAGGATCTTAGTGGAGAGTGTGGATAATTCCTATATAGACTGACTTTGTGAAACAGAGATTACTCAGGTATAATGATGGTTAACAGACGAACAGTCTGAATCTAATATACTTTGATTCAATGATTTTTAAGTTTGACATTAACACTTTATATGTAATTTACCTAATCAGACAGTCTACCATGTTGGTATCCATCTTTCCTGCCCAGCACACAAGGTCAAGAAAAGGCCCCGACTTGGCCAAGGACTGAAATATGGGATGTTAAACCCAAGCATACAAAAAGGTCAAGACAGACTCACCTGTCCAACATCAAGGTCAATCAGGATTGGAGAGCGCCCCATCCTCACCCCGTAGTTGACCAGCATGTTACACAGCGTGCTCTTCCCCACATCTGACGGTCCCACAACCAGAATCTGGAAATTAAAAAGGACTTTAAAATGTCTCACCTTGGAAAAATATTTTATTTCCTGTTTTTCAAAAGATTTTAGATTATTTAGAAATGTAATGAAGCATACAGCATACATCAGCAAAAGATTGGAGCATGTTTTGTGTCCTGCTCTTATTGCATGACTTATCCCTTTACTTCATATAGACTCATTTAGGACCTGTCTGATCAGGGTCTATAGGAGCTGTCTGATCAGCCCGGTCTATAGGAGCTGTCTGATCAAGGTCTATATGAGCTGTCTGATCAGCCCGGTCTAAAGGAGCTGTCTGATCAGCCCGGTCAATAGGAGCTGTCTGATCAGGGTCTATAGGAGCTGTCTGATCAGCCCGGTCTATATGAGCTGTCTTATCAGGGTCTATAGGAGCTGTCTGATCAAGGTCTATAGGAGCTGTCTTACCAGGGTCTATAGGAGCTGTCTGATCAGGGTCTATTGGAGCTGTCTTATCAGGGTCTATAGGAGCTGTCTGATCAGGGTCTATTGGAGCTGTCTTATCAGGGTCTATAGGAGCTGTCTGATCAGGGTCTATAGGAGCTGTCTTATCAGGGTCTATAGGAGCTGTCTGATCAGGGTCTATAGGAGCTGTCTGATCAGGGTCTATAGGAGCTGTCTGATCAGGGTCTATAGGAGCTGTCTTATCAGGGTCTATAGGAGCTGCCATTTAAAACTCAGTCAATTAAAAACCCTAAAGTCATAAATTTGTATATGAATTTTCGTAAGGTAATAGGTCAAGAAAATATGAGTATAAAAGAGGAGTCAACCTGCTTTAAAATAAAATATAAATATGAAAGTTTGATACATATGGCATTTTTTAAAGTCCTCAAAAATGGTAATCAGGAACTATGGAGTATCAAATGACTTTGTAAAAAATGTTTCTTCATCAATATTTAACATTGGTGGTGTATTAGTTCTGTCTGGGTGGGGCTATTACCAAATGAATATTTGAACAATTTTCAATGGTAGAAAATAAATATACTTAAAAAACGATTAAGCACAGTTCATGCTGAGATGACAACTAACTGAATTCATATTCATAAAATATTAATAAAGTATTCAGATTAAATAAGAGTTTTTTTGATAAATTTATATTTGTTTTAGCAAAACATTTCTCTTAGATGCTGTTTCAAGCATACCATTATAAACATATGCAATATATTATAGTCAGTTTCACCATCCCTGTATGACCAGGCCTTTTTTCAGATGTTGGGGAAAGGACCTTAACATCATATTTTGGGGAAAATATGACCATTTTTTTTTCATTTGGGAAAGAAAAATCCTGGAATAAATGCAAATTTGTGAAAAACTGCATGAATTTTAAGAATTTTTCAGAGGGGAAGGCACCTATGAACGACCTCTGAAAAAGAAGAAAAAAAAAAAGCCCTGATGACTGAAAGACGATTATAGTATGCTTTATTACAGTAACATTTACTCCGCATTTCTTGTTTTTTTAATATTTGATCTTGATAAAGTGTGCAAATAAAATTCAAAGAATGGAGCTGATGAAGGAGCAGAAGAAAAAGATGGTAGAGTCTACCCTTGGTCCTCGTGTCATTTCCTTCTCAGCCATCTCCCTCATCTGTTCCAGGGCCACATGAGTGTTGAGGTACACCACCATCGGCGTCTCTTTGGAAATGTATGCCACCTCAGTCCGACCAGACAGGTGACATTTGTTAAGGTCAATATGCTGACAGCCATGCTGGATTCTGGATTCCCAGTCAAATTATCCTGACACTTAGCTAACCAGTCCTATATCTACCCTTATATGCTGAGCGTCAAGCAAGGGAGCTATACCAGTACCATTTTTTACAACTTTGGTATGTCATGGCCAGGGATTGAACCTACGACCTCCTGAATCCAGGACTGTTAATGTGGTTATTCACCATAACTGAGTGATTTATGTTACTAGAGGACGATTTTTTGCAAACAGAAGATATCTTGATCAGCCATTTCTAAAAAGGACCTGTCTGATTTGTGTCTCCACTTCCTGCTAATATCATATTGTAGCTCAGATTCAGATTTAAGAGTAAATAAAACTACATACATGTACATACAAAACTTTATTAGTCCTAAGTAAGAGAAAAACATTTTTAACCATGGTAACCTGACATTAGATTAACCATCTGCAGTACTGTCCTGATGTCTCTCAAATTCCGACTATGACATTAATTCTGCATTAAGCTTGAAAATATTAAGTACAGTGTATTTATCAAAATGTCACTGGGAAATGAAGAACAGTTTTAAACAATTTAATGGCCAGTGACAATAATTTCAGAGGCTAATTTGGATAACATTCATTTGTTTTCATGTCATAAACTGACAACAAGGTGTTTTTTGACTTGAAAAAGATCTTGGTGACATTCATTTTCAAACTTTAAAAATATATGTTAAAAAGAAAATACCGAAGTAAAAATGGTGTGACAAAATAAATTATTTTTAACAAATCTAAATTTTGTCATTAACATCTCTGAATGATACAGAGTCAAGCAATTTAAACCATTTTTTCTCACCAGTCTCAAAAGTCTGGATAATAAACATGTTAACTAAATAATTCATCTAAAGCTATGAGACAAAAAAATCCACTAATTGGCCAAGTCAAAGGTTTTCTCTGATGCACATATTTGTGCGTTTTGGCACAAGTTTTGCATAAATGACCGTAAAAACTAAATCAAATGTGTCCTTAAGGACACAAAACAGTTGCATGCCTGAAATTTTACAAACGCATATGTACAACTGGAGAACAAAACTGAGCCTACTTGAAGTGCTACTTTTTTTCCTGACTGCACTACTCCAGTTCGTAGCTCTACTCTATGTGATTAACAGTCCTTTAATTACTAAAGCTTTGTGTTGTTGACCCCCGGGTTTAACAAATGACCCCCATAAAGTTTTCCAGGGGGACATTATGACCCCCTTAAAAAATTCCAAAGGAAAATCCTGCAAGTCAGTACCACTTAAATTGACTTATTTACCCAAATCACATTTTGAAAGTTAACAAACAGGCACGGGCAAAGGTATACTGAGATAAGCATACTTGTAGTTCACACTGTTCAATACCCACACTTGGACTGTACTGTAATATAAAAGGATATTTTGATGTGGCAGCCATGCCAGGTAAACACTGCAATCTTTGCTCCTGTTCCAAACGAATACTTCCTTCCAATGGCCAGTTCACTCCCAAACACTTCTCCCTTCCCCGTGATTATCTGCAACAGAGACAAGATAAACCAGTTTCTTGATAAAGATACGGTATGGTTTCCAAGCAAAATTTTCTATTATGATACAGATCAATTGCTCTCACTCAATTATAATGCATGTACCAATTAGAAGTGTCATTAAAAATGATTTGTACTCCAGCATCCAGTCTAAGTTACCATGTCTTCAAGTCATGAGAGAATAGGACATGACATGCCATTATAAGACGCAAGGAGTAATGACTTGACTATTTGAGTTTACCGTCGCTTCGACAGTATTTCAGTCATTATATAGCGACATCCTTCTAATTACAGGTGGAGGAAGACCCCGAATGCACGGAGGCATCCGGGTAGAACCACCGACCTACCACAAGCCAGCTGGAAGGCTTCCTCACATGAAAATCCGAATGACCCTGCCGGGATTTGAACCCACCCACTTCTTTGAATATGATAACATGGATTTGAAATCTATAATGTGTAAATGGGTATCAGTATCATGTGTCTAGGTTTTAACCCAGAGTAAAGCAAAGCTATACAATATATATCTGATTTTAAGATAACATAATTATGAACTAATAATGTATTTAATTTTAACCCTTTCCCTCATAGAGGAAACCAAGAAAAGACCTATGCGAACAGCAAAAAAAAACCAGATCAGCCTGCGAGTAACTCGCAGGCTGATCAGGTTTTATGCTGTTCGCTGCTCCTCAGTGGTCTGGTAATGAGGATTTTACAATTAAATTTGGTAAGGATTGAGTTTGGCTTTCTGCAGATCAGGCTTTATGTGGTACCTATTGAGTGCGTCAAAATGAGTCTATATGAGGGAAAGGGTTAACCCATTACTTCATTAGGACTCATTTTGATGCATTGGCAAACAGAGGAGACCCGAGATTAGACAGCTTCTTAGTAAATAAGAGTTGTCTGATCTAGGTCTCCTTTGTTTGCTCATACAAAATTGTAGCTCAGGTTCTACATAGTCTGTGTGGCAAAAAAAGAACTCATGATTCCATATATATCATTTAAGTTCAGTAAATTGATATTCATCAAATGATTTTGTCATGAATATTCATGAGGTAACGGGTTAAAAAGAACCCTCACATCATCACTATTCATGAAGCAATGGTCATAACAAAGTGTGTAATTCCTACACAACTTGCTTGAGGTGTAATACTTAATAAATGTATTTCAAATAATAAAATATTAATGTTTAGAAACATTCTAGACTGATTTATTGTTTTAAATCCAGAAATATACACAATAGCATCAAACTTGTATGTACTGATACAGTCTATGCTAAACTTCAGTGTCTTTTTCAGGGCAATTACTAACAGCGCTATTATTTTTTCTGGCCTAAAAATTACAAACATTATTTCAGAAATGATTTTCAAATGAAATCGAATCAACTACTTGTATGTAACTTAAATTTTGTAAGGGAGACAACTTATTCACAGCCTTGTAATTTCATGTACTGAGGAATAACAGTATGTTGTATAGACTGCTAATGATACCTCCAAATGAACGGCTGACCCAGCCTCCACTTCAAATCGAAGCTCAGACTCTTTCTCCAGCTGGAACTCTTCTGTTGTCTGTAAAACAAAAACCAGTGCTTCTTACCATGATAATACTGAGTGACTCAGCATACGTGAACATGCCGAGAGGGTTTCTATAAATTCTGTTAAAGTACATGTATTAATGATTAAAGATGGGGTGTGGCTTTTAATATCATTTATTCAGATTAACACTGAACAACAAGGGAGTTCCCTGACCTGATTATTAAATAGGGTCAAATGCATGGCATTCCACCCAAACAAATTGAGACTCTAATACATTACCTCTAACTGAAAAGCATCCATAAATAGGCTTAAGTTAATGTACAGTCTTCTGCTTTGAAGCTGAGAGTTGTGGCAACTTATGGGTTCAAAGTCGTAGAGGGGTCATTTTTTTCTTCCTATTTTTCTTTCTGACCATTATTCCTGTATCACTCAGATCAGATTTTGAAAGGAAAAAAATGTGTGTGTGTGTGTGTGTGTTTAAAATAATTTTATAGGTACTTTCAAAAGTATTTTAGGCTCATCTACTTAGGTGAAATGATATTTGAGTTTATGTTCTTGCTTCACTTACTGATGATTAAATTCTACACTATGGAAATAGTTCATGTTGTTATGTATTTATTCAGAATAAAATGCTGTAAATTTAAAGTAAGGTCTTTTTGTTGTACTTACAATATGTTACAGATAGTAGGCCTTAAAAGATTCATTATGTTTATCAATATTGTTAAAAAAACACAACAAAAAACAAATACAAAACAGCACATTTTGAGGTATGAGTTTCAAAATAAAAAGGAACATAACTAATAACTTAAGTTACACATGGTAAAATTATTAAAAATTACCATGTCTTTTATATAATACATTATACTTTTAAGTGAATAAATGTTATATTGTTTTTGTGATTTTTAACATCATGCATTTGAGTCACAGAGCCTTGACCATCCAAGTGGCCAAGTGGTTAGAGCATCCACCTCGGAGCAGGAGGTCGTGGGTTTGATCCCCGGCCGTGACATACCAAAGTTGTAAAAAATGGTACAGGTATAGCTCCCTTGCTTGGTGCTCAGCATATAAGGGTAGTTCCAGGACTGGTTGGCCCAGTGTCAGGATAATGTGACTGGTTGTAGTATCATGTCACATGTCTACCGCGTGATACTGCAGTGTGGCAGCACTATATCTGTCTCATGTTGGTGGGACATTAAATCCAACAAACAAACATTCCAGAGCCTTGAGGTTATTTATGAGTGTCCTGCTTGAAGATCATTAAAATTGTAGCTGGTGAATTGTAAGTGAAAGAGTTCTTGTTGGTAACAGCTTACTATCATTAATAATGATGCTCACGCAATATATAATTCAGGGCTCTACATAGTCAGTGATCTCAATGGTCAAAATGTTCTAAAAATTGAAAAAAGATCAATATTTTGAGGGTTTTGTGGATACATATGACCATTAATTTTCAAGGTCAAAGAGCAGCATTTCTGTAAGTTCAATAGGCAAATCCTGATTCATAGTCAAAGGAGAGCCCTGGAATTAGATCTGATATACTATATTCAGGAACGAAATTAAACAGTAGCTTATATAAAAAATAATATCAGACTGAATTTACTCCCAACATTATATAAATGGGTTTCAACAAGATGTCTTTCCATTGAAACCAGTAATAAAATTGCCAGTGTGAGTTTGAATCTGAATCAAAATTGTTGTAGATCCCAATACTGGGTTTTACACAATGGAAAGAGAGCTCCGCACTATTGGCGGTGGCTCTTTCAGGCATTTTTGAATGCCTCAACTAAGCCAGCATGCACTATATTATCAGGGAGATGATTCCTGTGAATCACAGTGTCCACAAAGAATGAATTTTCATATTGTTTAGAGTTTGATGATGGTATTTCCAGACCCTTTGAATTTTTGCAAATGTGTTTTTCTAATATATTTGTTGTTTCACAGCCATTAAATATTTTTGTTTTAATTGTCTTTTTTTGGTCTGGTGAATTTCACAAAATCTGATGTTGGCAGTGCTGGAACTAAACCCTCAACCACCTTGTACATTAATATTAAATCTAAGACTTAATAATGTAATGTTTCTAGTTCAAGTTCTTGTTTGATTTTTGATATTGTCCCTGGTGTTCTGCTTGTATATTCTCTTTTTATGAATCTTACTGCCCTGTTTTGGATTCTTTCTAGTTTGTCTATGTTGTTTTCTGGTAGAGGTTCCAGATGGTAGCCCCATATTCCATTATTGATCTTACTAGTGTAATGTAGGCTGTTTTTCTACAAGTCTCTGGTACATTTCTGAGATTTCTTTTTAAAAAGCCTAAAGCTGAATTTGCTTTTTTGCATACCTAACCTTGTTGATATGTATATTCCATTTAAGTCATTTGAGATTTGTAGTCCAAGATAGGCATTATGTGGTTATTAAGTTGATAAAATCTATTTGATTTTTGTTGATTGACATGATATAGCATTTTTTCACATTGAATTTCATGCCCCAGTTTGTTGCCCATGTTTCTAGGCTATTTAGGTCCTGTTGTAATTGGAGGTGATCTTATTCAGATTTTATTGTTCTATATAGTAGGCAATCATCTGCAAATAGTCTGACTCTGAAAGAGGATTTTACACATTCTGGCAGGTCATTTATGTGGCACAAAAACAGGATTGGCCCTAGTACTGTGCCTTGGGGTACTCCTGAGTCCATTGTTGTTTCACTTGATTTTTCACCTTCTGCTATTGTTTTCATTGTTCTATTTGTTAGGAAATTTGTTAACCATGTTTGTAGACTTCCCTTAATTCCATAGCTGTCAAGTTTGTGTAGGAGTTTGTCATGCGGTACTGTGTCAAAGGCTTTTGAAAAGTTTAATATGGCAATATATATTTGTTGACCTTTGTCGTTCTCTAATAGAAAGTCATTTAAAGTTGTGATCAGTTGTGTTTCACAGGAGTACCCGGACCTAAATATGATTCAGTATTTGTTTTCTTCCAGTGGTTAAGTAAGTGTCTACAAATAGTATGTTCAAGAGTTTTGCATATGACTGAGGTTAGAGAGACAGGTCTTTAGTTTTCTGGCAGGTGTTTGTTGCCTTTTTGAAGATGCTTGAGATGTTTGCGTCTCTCCAGTCTTTTGGTAATTCCCCTGTGTATATTGTAGGATTATTTTCAGGATTGGGGCTAGTTCTTTTGAGCATTCTTTTATTATCTGTTAGAATTTTCATATGGGCCAGAAGCCTTTGATGGATTTATTTTTGAAAGTAGTTTCTCAAGTCCTTTTGGTATTTTTTTTTTTTTTTTTTTTTTCATTTCTGAGTCAGTGTGATCATGTTTCTTGTTCTCATTTATATATTCTTAAATTTTGCACTCAAATCTGTGCTTTTAGGATGAACACAGATGTTCAATGAAATCTTTGATCATAGATTTTTTTTCTTTTTATGTGAACCATACTCGCGACAGACTCATTTCAAGTTCGCAACCGAGAACGCAAGACGCCACTTTGGAAGTAAAATATTTGACAGTTATTAGTTTTGATACTATTTGTTATCAATTACAAATGACAATTCATGGCATTTCGATGATGTTCATTGATGCATTAAGGAATATCTTTTTAAACAAAGGTGAGTGATTGTTTAGTTCGTTTTTCTTGCAATAAGGTCTAACGTTGGCGAGAACGAGATACTCCAGTTCAAGTTCACCAAGTATTTTTAATTCACGATTCATAGAATAAAATATCACAGGAAACTTATGTTGATAAAAACACACAGCCATTTAAGTACAATTTTGTATATATTTTTTCCTGGCCTTACTTGCTCTTTATCTGCCATGGCTTTCAAATGTTGTGTAGCTCTGACCACGAAAACTGGTGACAATGTATAGACGCTTGCAGATCACCAAGCGTCGGATGACATTTCAAAACAGTTAAAATACGGGTCCTTATTAAGTGCCGGACACCGGTCAAATTATAGTGTATAAAATACGCATTTTCTAAATTACTTTTTGAATGTTGCTGCTTCGCTTTTGTCCAATACGCTTCCTTCTACGTTTACTCTTAATCACTTTATCATTTTGCTCTCTCTCTCTTTCTCTCTGACAGTATCTCTCTCTTTTCGGCGTAAGTATAAATTGAACTTTGACCTATTTCTTGAACCAATCTAATCTTGCTTTAAAACCGAAGATTTCGGAAAAGCACTCATTTCATTGGTTTGCATTGTCATAAAGTTTGAAGATGATTGCTTAAAATGAAGAGGCTAGAGTGCAAACAAATTAATTGTGGATTTTGAAACGACACTCGAAATTTATTGCAAGTTTTCTGAAAAAAAAAAAAAAGATGAATCAACGCGACATCTGCGACCTATAATGTCGAGTGTCGTGTCGCAATGTCGCCTGTCGTTTCATAATATTTATCGTGTGTCGTTTACAATTGTGCGTACGTCGCCTTCAATAAAAATGTTTTATGTAGGCTATTATAGAAAAGTACGCGCATGATGATAACTATGCAAAATGTGCTGTTTTCCAGCAACACTGGTTGTAATAAAATCATAATCCTGATAAATGCCTACTTGTGGTGGCAGAGATCTATTTCGAAGAATGAAGGGGAGATCTTGTGACGTCACAATCTCTATTTATAGAAATGATGAAACAGCTTCGCGAACTCATGCTAATCAAATAACCCACACTCGAATATGAGCGAACATGAGTTCCGATGATGGGTAACCTAGCCGTGTACCACTACCCCCATTATAACGAGTCAGGCAGGCCCCAAACCGAGATATAACATGCAACGGCCGCAGAGACTCCCTAAGGCGTATCCGTATATTTTACAGGCCAAAGGGGTCGGACAGGATGTATAGTTTTAGCACAGAGTTTGAATATCTCTTCGGTCGTCTCGGCGTAGCAATGCGACACGCCATCGCCATGATGTAGAGCGATCCATTGTCTTACGGTGGTCTTGCGTTTTCCGTGCGTCTGAATTCAAATGACCTAGCTTTGCGGACCCGGGCAGCTTTAACGCGGTCCTACTTACTGTGCACATCAGGTGGCCTTGCTTCCATACGAAGGCATTGAACCCCGTAGTCTGGTTTTCACATGTTCAGACTGTGTGTAGGTTAACTTAACACAGGCCCGGATTCACCGGGGGGGCCGCGGGGGCCTTGGCCCCCCCCAGCTGTCCTGGGTATACATTTTTTTTCTAGGCTATAAAATCCATTGATTACATGTCTGATCTGTCTAGAGGAAATCCCCATCGTTGGCCCCCAAACTGAACCAGCCGCATAACCACCTGACCAGCCAGACTCCTATTGTCTTATGGCCCCCTGCTGTTAATGTGTAGGTAATCCGAATCGGCAGTCATCCATGACTTAGTGATAAGCATGTGTTTAAGGTACTGTGTATGCAAATTGATTGACACGTTCACTGATTCACAGACTATTGTCGAGTGATACTTAAGGACATCTCGTCTGCCGAGCGATCTAATGATTGAAGAAAAATAGGCAATTACAACTTTATATCAGTAAAACTATTCTAGACAGGTGATGTTTAGGAAATAGCATAAAAATCGATTAGTATAAAATTAGCCACTAAAAACAACAACTAAGTTGGACATTAAAATGTAATTGCTATCGAAATAAATAAACAAATAACTTTGACTAAATCTAATCAACGAAATTTTAAATTCACTTTCCTCTACATCTATAAAATTTTAAATCTTGATTTAAAAGCGGGCAATTTAACTGCCAGGTTGATAAACTTTCAAGTATGAAAAATGTTTTGGAAAAAAAAATTAAAAGCTATTCTGCGGGGAAGATGCATACCTATCGCTAGCCATGTAAATTAAACTTTATCAGAAATGGGTTGTGTTTCTAAATGTCATCAGCTATACTATTTTTACATAACTTGTAAGTATTATTTTAATGAAGCAAACCAATATATAAATACAAAAAGTAGGTCTATACATCATCATGTTCATTTTTCTTATTATTTACGAATAAAATAATAATAATTATTATAAAATATGTGTATTTTAGATTTATGAATATAATTAAGAAATGATAGAATTTGAAAATTGTTAACTGCCGTATTTTGGGACAATGTATGTGTAGATTATGATTACTAATTCAAATCAAATCCAGGTAATCAGTTATTGTTCAATGTTACTGATAAGTCAATGCACAGAAATTTAAAATAAAACGGATAAATTTTATATTAAATAAACATTATTTTTGTTTTGTCACTGATTAAACACTTAGAAAACCAAAATGTTTCAACTAAAACTAAAAATGTACAAAAAAAATAATAACAAAAGGGGCCCACTACTACCCTATAACGTGCGCCTGATTTTTTTTCTGAGAATTTCTGTGTGAAGACTGCTCCCAGGTCGACAATTTGACAGCCAATATCATTAAGGTCAAACCTATTCCCTTCCACAATTTTGACAAAATGATTATGTTTAACGTGAATTTTTTTTTCTCAGCCTTTGACAAAACTGTCTTTTACACTGTTGAGTCAAAAACTAATGATCACAAGTCACTTTTTGTGGGGTTTCAAGAAACCCTTATTAAATATTTTATGCCAGTTTGTGAATGAAAATACAAGATAAGCCCGTATTTCTTACCCGGAAGAAGTAATGCCCTTTCAGTAATATCAGTGTCCCCCCCCCCACCAGCAGCGCTTCCATCTCCCCCACCGTTATTTTTATTTAATTTATTTTTGATCGGGGCCTGTAAATGCAATTGTAATCAGATTTATACGATTGCACAGCAGTTATTGAATAACATGACTTTGTAAAAAATAACATTATATCGCTCAATGCTTAAGGCTCGGTCCCACTTGGCATTTTTTTTTGCCTCGGGGATGGGATGCATACGCACTCCCGATGGAAATAGTGTCGCGAGCCATGTGGAGCCATCGGGAGGCCTCGGGTGTACTGCAAAAAGAATTCATTGAAATTTTCCCGATGTGTTCTCGATGTTTATCGGGAAAACAAGCCGGGGAAATATCCGCAGAGAAGCTCCGGTCAGCATTCACGGAGCTTCCGCGATTTTTTTCCTCCGATGAATCCCCGATGCGTCTGTGATGTCTCGCCGAAGTATCGGGGGGAGGGGGGCATTCGGGGATATTAGGCAGCCTTTCTGTGACACATTCCCGATCTTAAAAAAAAAAAAAAAATGGCAAGGGTTGAAAAACGCACCCAGAAATTAGTTTCTGTTTTGGCCAGTCTTAGACTGAGACGGTCAAAAAGGCCATTGGACATTGCTTAGGGCATCCCCTTACCCCCCCCCCCCCCCCCCCCCCAAAGTCTTCTCTTGACTTTGTCGCTTAATTCCACCATAAAATTTTCTTTCATACTCTCAATAATCTTCCCTGAGACACGTAGGATGGTTCGCAAGATCCCCTTATCTACGGAGATATTCCCCCGATGATGTTACAAACTCAGTGAAACTCCGGGACACCTTCGCCGATCATCGGAGGAGGTCCCCCTGTGCTTTTCCGAACATCAGGACTCAATGCTATTGTGTCATAGCCGAAACAACAGTGAATGTTCAACGGACCAATCCCGAAGCCTAATAATTGTCATTTTTCAACGGACTGCTCAGTCTTTTTTTTTGCTCAAACATCGGGAGCCATCGGTAGAAAAAAATATTTATTTCCACATCACCGATTATTTTTTTCCCAGTGGGACCTAGGCCTTCAAGTTTCAAATATATCGGATTTAAAAACAAAAACAACAACAACAAAAACCTTCACGATTATCCCCAGATACCCTTCAGAATGCATCTCCATCACGCTAAAAACTTTTTTTTCCGGGGGAGCATGCCCCCGAACCCCCCTACCACATTCGGATTTTGGCCCCCCCAGCAGAAAATTTCTGGATCCGGGCCTGTAACATATGAAAATGTTTACTAATGGATAAGACACAAAATAGATTCTTTCCTCACAAAAATGTCTACGTGTAACTACTATTGTTTAATGAAAAACATCTTGCATGTTTAGTCCCTATCAAGTAAAATAAACTTTAAAAAATACTTTCAGAATGGATCCCTTGGAACAAGTCATTATTTAAAAGAGAACAACAAATAACTGCTCAATCCATTTCTGTTGTCAACTTGTGCTGTATTATTAAATTACAGTTATAAAATAAGGTAATGAGTGTTGCACTTGCAATTACGTATTTAAATCATTATATTTTAAAATATTTCCCGGAAATGCTGTAACAATTTCTTCCAATTTACCACGCAATCTAAAAATAGAGACTGTGACGTCACCAGCTCGCACCCGTGTCATTGTGCCCGCAAAATAAACCGCTACGCTGCTTGATGTCACAACACATTTAATCAAAGCACACAATGCGCTAAAGACTGTCGGAAGGATACATACTGAACTAGCTTTACATGTAATTCTAACTCCAGCGTTTTAAAAGCAGGTTTGATCTTGACAGAGGCAAAGGTAATTTGACGCCATATGACAAGTTCTCATGCAAGCCTAAAAACTAGTAGTAAGTCAGCTGAACCCTCTCTTCTTTCCACGATAAACCCGCCGGCAGTCTTTCAGTGCCTTACTTGAGCACTTACGATGCTGAGTGTGTTTCTGTTCGTAAAATGCATATCTAAGGAGATCATGACCTTACTAACCTGATGTAAACAATCGCATTACATTGATACGATACTGGGCGCGGAGGGATACTAAACGGTGAAGTTACACAATGCATTTGAACAGGCTGTTCTATGGTAGCACACATTTCTGCATCGGACAAAATTTCGGGACTATATTTAGACATCTACATATATATATGTATTTTTTAGGTTTCCCCCACTCACCCCTAATTTTGTTTTTTGCATTATCACTAAGTGGTGATAATTTTCATGTTGTTTCAATACGATTCTATTATGGAAGTCGAAACTGAATTAAAATGTGTTGCTATAAATCGATGCTAGAGATAACGTGTTTTATTAAACTGTAACGATAAAAGAAAATGCACAAGTATTCGGAGATATTTTGAACCATCATTGGCTGGAGAGAACGTGGGGGAATGGAATGGGCAAACGTGAGAGGCCGTGGTTGTCGTGAATGCCGGGCCAGATTTTTAAACTGTCAAAGAATTTGCCAATGCAGCCGAGGTGAGTAGGCCGTAGTAAACGGGATGGACGCAGCAAAACGTAACAGCACGCAATAGGCCGTAACAAAACTTGGAGGCGGTCCGTAGTGGGACGGGACTTGTCGAAATTTTAGCCCCGCGTTCAGTTCCCTTTAAAGTCCATAAAGTTAGTTTGTATCCCTGCTGTATCATAGCGTATAGAGTGTAAGCTGGGGACCAAATCCGTACCAGTTGCGAGCGTTGTGGTTAACTGAACGCTACCCTGGTTACAATGATTGAATTTACTTTGGAGGCACACATTTCTGCATCGAACATTTTTGATTTCGGGGCTATATCATGACACGCTTAGTTTCCCCGAAGAGGTATAGTTCTAAAGTTTGTTTTCTGTCCTATCACCTTGTCGTATTAATTCTTAGGTGTATTTAATTACGGTTGCATTTAAAAAGTCGATGCAATTAATTTATGCTGGAAATTACCTGTTCAATTAACTGTACATATAAGTAAAGAGTGGCAAGTGATTCAGTCGCAAATAATTAGGAGATATTTGAAACAAAAAAAAGGCAATTGTAAATCCATTACTTGTAATTGACTTTATCTCTAATTAATCTTATTATAACATCGGGTTCATTGTCATTGCTTGATTTGATCCTCGTTTATTTACTGAAATAAACAAAAGAAATGCAACATCGTCACATTTAAACCCTGTTCTCTCAGCGCTACCATCGTATTTATTACATTGCTCACTAACATTGTTCAACAAATGAAAGAGCAAATGAAAGAGCAAATGAAAGAATGACTGGGGTTGAATTAGTAACAGAACATATTAAAGTTTTATCTAAACACCTATTTGAAAAAAATTAAAAAAAAAAAAAAATAAATAAAGAAAAGAATGTAGACTTTAGCTCGTCTATATTAAGTATATTTCAAAGAAAATGTGTTGACGTCGTCGTTGGCAGCATAGTCGTTGTTAAATTATAACTTCTTAACTATTAGACCTTCTTCCAAGGGCCACAACTCTTAGGTCTATTTTGACTATTTTGACCAACTTTATCTCCCTTTGAAAATACAGTGAAAATCTTTAACCATAATGTCATCAAACTTCACAAAGTTGTTAACTATCACAAGGGATATATTCTCATCAAGGACCATAACTCTTATTCAGATGATCCGTCAAATTGTAACTTAACACTGAAAATAATGACTTGCACATTTAACTTTCTCTCCGGCGGGGGGCCTCCGAGGCCGAGAGGGTAAAGTCGCTGATTTTAACACTCACTCAGCCCCTCACCGCGTGGGTTCGAATCCCGGCAGGGTCATTCGGATTTTCCTGTGAGTAAACCTTCCAGCTGGCTTGCGGTAGGTCGGTGGTTCTACCCGGATGCCTCCGTGCATTCGGGGTCTTCCTCCACCTGTAATTAGCTGGACGTCGCTATATGACTGAAATACTGTCGAAGCGACGGTAAATTCAAATAGACAAGTCAAGTCTCCGGCGGCTTGATGCTTTAACATCTACTTATTTCTACTTATATGTCTACTGTGTTACAAAAGTATGATTACTACGGACGCCGTGGGGATGCATTAAAGCGTCATCACTTCACACTTCCAAGTTAGTACGGAGGCCGGCAGTAATTCAAAATACGCCAATGCATCCGTGGGAATTATGCGGGGGCTCTATAAAAGGCTAATGACATCACACTACAGCTCAACTGCAAGGAAGTTTAACTCTTTATCACTACAGTATCATGGATAATGGGAACAAAGGCTTGTTATCATAGGGGAAAAAATAACAACAAAAAACAGAAAATCAGTTACTATGAAATGCTTTTCCGCGTGCTTTATCTTGGTATAAAACATTATATGAAAGGCTATCGCGTTTAATACAAAATGTAATGTATTGATTTTGTGTTTCGGTTTGGCTTTCTGAAAAAGACACAGTTTCCAGATGCCACGGTGAGTGTGTTGGCCTTGAAAAAGCACAAGAGTAAAAGCTATTATATATGTAACATATCAATTAGTCTCATGTTTTCGGGGCGTAGAACAAATACTCAAGATTGTGATGCAAATAACTCAGTAGTGTCTGAAAATTGTAGAATAAGGTCACAAAAAGTAGCAGCTAGTATATTGAACTATTTAATACCGACTTATGATAACCTGGAAGCTGAAGACTTCCGAAAATGTATTTTTCCTTCAAACTGATAGCGAGTCAGTTGCGGCCATGTAATTATTAATATAATTGTTAAGTCAACAAGGGTCGCCGCGGGCGAAACTGTATTTTCCAATAGTCGGACAAATCGTGAGTGAATTCTAATTAAGGGATGCGGATTTCAGATTTTATTGATACTCTCGGAACAATTGTAAACACGAGGTTGTACATAATCGACATTGCATACATATGTAAGGTTACTGAATAGGCAATTATAATTAATGCTAAAATATAATATAATATTATATTTATAATATAATTATTTATAATATTATTGATTTTGTAAAGAAAGACCTCTCATTAACTGTTCTCTAATGGACGTAATCAAGAGTGATTTCGTGGAAACGTAGTTAATTTGCTGCTGTACAGACACGTTTCAAACATTATGAGCGCCATATTTTTCGAGTAAACGTATTAAAAACGTTTTAAATTGTCCGAAAGTGGACTTTTCGCTTAACCGCCGTTTAATACACGATTTGGTCTTCATCGTTTGTTTTCTACACGTTTCGTATAACGACATTTTGTACATCTCGTAACCGAGAATATGTTTCAAAGATATTAACTGTTTTTCTACTAGAAAATGGTATATATCGTCGCTTACGTGGGCGGGTAAAATATCCATGTTTCGCGTTTTAGCGCCGAATGACGGTGACCCTAAAAAAGTCACGTGACCTCGTTAAAGAGGTTGGGTCGGAACTGCAGCCCGATATATATTTAACAAAACTTGGTCCGACATAGAACTTTTTATTCAAAAATTGCTTACGTTTTTCTTCGCGATTAATTAATCTTCGTTAAAGAACTGGGTAATTACGGTATCGATTGATGATGTCAAATCACGGCGCTGCGGGCACCGCGCGTGAGCCTGTTATTATGGTATCGATTGATGACGTCAATGCACGGCGCTGCAGGCACCGCGCGTGAGTCTGTTATTATGGTATCGATTGATGACGTCAATGCACGGTGCTGCAGTTACCGCGCGCGAATGTTATTATGGTATCGATTGATGACGTCATATCAAGCTTTCGTGGCTCCACCAGCTCAAAGTCAAAAAGTCGTTTTTTTGTGAGATTGTCTTTTATATACTACTTTCATATGATTAATTACACTCCTTCATTAACAGAAACTTTTTTGAAAAGTTGTACATATTCAGACAACTTTTAGCCCAGTATTTATTTAGTCTCTTAACTCTTTAACAAACACTACCAATACGAAATCTGCAGATTCATAGAAATAAAAATTAGTATACATCTGTAACGTATTTCTGACGGTTGAAAAGTTTGTTATACGTTCACCACGTGTCTTTATTTTACAAAGGATTTATTTATTGTTAGTTTGATTCCGAATCCCTATGTTGTAGGTTTCGATTCCGGCCATGGAAATAGTCATCCACAACCGGTACATGCTTAAAGCATATGTACGTACAAGCACGTGACCGTCGTGGAGGATTTTTATATTGAGATGTAAAACATTTTTCCAGAAGCAACGGCACACACCAAGGAACAATAATACTTAGAAAGCACAAAAGACGTATATTGCCATTACCTCACACTAAATCTAAGTACAAAGAAGCAAAGAATTTTGAAGTTCATTAGAAAAACTATTATAAAGATATACAAGCAAGTTGCGCTCCCACACAATGTATCCGAACATTCCAACGGCTTCCACGGTGTCAGACATAAAACATGATACCATATCTTAACAATGGGTTCGCCAAACAAACAAGCTACTTGTACCAGTGTACAAAGAATTAAACACCGAGTTCAAGTAGTCTATTGGTGTATATTCTCTCCAAATCCAATAAAGTGGGATTGAATTAAAACCGCAAGAGCTTCCACCCATTTCGTCAACAGATCCGTTGACGATTACCAAGATGTGTCTATCAGAGTAACGTCCCTTCCCAAATTTGCCCTATCTGCAAAAGACCATTCTCAGAAGATATGCATGTATACAGACATTTCTACCGGTGGTTTTTTTAGATTTTTTTTATTTATTTATTTTTTATTTATTTCATATAACTTGCACGCACTTATTAAGCTTGTATGAACAATATTGCAAAATTGTGTGAAATCTTTTTTAATTCTTTTTTTTTTCATCATTCAAAGTTATGGATGATATACATCTCTATTAATTTACTCTAATTGCTTAGTAAAACAATTTCTTTTCTATCTGTTTTGGTCAAATTCTTTTTTTGAGTAACATGATATGTAGCGTTTTTTGCAAATAGTGTAACATACTTCCAGGACTGGTAGGCCCGATGTCAGGATAATGTGCCTTGGTGTACTTTCATGCCACATGCCTACGCCGTAACTCTGCTGTGTGACAGCACTGTGTCTGTCTCAAGTAGACATAGTCTCCAAATGAATGAAATACTGTCGGTGGGACGTTAAACCCAACAAACAAACAAACTAACAGTAAGACACACATACATTTGCTTTCGCCAAAAGATTTAACATTTTTAGTTTTTATTTCGTTTAATGTTATTTCGTTAAAGCACTGTTCAGGCACACAAAATATTTGTTTTGTGTATGACTGTTCTTTAATTTGATATTTTGGCCGATATAAGTGATGATTCAAAGAAGAAAAAAAAACTATAGAAAATTTGGAAATGAAATAGTGCAGTGTTTTTGATAGAAAAATGAATTTCGCTTTTTATGGCCATTATGAATGGATTTCCTTTGATATCGCAGCAAACCCTCGAAAGTAAGAAGTGTTAAAGGTAAACTATGGTACGTAAGTACGAATGTTTGAAATAATGATATTTTTCGGACAATGATTACATTTTACAGAGGACATTTGTTGAGTTTTGAAGTACATTTTTTCGTATTTTTTCAGATCGTTTAATGTCATATAGATGTACATACCATTATTAAATTCTCAGTCTTTATTTCGTTTTCGTTGAAGGATACGATCTTCAGTTGCAAACAGAGGGGCTCGAAGTTGCACGGGGCGAATCATCGTATATAACAACTATAAATAGAGACTGTGACGTTGCGAGCTAGACCTCAAACGCTCGTCTGCAAATGTAAATATTTACAGATTCAGCCGGATATCGTAATTTAAGACCAGCTTTTTATTTTCACTATTTGTAATTTTAATGACCATTCCGGTAAGGTTCAGTGGTGCTGTTTATATATATTTCACAGTTTATGGAGCCTAACTAGTCGTCCTTCAAATTGAATATTTGAACAACGGTCCGGATGACGTCATTTATTTGGAACTACTTTCTGAGCCCACCACAGAGGTGAATGTAATGTAAGCCGATGTATAAGAGAGTGTGATATACCAATGTGATTCGTCCCATTCGGCTTCGAGCCTCTGTGGTTGCCGTCCCCTTTCTTTCGTATGTATTAGCAGGCATATTAAAGAATAAATGAAAAGAAAATTATCGATTATCGATTGTCGATATCGGACAAATACTTCTGCTCGCAAAAAAATGTATTAAAAGTAAAAAAGGGTTGAATTTATAAAATAAAAATAATAATGCGTAGAACTAGAAAGGTGTGTGCAAAATCGACATGTCGTCAGAGTACATGTATATGAATAAAAATAATGAAAAAGGAAACGAAAGAAGAAGAAAAAAAAAACCAGTTAATATCTGTAGACAAGGTCGGGAAACCGCCAGAAGGGCCGTAACTCTTTCAAAAATCATCGAAAGGAAACGAAATATAAACTTGATGTTACTGAACGAACCCATTGACCGAATTAAGTTGAAATAATAACCAAAAAATCAAAAAAATATCTTATTTGGATATCTTATCAACAGAAAATCAACGCTTGTGTGCATTGGTATAGCCATTTTCATCTCCTTACAGCTATTCTTGCTATTCAAGATTTAATGATGACATTGCAAATCATGACAAATGATTAATGAATAATATTTCATGTTCACCTCCAAGCGGCTTTCACTATTGTTGGATCATGTGTACCGTCTCTCGACTCTAACCCTGTCCTTCTGTATGTCCACTACAACTAGCAGTTAGCTAATGGAATTTCGAACAGTTCGCCTTGCAGTGCCACTATAGAAAGCCTCGGATTGAACTTTAGACGAGCGGGGTTAAGGTCATCGTTACAACGGGAATTGTGGGTGTTTGTGGTGTGGAGAGGGAAAAAAAAAACGGAGCGACGTAGGATATTAATCATATTACGTGGAAGAGACGTTTACAACCGATGGCTGTGCGCTCATTTCCTTGTTTTGTTGATGGAATTCAGTGGATAAACTAGTTGCCATTCTGTCAAGGATAATCAATGTTTAATTAGTAATTTCATGTTCAAAGAGAAGCGTATATATTACATATATTTTGATATTTAAAATTCAAATCTTATAAATTGCACATGTACTGTTATTAAGTCAATGATGAAGCATCCGTTGAAAGTCAAAATAGCTCACCAGCCTAATTTTTATTTGTACTGATCAGCCCTTCTGGGATTCAGTGGACGATTTATCAAGTTTGAAGGTCTTTCATATTTCATTTGCGCATGTGCGATATGCTAAAATAATTGACAAACACTTCACGAAAACATTAATAGAACTGGATAGATCTTGATCTCGTAGCTCATACAATTATTAATTCAAGAGTTTGACGATTTGCATTGTATATTAGCAGCAGTTACTCATTAATGACAAAATGTGTATTCAGAAATTATAAATAAATACGCTGTAATGTGCTATAGAACCTTACATTGTAAATAGTGGTGGGCTAGATAGTATTTGAATACAAACTGCCAAAACCATTATATTTTGTTACTTTGTGCTTTGTCCAATGTTATTTACTGTATGTAAATCTTGGAAAACAACTTTTGAATTGATTAAAAAATAACTGCTATCTCGGTCTATTCTTTTGTTTTACTCCAGGTCTTCCGAAGTTAAGACTTACACATTCAAATTCTTTATAGGTGAAGTCATCAGCAGCATGTCCCCTCCTTTCTTATTGTGACTCATTATATTTAATGCATCTGCGTTGTTATTTATGTCCACCTCATTCTTTTCTTGGCAAAACCTCAATTTTGCTTTACGGAATCTCATTTTGTCATTTGTGACAAATATAAATAAACTTGAAACTTGAATCCTACTAGAAACATAATTTTATCAATTCATCTCTTTTATTGTGTATTTATTGTTTTATATGTGTTTCCCTTTGATTACAATGCATATATATGAAACACATACAATAATAATGAGAGAGAGAGAGAGAGAGAGAGAGAGAAGGTGGGGGGGGGGACTCTGCCACTTAAACAATTGCTGTTTTGATATTTTCTTATTATTCTAAAAAAAATTAATTTAAATTTTTTGTCCCCCGCTTGTCCTGCATGTGTGCGTTTATTTCATGAATTTGTCGTTAACTTACGATAAGAAAATAATTATGTATTGTTTACAATTTCATACTGAAGATGTTCACCAATGAAACCGTTTAACGTTTGAGATTTTTTTTGTTATATCACAATTTAGGAGCCAATATACAACAATACCAGCAATAAAAGACCTGTCATATTGATAATAACCAGAGGCTCGTGTCCGCCCAGATTATTCACGGTAAACGAATATCAAAGCCTTGATAATGAAGCATAAAGACGTAATTGCAGCGAATCTGTTTCTTATTCATAGAATTCACCGTTTTTATCATAAAATGAAAATGAGTAACGTGAAATAGACAGCTTTATAATAATCTTTTTCCTAAGACATACAAGAAATGTTCATTTCCTCAGGAAACATTAAATCAAAGCACTAAAGGCAGGTAAGAAGGCGGGGTTGACATGAATAATTTTACCCCATGCCATCAACCCAGCGTTTGAGTAGGGATGAACTGTAAAAGAGGGCAAAAGTCATTATGTCTTTACAGATGCTTTAGTCCACATGTTTCCCCAAATTCGCTTAAGTCTACTCAAGTAAGACAGCTGAATTCGCTCGAACCGGAGAAGTTGCTTAGAAAATAGTATATAGCCTTATTTTCAGTACATGTGAACCTGATGTAAACTCTATTTGTTGTTGATTAACCCTTTCCCTCATAGAGGAAACCATGAAAAGACCCATGCGAACAACATAAAACCAGATCAGCCTGCGAGTAACTCGCAGGCTGATCAGGTTTTATGCTGTTCGCTGCTCCTCAGTGGTCTGGAAATGAGGATTTTGTAATTAAATTTGGTAAGATTTAACTGTGGTTTTCTGCAGATCAGGCTTTATGTGGTACCTATTAAGTGTGTCAAAATGAGTCTATATGAGGGAAAGGGTTAAAGTATTTGCAGAAAATTGACGAGGTATTTCATATTTTAAAGTACTAGTAAGTTTGCCATCCAGTTATAAAGTTAAGAAAAGCTCTGGAAGAAACAGTTGTAGGGCTAAAAACTTGATATCAAGCATAATACTTGTTAACTTCTTTAAGTAAACTATATATTTTAGAGTTTCTAAACAATGCGGAGCAGAGGTAGACTTTTAAGTATGTAATTCGGGTTGCTGTGACACGGATATTTTTGTACACGCTCATGATCAATATATATTCAGTAAAAAAAAAAAAAAAAAAAAAAAAAAAAATACAAAATATATTAAGGCAGTAGATCTACTCTCAGTATGAAAATCTTCATTTGAAGTGTACTCAGTTTTAGTCTGCGAAGCGCATGCGTGAATCAGGCTTAAATAACCAGACGTGAAAACAGTCACTGACGTCACATTCATGTACTAAGCAGGAGTAGTTATGAGGTCAAAATAGTTTATAATGAAATATGCAGGTTAATACACACAACCGTACACACACACACACCTATATGTCTACATGTTTTTTCATATGCTTCACTACAAAATCTTAGAACATGTAAAGAAAATGGCATCTGTCACATTATGTCTAATTAACCTTCGCTGTAAATTTCATCAGTTGTTGTAACGTTTGTCAGTCAGCTGCAAGGAAAGGTCGAATCAGACACTTTTATTAAATATTTGCATAAAAATGCATGAAAATGCAAACAAAAGCATCCCTTAAGACCTATAAGGCCCCTGCGCCTGTCAAAGAATTAAAAGTATGTATAAGCATACCATTTTACAATGTAGCGTTTCGTTTCTAATATATTGCAAAAATGCTTTGAATCTTTTAACTGAATACTCGAGATGTAATCCACACAATACACATGCACATTTTTATAAGAAACATTTTGCATTAAAAATGCAGTCAAGACTGTCTATAGTGACCTCCGTCTATAGTGACCCTCTTTCTATAGTTACACCCACCCCCTATCTATTTTGACCCTCTTTCTATAGTTACACCCACCCCCGTCTATAGTGACCCTCTTTCTATAGTTACACTCAACCCCCGTCTAAAGTGACCCTCTTTCTATAGTTACACCCTACTCCCTATCTATTTTGATCCTCTTTCTATAGTTACACCCACCCCCGTCTATAGTGACCCTCTTTCTATAGTTACACTCACCCCCCGTCTATAGTGACCATCTTTCTATAGTTACACTCACCCCGTCTATAGTGACCCTCTTTCTAAAGTTACACTCACACCCTGTCTATAGTGACCCTCGACCCTCTTTCTATAGTTACACTCAACCCCCCGTCTATAGTGACCCTCTTTTTATAGTTACACTCAACCCCCGTCTATAGTGACCCTCTTTTTATAGTTACACCAACCCCCGTCTATAGTGACCCTCTTTTTATAGTTACGCTCAACCCCCGTCTATAGTGACCCTCTTTTTGGTTTAAACAATATTTATTTGCCATATAATACATTTGATACATGTATACATTGTTGCGAAATAAAGCTAGAATTGGGAAAAAAGTTGATTTACAACTTATATAAATCCCTCTTCTAGGAAAAAAACATTTACATAAGTACATTAGTACGCAAATAGTTATGGCAAAAATTCATAGCTCGGATATATCTTCATACTTTCATAGAGAAAAAAAGAAAGTCCATAAGTTAAGGTGGTGAGAATCTACAAATGTTAGTCAATTTATATGTTTGAGAAAAAAAAATAAGAATTGCAGAAGAGAGATCAAAAGATTAAATCGTAATCAAATAGAATGAAAAGTCTAACTCGAGACCTCGTCACGTTGACTTTGACAAGAAAAACGATTTGTCGCTGCTATATATTTCTGAACTGTCTGAAAAATATGTTTATTTTCTTCAAAACTAAGTCGCTCATCACCGTATAAAAGATTGTTCAGTGTGGTAGGACAAGGCAAATTTTCAAAAAAGTAATGACGTTTTCGTGAATAGAAAGGACAAGTTAGAAGAAAATGTTGTACGGATTCAATCGAACCGCATCTACATAAAGGTGTTTCGGAGAGAGATCTCCTATAGAGGTCCTCATTTAGCGAGCTACATGAAAGTCTTAGTCTTGTGTGAAGAATTTGTTGTCGTCTAGTACCTACGTTAAAGAGGGGGTTTGTGCATGGAAGATGACGGTTAAGAGTGTTCTTGAATGAAATTAGCGATGTACATGATTTCACGGAATTATCAAGCGAGTTCCATTCTCGAATGCTGGACGGTAAGAAGGAGGAATTGTAAAGCTGTGTTCTACAAAGAACGGAAGGAATCATAAGTGTATTACGGAAATGGAATCTATGTGTCGGTGGTTCAGGTAACATTTTGCATAAATAGTCAGGAGCAAGATTGTTTTTCATTTTATATATCAAGAGAAGTTTATGTTTCTTGCGCCTTTCTTCTAAATTTTCAATAAGAATTAAATCATGAATTTTTCTAAATATATTTAAAGGATCTAAGTAGACCAATACGCTTCCATGCTTTACGGAGAGTGAAAGTAATATGCGAATTCCATTTACAATCGTTAGAAAGGATAACCCCGAGGTGCTTGTGTTCGTTTACAGGTTTGAGAATCATCTTGTCAAATTGTAAATCTGGATGTAATGGCTTTATTAATTTGCGTGAAAATGTCATTGTTTCAGTTTTCGAAGGATTAAAAGATACCAGCCAAGTTTTGGACCATGATAAAATATTTTACAGGTCTTGATTGAGAGAAATGGATGCAGTAACTGGGTCCTCGACGATGATATACAGACTGGTGTCGTCAGCGAACAGCCTAACATTAGAATGTATTTTCGTGACAATATCATTAATATATAAAAGAAATAAAAGAGGGCCTAAAATTGATCCTTGGGGGACACCAGAAGAAATAGCTGACCAGTCAGAGGAGGCATTGGCAAAGACTACTCTTTGACGACGGGAAGAAAGATAAGATTTTAACCAACATAGGAGACGCCCTTGAATGCCGAAATGCGAAAGTTTATAAAGGAGACCTTTGTGCCAAACCCTATCGAATGCTTTTGAGATATCACAAAACACTGCTCTGACCTCTTTGCCCTCATCAATGGCTTTACAAATGTCGTTATAGATATACACTAACTGATTAACAGTAGAATCTCCACGTATAAATCCTGATTGTAATTTTGTTAGCAAGTTATTAGAAACTAAGTAGTTATAGAGATGTTTATGAACGCAACGTTCCATTATTTTGCCAAGACAACTTAGCAGTGAAATAGGTCTGTAGTTTTCTGGGTTAGAAGGATCTGATTAAATATTGGTGAAACATTAGCAAGTTTCCAGGCTACAGGGAAGTATGAGGAAGTTAACAAAGAATTGAATAGTTTAGTAAGTGGTTCACAGAGAACAGATGACCCTTCTTTAATGAGACGTGGACTTATAAGGTCAGGTCCACATGCCTTTGTTGGACAGATAAGAGAAATTGCGTCAGTTACATCATTTTGTGAAATGACTATATCAAAGAGTATGGAATCTATTTGTGGAAAACTATTAGGTAAAGAATGATTTTTATCATCAATTTTGGTCTGATTGCAAAAATAGTTATTCATTAAATTTGCCTTTTCTGCATCTTCCGAAGCAGTATGGCCATTAAAGAATAAAGTTGGTATTGCTTGGGTTTTATTTAAAGTAGTAAGTTTTTTTGAATATTTAAACCAATCTGATATATTAGTATCAGCAGAATTCAATTTTTCAATGATTTTATTTGTAAAATGAGCTTTGGCCTTGCGTAATTCCCGGGTAACTTGATTTCTTTTCTGTTTGAATTTATTCCACGACTCGTCGTCATTTTTCAGTTTAGCTTTACGATATAATTGTTTACGCTGGCGCATAAGGCGGCGGAGGTTTGAGTGAAACCAGGGAATATCATTTGGCCGAACAGTTATTGTTTTTGATGGAATAGTTTTATGGGCTGCTTGTAGAATTGCATTAGTAAGTGACTGTACGGACGTGTCAAGATCATCGTGTGATACAATGGTAATTTCGAAGCTCTTCTCTGAATGAGTCAAAGTTTGCATCATCGTACTTCCATACTTTACGTTTAAAACAAGAAATTTTGTGTTTTTTGAATTTGAGAACAGTGATATCGAGTCAAGTTCGGGACAAAGGGATCAGAAGTAAAACTCGCAACAACTTGGTCGGTCACGTTAACAAACATAAGATCGATAAGTGAGTTAGAATTCTCTGTAAAATAAGTAGGTTCCGTTATTAATTGTTCAGCGTTATAGGAAGAGATAAGACGAGACATTTTGTTATTGTTAGGTGACAGCATGTTGGTATTAAAATCACCTGCAACTAGAATAAGTTTGTTGGGATTGCTGAATGCTTTATCAATACTCTCTTCTAATTTTGTCCAGTAATCATTATTTGAGTCGGGGGGTCTATAGAATCCCCCGATTAATAACTTTTTGTTGTTGTGGTTAACATCAATCCACAAGGCTTCGAGTCCCAAGATATCAAGGTCTGACCTTTGGACTGCTGATAAGCCAGATCGCACATATATGGCAACACCTCCACCAAGTCTATCAGGACGGTCTTTTCGATATGGGGGGTCAAAATTTTGAATTAAGATATCCTCATTTGGTATATATGGCGAGAGCCATGTTTCAGTAAATATTAAGATATCAAATTGTTGGGCCTCAGTTTGAAGTAGGTCAAGTTTAGGATATATACTTTGAATATTTAGATGCATAACACTGAGTCCAGAATTGATAACGTCAATGATTGAGTCAGAAAGATCTGATATAGTTGTGTTGCTGGATAATGATGTATCTGAGACAGATGGGCCTGGGTTGGGATGGATATCACCCGAAGTCGTTATTAATATCAATGAGAGGTATAACAGGACTATGCCATGGAAAATGAGAAAGGAAAGAAGGGAGAATCTACGATTGTTTCTACAAGTTGCAGATAAAAGCATTTTATGTCGTTTATATGTAACATATGTTATGATGTTGTTGTCATTTTGTAGACAAGAGCTTACACAGAAACAATTCAATCCCGTACTATCAGTCAAACAAGAAAGTATAACAAAGACGATGAAATAGCAGCGACGATGATTCATATATTTAGGAATATGGGTATCATGACTTTGTTTCATAGATAACAATTGAAAAGCTTAATGTTTACGTCGTGAGTTTTGATTTACCCTTTAACCGTAGTCAGTTGGGTAAACGTGACGGGATCTCGAGCTAGTGACTTACGTAATTGTAAGAAAAATTTGAGGGAATTTGTGAGTGGACTAGACATAAATAGTAAGTTTTTCAGGGCATAAGGAGGAATATATATATATAATGTACGCTTGAGTTTTGTAAGTGTGAATAAGTGAAACAGTAATAACTTCTGATTTGGTAAGATATTGTATAGTGCAAATTGTAGGAATACAATACAATACAGATCATCATATACAATAACTAATTACAGTAAGGATGGGTGTTATTGAACATTTTATGAGAAAGAAAAGAAAAATAAGTCATAACATGGAAAGGAAAGTCAAGTTTGGGAGCAATGAAGGTGATATTGTGGCAATGTACACAATCATTCGTTCAAAATTAGGTATGTTAATCACATTTTTGTGTTAATTTAATTTGATTATTCATTCGTAATGATAAAACACCGATTCCGCTTAATTCAAAGAGTATAATGTAGTCCGAAAATTAACAAACGTACATTTGAACAAACAAAAAGCCTATCAAACAAATACAAATATGTAAAGGTACACTATGACGTCAATTAAAAAAAATGTCAAACTGGTATTGTATGTAAATGTATATAAATGAGTAAGCTCATTTCTTTATGCTCCATGCTTGAAGTCATGTGTAGATTATACACTTACTTTATAATAAAGCGAAGGTTACCAAACATACTATAACACTTCGATAAGGTAAGAATATTTGGATAGAGCAAGGAACTACCTAGCAAATCTTAAGTTTATAAACGTATTTATATATACATATATATCCCTGTGCAACGTCATACTTACGTACATACATACAATACATACATACGTACATACATACATACATACATACATACATACATACGTACCGTACCACACTATACCGTAACGCACACCCAATCGCATATACGTCAATATATAGACACAGAAAGTACATGTTTATATAAACAAAATCTCATTTTATATGCATGTATGCCTTCACAGACTGAGTGATTTATAGTACTGACTGAATGACTGGCTGGATGACTGACCGATCTGGAAATATAAACAAACTGACTGACTCCAAACAGTTTGACTGTCAGTAGCTATAAGACACTGGTAAGTTACGAGCATTTAGTTAGAGCCAGGAACTACCTGGCTGACCATAAGGTTGTGAACGTACTTGTATGCACATAAGTACCCCTATGCAACGTCATACATACATACATACATACATACATACATACATACCGCACTACACCAATTCAACGGGTTTCAAAGACTCAATGATGTATGAATCAAATAATCGAAATTGTCATACGGACAGGTTGATAGTCAAATATACATGACATTCGCTATCAGACGATAAAACAATAACAACAAAACAAATATATTGATACGCAGGTTAGCCCAAGTATTATGTTAAAATTAGTGTGTGCTTAAATGAATTTCGTTCAGTATGCGTGTATATTTATGCTACATTCACGAGAACAGATCGCTGATCGAAACATATGACTAAACTGTATAACAGTTAGTTACGCACGTCACTGTCCAACCTGAGTCGGGCGAGGGCGTCGGGAGATTCGATGCGATGTATTCGCTGGTTATTGTCCCTTGCTATAACGATCCCGTCATGTGTCCATGCACTGATTAGATGCTTGGATTTAACAAGTTTCCTGGTCTCATAGAAGAGGTGGTTCCTGGAGCGTGTGAGGTCCTCGTTGACGAAGATGCCAGAGTACCCGGCGGCTCTCAGTTTAGATTTCACCGCAAACAACTTCTGTCGAGATCTGTATGTGGCAAACTTGACTATTATGTCGCGGGGACGTTTTGGACCACTTGTGGCGGCCGCAACGGACGCAAATGTTTTCGGGCGACCAACACGATGACTACGTCAATCTCGTCCATCTTTAGATCAGCTTCGAGTTTACTGGCGAGGTCTAGTACTAAATTGTCAGTACTCTCGTCGGGATTTTCCGGGATCCCTGATATTCTCAGACAGTTGCGGCGACTGTATTGTTCCGAGTCGTCTGCCTTGCGCTCAAGTGAAGCGATTCGATCCTTTAGTGTTGCGTTTTCTTTTTCAAGGGATTCGAACCGGGTATTCATTTTAGTTGTTACCTGGTCAACGACGGTTGTAACAAGTAAAGACAGCCTGTTTTCAAAAGTATGTAGAAACGATGATTCTAGAAGCTCACTAATTTTGGCCAAATCGTCTGCACCAAGTACAACATTGGAAATTGGTTTATCTGAATTGTAAGTTTCAGGTTCTCCTTCGACGATGGGATCCATGCTTTTAGAAAGCTGAGACTCAGCTTTACTTTTTTTACTGTAGATTAACTCGTTCGGTGATGAGAGATTTCTTTTTCTATCTTTTTTGTTGGTAGTTGGGGTGAATTCCACAGAGCCCATTTATAGGACTGAACTTTATTTGTACAGTATACTTTGAAAAAAAATCAGCTGCACGGGGTGTTACACTGCACTGCCATACAGGTGTATAAGGTGGTGTGTTTACAATCGTGTTTAATGAAGCGTAACACAGGTGATCCAGGTAATAAGGGTTAACGTTAATAAAGAAAGTTTCTTCAAATGCAGGAATTGTGCAACTATAGACAACTTACATCCCTCCTATCCTTTCTGGATATATTCCAAAACGTCGATTTCGTGGAAGGTTTTATTATATTAATCCCCACGAAAACTTTTCTCTTAAATAGACCTCAAGTTTTCTAGAATATAGATCCACGAAAAATGTGCCCACGTATTTCCTTAGGTATATAATCAACGAAAGTTAATGTCAACGAAAATTAATGATTTAACAGTGCTCCTATTAACTCTTTACCCCATGTACATCATCATCAAATTCACGATACGATGAATACGAACTTTAAATGGTATATGAAAGTGTGGATTTTTCTTTGCTCTGTAGACTGTGTAGGTTTGAGTTACACTATTTTATGAGAAAAACAGAGTCTGCTCTGTATGCCAGTTCGTCAAATTGAGTCTGTCTTAAATGAAGGGTTAACTCATAACTTATCGGTATTTAAAATCTCTAAAGATATAAATGTGCCTGTGATAGGCGTTGCTGTGTGGTTTAGTTCTTAAACATAATTCAAATCTTTCCGATAATGAATAATTTATAAAGCATCACATAATGATGATGTAAAACCTTTACGAGAACAAATTTATAAACAAATTTATTGCCTTATAATTGCCTAATAAAGCTTGTCAACCTGCATGGCTAATGGATTGTGAATTACACGCTACATGAAGTGAAGGATTGAATTGCAAATAATCCATCGGGGACTGTTCAAAGCGGGTGGAATCCAAATGATGGATTTTCAAAATATGCATTTCAATCCTTGTATTTACACCTCAAGGGTAATCTTCATCATGATCTTCGCAATAACTAAGGGGTTAGGCCGGGGATTGCCGAGTTGATACGATTGGTGTAATCTTTACCGATATTGCATTGTAGATATACAGTAGATTCAAGTAGATATACAGGCCGACATAGACACAACTGATGGAATGGCTGAATGGCGTATATAGGAACATCGTCGAAAACCCACGGTATATATTCGTTATCACTTCTGTATATACTGTGGGATTTTCCACTGACAAAACTTCATTTTCATCAATATTTATCAGTTACTTGCTAGCCAAAGAAGTCACGAGTAGTATTTTGAATACTTTTTACTGAAGTATCAAATGCAAAAGATGACTCATTATTCTCGCAAGATAAAACCGCTAGTCTAAAACGAGGAGTAACCTTTACATGAAAGAACGAATCTATCTGAAAATTTCGTGCCATTTCAATGGACAAATGATCACTGCTGTCGCCCTGCTGTCTAAGCCATTGCCTTATTAATAATTCATGAGGACGATGTTTTGCTAACCAAATATCCCAAACAACAACACCCCCCCCCCCCCAAACAACAACAAAAAGAAAAACCCACCAAAAAAACCCAAACAAACAAAACAAAACAAAAAACGTCAACTTCAAAAAGGATTTGTGTTTCAATATTTACCATGTTTGGACGTCAAAAAGAGGCTTCATAGGTCGTCTTTGATTCATATTAAGTATTAACACATTCTTTTATTCAAATGACTGAGATATTGTTGGTAGGACAAACAAACAAACATTCACAAGTCAGAATAGATGCGAATATAATTTCCTTTAAAGAATAAGACTTACAATCATTAGGACATAGTTTTCGCATGTATAAACATTTTTTTTTGCGCTAGGATTGAGGTAACAAGAGG
>CM037793.1:5535436-5585436 GCA_021229015.1 Solen grandis | reverse complement strand
TTTTTTTGTTGAGTTTATTTGATTAACCAAGGACATACTACATGCCAGTGGTCGATGTGTGCCGTCTCTACTTCTATAAAAATGGTAAATAAATCATATACAGAAGATTGTTGTGCAATTTATTCATGTAAAACATGTAAACAGGAGCTCGTCATGCAAGCATATTTATCTATTGTATAACGATAGTACAGTGATACTGAATGTGAGAATTATGATGATGTATTCTTTGTAAATGTTAAACACATTGTTGATGAATTAAAAACGTCACAATTGGTCCCGGATGTAGATTGTAATATTACGTGTGAAGAAGTAATGAACTTAATTAAATCACTTAAAACAGATAAAATGTGTGGTCTAGATAGAATATATAATGAACATTTGATACATGGTGGTAGATCTTTGTTGTATATTATAGTTGATCTTTTTAATGCTATGTATAAACATGTGTATATACCAAAGATTATGAAAAGAGGATATATTATAACCTTACATAAAGGAGGTAACAAGAGTAAGCTAGACCCAAAAAATTACAGAGCGATTACCTTGTCTTCTTCATTATTAAAATTGTATGAAGGTATTCTGTTAAACAGGTTAAAGACTGATATTGCACAACCTATTCATGAATTACAGGGTGGTTTCCAGGCCAATATGGGTTGTAATATGACAAATTTTATGGTAAAAGAATGTGTAAGTTATTGCAAGGAAAATCAGAGCAGGCTTTTTGCATGTTATTTAGATGCTAGACAGGCTTTTGATAGAGTCTGGCACGATGGTTTATTTTATAAATTACATGAGATGGGCATATCCAAGCGTCTATGGTTGAGTGTTGTAGAGTTGCATAGAGACATGTACAGTTGTGTAATGTATGATGGGCTCCAATCAGACTGGTTCCCAATATTGCAGGGAACAAGACAGGGAGGGGTCTGCTCTCCATATCTGTACCTGTGTTTCATAAATGATTTAATTAAACAATTAGTAGATTTAAGAATTGGCCTCTCAATAGGTGACACCTGTTTTTCTGCACCTACTGTAGCCGATGACATGTTGTTGCTGTCTCTATCTATGGATAGCCTCCAGAAAATGATTGATGTATGTTATGTTTATTCATGTCAATGGCGCTTCCAATATAATCCAAGCAAGTGTGCTGTAATGGTTTTTAATGAGAAAGAACGGTATAACTTGCGTCTCAGTAAGACGTTTACAATAGGTGGTGAATGCATACCTATAGTTAACCAATATAAGCATTTAGGTGTAGAATATTACTCAGTAGAGAAAAAATCATGTATGGTGAAAGAGTATGCAATCAAATTGAGAAAAACCTTTTTTGGATTGGTCAATAACGGTTTTCATGAAAACGGGCTTCAACCGATTACTTGCAAGAAAATTTATAACTCTATTGTATTACCAAAGGCTTTATATGGTAGTGAATGTTTGTATAATATATCTAATAAAGATATAATATTTTTAGAAAGGGCACATAGGCTATGTATTAAAAGTATTCAAGGAATTAATGTAAGAAGCAGAACGGATATTGCTCTGAGTATGTTATGTTGTTTCCAAATAGAAGCTGAGATTGACAAGAGAAAACTCATTCTACTTGGACAGTTATGCAACTTAACCAGGTTTTGTGCTGTTAAGAAAATGTTTTTGCTGAGAATTTGTTCTCAAAAATTAGATGATAAGGTACTTGGATTTGCTCGTGATATATGTACTATTTTGGTCAAGTATAGTTTGAAGCATTACCTAGATGCATATATCATGACGGGTAGTTTTCCAAGTAAATATATTTGGAAAAAAGTAATAAACAACAGTATATACATTAAAGTTCAGTCGGAATGGCATTCTCGTATGACGGCAGTTGAGTTTACTAGGTTTCGATCCATGCATAATCAGTATCAAGTATGTGAATTATGGTTATATGCATCTAGAAATCCGCAGTATTTGACATATTGCAAAACAGTTGCTAAACTGATCACATATCTAGGCAGATTTGAAAACTTTTGTATTAAGTGTAAACACCCGTGCAGTCATACATGCTTAACCGACCATATCATTCTCGATTGTCCGTATGTAAAGTTTCGAATGAAGACCCTTTTTCTCAAAATTAAACAGACATGTGGAAACTCTGTATGGCTATGTTTAAGTGAAATGGATAGATCGTCACTGGTCAATACTTTACTGGGTTCACGTAGCTCAACTGTTCTGTTTACAGCAGCAATATGATACCTTTTATGGTATAGTGATATGTTACATTCATTATATGTGGCTGCAGTACGTGTCTTTTGAATAATAGAAAACCCTACTGAACAAATAAATCACTTAAATGTTTCTGTATTTCTGCAGCTTGTTTGATGATTAATTAAATGTAAACATGTTTTGTTGCATTTATTTCTGCAGATGCGACTTTTCCATATGTTGTATCTTGTCACTTGTTAATGTAACAATTGATTGTATTCTGTAAAGGTTGAGTCTGTAAACTATGTGTGTGTTTGTGTGTGTGTGTGTGTGTGTGTGTGTGTGTTACGATGTTGTCTGACTTCTTTATACTATGTAACTGTGTTATGTACATGTATCTTCATAATTGGAGGAAATAAAGATTTATATATATATATAAGCAGGATTGTTCTGTATTTATTGTACTGGCTACTCTTTCTATAGTTTAAAAATTTGACTGCCAGTTTATTGTTTGTGTATTTATATATATTCAAACTACTCATTGCATATCTTAAATGTAACATTTTAATAAATGAAATATTAAGATTTGCATTTAGCTTTTTAAATACACAGATTTCTTTTCTTTTGAAAGATATTATTTGTAATTTGAAGTTATGCGTGATATGAGCAAAAGTGTTGATATTCCTGAAAGGATTGAGGAATCAATCAATCAATTGCTTGCAGAAGAACAAAGACCATTAACAGTCCTGTGACGTTCGTCCAGAGCTTTCGAAAGAAAATTGGAAAATATACATCAAACTATCAACATGTCGGTCGGCCTTGTTTTGGGGCCTGCTGTATACCCTGTATCACAGTTCCTCTTGTTTATAATATGTAACGTTGTAAACAACGCAACATAAAAATAGAACACACTCATTTAAATCATATAGGGTCAAAGGATAGTGAGAATACCTCCTTCAACAGTATAGAGATACGAGTATCGCTGTCGCTTTGGTAGGATTTAATAAATATTCAATCAGACAGAAATTTACAGTAATAAGTACTTCAAAGAAAATTGTATTCTCCACTGTTCTCAATGCCTCTTACAGGATAAATCAGCAACATGTCAATATATGCGAATTACAAGGCACGGCGTGTATTTTGGGCGCCACAAATGTTAATTACAATATGCATAAAATGATACAAGTAAATGTACGGTAATTTTATATAAAAGCGTAAAAAAAAAAAAAAAAACTTCTATGAACTACCCACTGTACTCTGGGTGCGTTCGACATCAAACATGCAACAGGACTCGCCCAGGCCAACAGAGATCAGAAACCTTATTTTAATGAAAAGCTGCTCTGGACTTGTGCCCATTTGTCAGTGTCCCGTCACCAAGTGTTAGACCGTACTTAAAAAATGTTATTTAAGCAAATATATAACTCGCAATAAGTATGTAAAACTCAATTTATAAAGATAAACACAAATAACCTGCATGCGTACACAGTCACCGTCCTTAAGAGAAAATATCAATATGCAAAGAAATTTTAGGAAAAATTGAGAAAATAACCGTCCCATAGTTAAGAGAGTGACCGGTAGAATGACGAAAATCTCTACCCTTCTAACACGTGAAAAGCGTGCTCACATTAACTTTCAACCAATTAGAAAAGCCGAAACATGTAGACAATATATTTTCACACTTCACTGGCGAACTGCGTGAAAATTGTATACTCGTACGTCTAAAATAAGTGTATTTGTAGGTTATGCCACACATCATTTGAATTTATTCTTATAACGGCAGAATGCATTAATCTTTATGTATTTATGGTATCGAACGCAATCTGCCCACATGTCTGATATATAGGACTTTAAGCTACATGTACCTCTAACACGATTGAATGTAATAAACTAATAAATACTCCACGTGTGGACGATACCTTTTTTCAATTACTGAACAGTGTTGTGCGATTCTCTTTGTCCGTCTTTACATGTAATTTTGCAAAGGAAAATAATGAATAATATATATATTTCGTCTTTCCTTGAAATTGTCTATGGAAATGATTATGATAGAAATAATTATTTTTTACGATATCTAAAAATTTAGTTTTACATTTTTTTGTTATACATATTCTGCGGAGTGTAATATTGTTCTTACACAAAATCAGGTATGCACGTATGTTCAACCGTATGTGTGTGATATATTTGACAGTTGTTTCATGTAACACAGTTGTCTAGTCATTTTAGAAGTTTACATCGAAACGTGTATGTCACACTGCAGGCATATTATTTTTGTTAAATTCATTTCAGAAGTGTGGGGGTTGGGTCCAGTGACAGTGCGTGACACTTTGGACCCTAAATTGCGTGCACTGTGACCCAGTAGTGAACTTCAATTTTTTTTATTTTACATCGATTGCGAAACAAGTTATCAGAACTTATATTAATAACTCTCGATGGCTCTGATGGCGGCGTATGTGGTCATTATTATGGGAGGAAGCCGGAGAGCCAGTAGGAAATCCACGTGTCTGGACGGGCGACCACTGTACCCTCTCACATATGTGGCCAGGAATCGAACTCGGGACGCATTGGTGAGAAGCGAGGCGCGTTACCACTACGTTATCTAGACCCAATAGTGCGTTGGATTGTTTCATTACCACATCCGATAAAATCTAGTAGACACTATACATGATATTTCCTTTGATAAAGATCAAACGTGTAGTTACACAAGTCCTTTAACTGTTTCAACTACTATGTTCAAAATATATACAAGGTCCAGTCAAAACCAGTTATAAACCATGGCTATCTAATACCTTTCTTTTATAATATGTCAATCCAAAGCAGAGCCGGACCCATCAGTTCAGGGGGGGTGGGGGCGCAATAATTAAAAAAATGTAGGCAGTGACAATGCAAGCGTGCAACCGCTTTGTCAGTGCCGTGAAAAGGGTGTAGTTCCGGCTGGACTAGGGATCCTGGGGAATTCCCGTGCGATTAAAGCTGGAAAATAATGCATTATTTTGAGTTTTTGGGACGGTTTATGTCTACATTTATATATGGTCGGGGAAGTTTAGAGGGGGCGCGCGTCGGATGCGCCCTCCCCCCTCCCTTGAAACCGCCACTGCAAAGTAGCATAACATTGTGTACGGATTCGTTATTATATCAAATGACAATTTCAATAATTATGCATTGAAGGGAATCGTCAATATATCAATCAGCATCTGTATTATATGATTTCATTTTAACATTATATCAAACGAAAATTCCTTTACATGACTTCAGCCGAATCATGCATGGACAGATTTAGCCATTAATCTCACGAATATTCATGTGCAAATCAATGACTTGATGCAAATCAATTCACTGAACTTTAAATAGTTACATGAAACAACATTCTTTTCTTTGCTGCGCAAGTTGTGGTAAATTTGAGCTGCAATAGTGTATGAGTCAACAGTGGTGACCCTGAATCAACAGCTTTTACCCGGGGCTGTCAGGTCTCAGCCTGACTTTTTTGTAAAGATATCAAGGCGAATCTATATCAGGTAAAAGTATAAAAAGACTTCATATGTATTTTAGCCAAAAGCATAGAGTCTAATTGACAATATGTTTTCAATCCTTTGTAGAATCCCCTAATTTGACAAAGGAGGTGGTTAAAACCCCTATTTACCGTCCCCGGTGGCCTAGTGTCGAGGGCCAGAGGTCGTGGGTTCGATCCCCGGCCGTGACATACCAAAGTCGTAAAGATGGTACTGTTATAGCTCCCTTGCTTGGCTCTCAGCATATAAGGGTAGTTGCAGGACTGGTTGGTGTATGGCGTGATACTGCAGTGTGGCAGCACTATATCTGTTCTAAGTAGACATCGTCTCCAAATGACTGAAATGCTGTCGGTGGGACGTTAAACCCAACAAACAAACAAATAAACAAAACCCCTATTTGAGATACAATGGATTTACTTTGCCTTGACTGAGAAGAATCTGAGTCTCACAATTGAATGAGCCAGTGTTGTCAGAGCCTTTGTCTTTCACTTGTAAATGTGTCTGTGCACTGAGTGGAATTTGAACAGCATGCCTCATCAAAAACTTGAACTTCATATGTTGGAATACTTGAACTGTACCTTTCTTGCGTGGTTTTCAAATACGTTAAATACAGGTTAATGATATCAAAGACCTATATTTATATGGCATAGTGGGCAGGTCACATGCCTCAGAAAAGGAAACTATAATTTAAATGATGTGTATTTATTTTTCTGTTGTATCGGTCGCGGCCCACTCCACGGCCCTTTCCCAAGTTTTGTCGTTGTCTACGTTGGCTTTGATGGGCCGAACTCGAACTCCTGAGACCCACCCCGTCGTAGTGTACACATACCAGGCGACGAATATCGATCCCTGGGGCCGGTCAGCCACGACAAGACACCGGTCGAGTCACGTAGAAAGGTTCTCCCACTGCTTAGCTGGTGGCTGGACAACAAACAAGCCTTCTTTTTTCTTGGGGGAGACAAGGGCCAAGGCCTCTCTCACCACCTCTTTGGCCGTGTTTCCCGAGAGATCTCGTCCTCGGCAGGCATACAGAGAGACTTCGATACGGGTGCATCCGCGCGCCTGTACGTCTGGATGCAAGAATGTGCGCCGCAGGTGGTCGTTTGGGCAGTCGACGTAGTCGGCCAAGTTCCCGCCAATAGACTCTCGGACCTCGCAAGCCTCGAAGTTCTACACAACCTTGTTGTACAGCTTTATGCGGACCGTGTAGCCAGATTCGCTTCGCACCCATGTACAAACGTGCTTTCCTATGCTGTCGGTGTTCGCCAAGATCATGGCAGTGGACGTTCGCATTGCGGTGGCCAGGTCGCCTTGCTCGCGGAACCCTTCGAACTCGCATAGGTATTCCACGAGAGCTTTTCTGTCTAGAACCCCAGAAAAGTCCTGCGTGTAGTCTATGCAGTAGAGGCCATATCCGTGGGCCAACAGCTGGCGTTCGAAGGCCGGCAAAATTGCTTGCAGCTCGCCCATAGGGATCTGGGAAACGTCCACCTTTGCCACAAAGACTCCGGCAGGTTCGGTCTTCGGGCACAGCTCTCGCCACTTCGTCAGCGCCTTTTTTTTTGGTGTCGGACTCGATCCTGGCGATCGTCTCCAAGATAGCGCTGCCTTCGACGTTTTTTTTTTCGGGTCGCAAGCGTGTAGACTATGTTCGCCTGTATGTGGCCTCTCGATTTTCCATTTGGGTCCTTCCCCATGCTCTCGCGCACGGCGGTAGAAATCCTAGCGACCATGTATTTTGCGGTGCCGTCTTATCCGATTGTGCAGTAGAGGCGGCCGGCTCGAGATACGCAGTCTTCGCGCCGCATGTACCCAAACACGTACACATCGTCGACAAACGTCGGAAGTCCCTCTAGGGGGCGTAGGTGGGTGCGTCCCAAGTTTCCGGCCAAGTAGTCGACCTTGGCTATGTCTGGAACGAGGTTGCTCTCGTGCGCGTTTTCGAGGAGCAAGTGGGTGGCCACAGACTTCTCGGACCGTATCCCCATCGCCTGAAATGTAGCTTGTACTGCCATTGTTGCTGTAGCTATGCGAGTTGCTCTATGCTAGGTGTTTGCTTTTCCCTAATAGGAAAAAAAATTCGACAACAAAAAGACGCCCCTCTGGTGCTATCCCCGGTGCTGTACCCATGGCTGGCTGGTTGTACCTACCTGGTGGGTATCCCTATCTGGTTGGTTGTACCTACCTGGCTAGTGTACCTACTTGGCATTGCTTTACTACAAAAACAGTTGTCGAAACCGCGATAGCTCCGGCAAAATTTGCGCTATAGTAAACATAAAAGAGCCCACTTTTTTGTTGGCCCCCGACGCTCCGATTTTTGTTGGCCGAAATTTTCGTCGGGCGCTAATGACCCATTCTACATGGAGGAGTATAGAAATTGGTGGGGTGCAAAATTGGCTAGACTACAACAGGTTACACATTTGGGAAATAAAAAAGTGTAGAGGGCTCTATTTGCAAGAAAAACGCTCAAAAATACAATGTGAAGGTCATTCAGTGCAACAGTGGTCTAAAACCACCATTATGTATACTACTAACCCGTATTCTACATTGGAAAAATAATAGTATGAATAGGAACATACTCTTCACAGCACAAGGTCTATTAAGCCTACATAACTGACCAAGAAAAATACGTTTTCTCATCAATTTCTGCCTCGATCGGTTTACTCTTAAGGATACACAAGGCAATGTCAGTGCATGTATGCATACTTAAATTCTGTAAATATTTTATGCATAACCTATGTGCTCTTTCCATACTAGCGATGTTATCTCTAGTTAAGTTCTATAAACATTCGGTATCATACAATACTTTAGGGAGAACTATTGCGTCATATATACTTTTCGACGTAATTGGCTGCAAACCGTTATAATGAATACCATTACCTATCAATCCGAAAAATGTTTGTTGGGTTTTACGTCCCACCGACAGTATTTCAGTCACTTGGAAACGATGTTTACTTGAAACAGATATAGTGCTGCCAAACTGAAGTATCACGCCGTAGACATGCGGCATGATACCAAACCCAGTCGTATTACCAGTCCTGCAACTACCCTTATATGCTGAGAGGTATAACAGTACCATTTTTTACGACTTTGGTATGTCGCGGCCAAGGATCGAACTCACGACCTCCCGCTCCCGAGGCGGACTCTTTAACCACTCGGCCACCGGGGACGGTCCGAAAATTGTAGTCCTTAATTTGGTACAAAAATTGGCGAGTTGCTCAGACAAAGTTTTGCAACGTCATATATTCCTGTTTCCTTCGTGCTCTCTATAACAATTTTACTCTTTCTTCTTAGTGAAAACCGTTTTCAAGATGGTGTCTTACGTCTTTTATCAAAACAAATGACATTCTGCAAGTTTTAAAGATGAAACATGCAGTAAATTGGCCCATAGACACTAGTTCTTATAACTCCAAACAGAAATTTTGTTTTTCCACATTTAATGAGCAATTAAGATATATCAGTTATCTTATATATATCTTATATGAACATCAAAAACCTTGTCAGCCGTATTTTTACCATGTTATTGCCCGAGGCAGCTTTGTTGAGTACCTTTCTTCGTCTCGAAACTTATTTTTGTAACACCCGGTTGCATACGAATCCAGTGAAAAGTGTATTGAAACTAACAGAATCTCTTGGAGTGAGCAACATGACCCTGTACTCTGTCAGTATCATATACGTAGAGCATAATGTAAACCTGACATTACAATCTGCTGAGGGATTTTTTTTTCTACAAATGATCATGGAAAGGTACCAGATATATTGGGTATACACGCATATCCATTACTTTACGAAAGTTCTTGCTAAAAGCATATTCGCAAACTTTATATGTTTGAAAAGAAGAATTTAGAAAATCATAATTAAGTCAGACGAGATAATTATGAAGGGCACAATGCCGCAATACGTATCATGTACGTACACAGGCTAAAATGAATTACGTTGAAGGAATGGTGCACATCTTAACTGGGTGTCAGCCTTGACTGCTGAAAACCTGCACTTTTACCTGGTTAAAAAGTAAATTTTGAGGTTACCACGATTCACGGATAGTAGATTAACGAGCCACAATCGTGATACTACGCCCATCTCCGGAATTCTCCAAGGGGTAAACCTAAAAAGGTAATGTTAAAGACTGACATTTAAAGACACGGATAAAATAAAAATCATCCTTTCTCTAGATATATATATATGTAAAAAAAAACATCCATAAAACTATAAATTTCAAATGAAACATTTATCCGAACTAGTGCAATTCTGTTAATTTGATATGCAAAAAAAAAAATACTCGTGTAAAAGTTAAGACTTGATCCATATTATGTAACTTAATCTCTAGCGATATATAAAAAAGTGGATTTTTATTTATTTCTGCACAGATTGTATAGAATCTGAGATACAATATTGAATTAGCAAACAGAGTAAACCCTGATTAGACAGCACTGACAAACAGTGCGTCAAAACATGTCTCTAAATTTTCAACATTCAAAACACTCATTGATGTCTGTTCAGGATTAAAAGAAAGCATGAGTACTTAATCAAAACAGTCACTTGCATTCGAGTTTCACCGTGGTAGGATTAAAAAATATTTAATCTGACAGTTGATTACGGTGATAAATATATCAAAGAAAATTGTACGGCTTCTTATTGACGCTCTTAAAATAAATGTATTTCTATGTTATGATACAGTTTATTTTCGTATTATTCATATGATCAGCAGAACGAACTAATTAATGTATTTGCTTCACTGTCCAAAATGTCTGATATATTGAACGTTAAGCTGCATGTACCTTTAATACGACTAAATGTAATAATCTGGTTCTAATTTTGTACAGGGTGTATAAATTCCCCACGTGTAAACATTTTTTCTGTCCTTCCGTTTCTCTTAAATATGTAAAACACTAGGTGTGTGGTTATATTACGCAAGGTTTATGTATGTCAACGTTCAGGGAAAGGAGTTGCTTGTACTCTTAGCGAACAAGATTGCATTGTAGTCAGCGTGTTTTAATAAGCCTTTGAATGACGGGAAGTACTCGTTATGGATTCGCGGGCGGCGTCCCCTGAGGTTGTCCGCTCTCTGACTCGAACAAACGTGAAGCGATTACCAACTTTAGTCACAATATATATGGGCACAATATCTTGGCCGATTCGATAACCTGTCAAATTGTTCCCTGAATTGATGAAAAATTACTAAATTATAGTGTCCACTCTCTGACTCTAAAAACATGAATATATCTTGTTCCAACCTTAGGTCACAATGTGAATGGGTACAATATCTCAACCAAGTCCGATAACCAGCCAATTTGTCTTGACCTCTCCAGAGTTATGACCCTTAAATTGATAAAAAATGCAAAATTAACAGTTTCTGGTATCTAACACTGACAAACGGTAACCGATTTACCAAACTCTTTCAAAATGTGTATTGCAAGTCTCTCAATCAGTTAGAATGCCACAGACACCCCAGAATCCCAACCCTTGAATTGATAACATTACAAATTGGACGTGTTTTGCGATAACCAGCGCTCTTGTTTATTATTTTTATTCATATATATGTATGAATATGAATATATAAATTTTGTACAGGGTGTATAAATTCTCAACGATATTTTTCTGCCCTTCCTTTTCTCTGAAATATGTGAAATACGTACGTAGGGTGTGTATGAATATGAATTGCAATGGGCCCATATTCCCCGCAACGATGCCCTCTGACCCATAATTGACACATACTGGGTGATTCTCATCTAACAGCTTCCTAGTTGGATCTGAAAATATAGCAGTCGCTCTTCCCGACGGCGTCTCAGACTTATCAAATTGCAAATAGTCATTTCGCAGGATCGGCGCCATCAGAAAGTCTACGACCGCTGCATAGGATGCTGCATATTGCATCTAAAAAGCAATCCTTGTAGATCCCTGTACTGTCGTTTTATACAAATTATTGGGAATATGGTTCGGTTCCTCTGTCCTCTGTTGCTTCTTTTCTTTCTCACTGTCTTCGGATTTCCCACTGCTGTAACACCTTAAAACATAGAACTTCTTTTTGCATTTGGGCAACTTACAAGAACTCAAAACTACAAAGCAAAATATAGCATACTCGTACATTGATAAAGGGGCAAATGATCGCAACACGATCATTTAGACAGCCCCCCCCCCCAAAAAAAAACAACACAAAAAAACAAAGATATTTGATGACGATGATGCTGATAATTGACGCCGCTGTTGCTTATGATGATAATAATGATGATGGTGGACAACTTAGTGGTTATGCACATCTTTTTTTTTTTTATCACAGATGATAATAATCATTGTGGACAATATACAACAAGTGGAAATTATTATTTCAGGGTTGGGAATCCTACGTAGTTCTTTGGACCTGATGTTCACTACTGATTTCACAAACAAACTATACATAAACAGGATTAAATCTCATTGCATGCGTGCGATGAAGTTATGTTCTCAAAGATAATAAAACGCGTATATGGATTCATGCATTTGATTATTTTTTCATCAGCTAAATATTTCAGCATTTTGACAATTGTTTAATGTACTAGGTTTTCACCAAAGTAAATTTTGCTAGACCACAAGTGCCAATGTTTAGAATTTATTGAAAGATCAAAAGGAGATGGATGCAGCATACGCCACCCTCCTAAATTCGATCAAGATGTGTCTTTCTAATACGTTAATACACATATTAACATTACATGACTGTGACAATCAAATAATCAAATATCAAGTGCAATTCACTGACAACCCCTCCCACCTACGTACGGCAATTTTCATATTGGGCCAGTCCCCAAACCCCTTACGTACGGTACATTTTGATTTTTTATTTAATAAAAAAATCCTGTATCCGCGCCTTTACTTCATTGAAATAAATGTGTCAGCACTGAAAGGATGCTTGCATCTGCATTCTTGATTTTTATGCATTTGAAGGACCATGATTATAATCTAATGGTGGATGAATTACCTAAAAGAAAGAGTGAACCCGAGTGGAGAAATAATTAAAAAAAAAAAAAGAGAAAGAAAACCATAGGGACAGAGCATAGTGCAATACACGAGAGCTTGAAAGAGTAAACATTTCGTGACTTTTTTTTATTTGAATGACGTCGCGCTATAAATCTTAAAATTCTTCACTGATAACGCACGAAATATATCCACCACGATGACGACGTTCATACCAAACACATTTTGCCTATAATTTGTTTTAAGTAATAGATTCTGTAAAAACGAGGGTTGAACCAGGGACAAATTGATGAAAGGAAACGTAGTAACACGTAAGAGTCGAAAATCTGTTTCAAGAACAGTATCTAAACACCGATTTGATAACCGATTGTTCTACACTTTAAAATTGTTAAATTGGCCCCTGAGAAGGGGCTAAGTATCTACTATATTAAAGAAAATTGTTAAAACGGGTATTGATCGATTTTCTAATCGAATAGAGTATTTTTAATCAGTTTTTAAATGAAATAATGGGGTATACTGTTCAACGATAGATTCAAAACACAGCAACGTGAGGTAGTAAGTACACTAAGCTCTTATCTGGTATTTATACAAACCGTTGTATAATCAGCCAAAAATAAACTTTTCATTCCTTTATATAAAATATTTTTTTTTATGCTAAAATGGACCGTTGAATCACGTTATGGTACTGATTCGATTAAACATCTAAATTACATGGTAAAACGTTTTTGATGATAAAATCATTTATTTGAATCGTTGATTCAATTCCTCTTATATTTATTTTGCAAGGCAATGTTGAAATCTCACTCAGTGAATGTAAATGCTCTGAAAATTATATGAATATTGTTATTTGTTGGTTGATTTGACATCAATAAATTGAGATTTTTTATAATTTGAGATTTTTTCATTAAATCAAAGGTTCGAGTATGAAAAAGAAAAGTTGTTAAATTTTAAGCTGTGTGGACAAGTATTTTTCAATTTCGAGGTATAACAAACAAATTTAAAAGGAAAGTTTTGTCTTTGATTCAGAATGTACAAGTCCTGTTACCAGCCTCTCAATAATGACTGTATACTGGGTAAATTTTTTATGAGGAAATCTACATAACTTGCAGCTAGAGATACTGTTTGACTATATTTACCTTATAATTGATGACTCATATTATAATTTCTAAAGTGCTATTAGACATTCAGAAAATAATTAAATATCTACTTTTATTTTCATATTATATGGAAACATTTGTCGTGAATGTGTATTTTTTTCGTGCAAAAAGTCATATTAAATGCCAAAATTCATTTCACAGACATCATAAATTGAAATTACCAGCTATAAAACTGTTGACAATAACTTACTGGTGTGTAAAATTATTTTATTTACGTTAAATCAGCGGTAGCCATGATTTGTCCATAATCCTTTTATCGCATTCACACAGGTTATTCTGACCGGTGTTGGCACATTGACAAAGGACTGAATACATATTTTATTAGACGAGAAATCAATAATTATATTTTTTGCCTCTGCAGTTTCAAAAGTTCTGTAAGTCAGGAACTACACTGTATACTGTATAATATGTGAAGTGAAGACTTTTCCACCGTCTTTTCCAGCTTAATTCAGAAGACCAGAGTTTTACGACTTTCTTTTATAAGATACCTTGTTGACGTAAAATCATTTCTAATATAAAACGTCAAAACAGACAAAACCATGAAATTCGACTGGTCCCATTGATATTGCACTTTTTATTTTGAATAACGACTCTTGAGGTCGTGGACACAATTTTGCGCCTTTCCACTTCTAGAAGTGACAGTTTAATTCCTGCCTTTTTCCTGGCTATGTAGATCTGCTCACAAACAGTACCATTAGTTAAATCATACGTTTTTTTGTAAATCAAGTCAACCATTGACTACCTATTCTTCCAGTGAAGCTATTGGAAATTCTGTTAATTCTTATAAGTTTGAATACATCTGTAATTACTGAAAAGATCTATAACGACGACCATCTTGTTAACGGGTTGAAAAGTCTTAGTTTTGGAATGTGTTGACTCAATGAAGAAATCCACGCGCTGATTGTAGGGCGAGAATCACCCGCTATTACACTGAGAAATCTCTTGAGTTTAATCCTCAATTACGAGATGATCCAACAAATGCATCAAATTTATACCAACCTTTTAGCAGTATTAAATGATAACGATGAAAACTGTAAAATCACTTTTTTTCGTTGATATTTAATTTCGTTAAATCCGTATTAAAAATAATTTCGTGTGTACATAGTTTCGTAGATTTATGGTTTTGAAAAATTTCGTTGGGTTAATGTTCGTGGAAAATACCTCGACTATATGACACAAACAACATGTCAAGCCCGCGGCCAAAGGTGCACCTTTCATCTCCATGTGTGACCTTGGAGCTAAGGACCTAACTCTTGGGTGCCACATAAGATCTCATTGAGGCAAATCTTACTGCCAAATCATTTGAGAATTCTTTGATCAAGAGTAAAGGTACAGCCCGGACAAGCAAATCAAGCACCGTAATCTTTCACCTCTAAGTGTGACCTTGACCTTGGAGCTAGGGACCCAACTCTTGTTCGCGATGAGGCAAATATTATTGCCAAATTATTTGAAAATTCTGAGATCCATGTCTAAGTTACAGCCCATGCAAGCAAATCCATCACCATGACTTTTCAACTCCTAATTGCGACCTTGACCCTTGGGCTATTGACTCAAGATTAGTGCGCTGCACATCATATCATTGAAGCAAACACTACTAAAAAAGTTATTTGAAAACCCTGTGATCCACGCCCGTACAAGCAAATCCAGCACCATGACAATTTAACGCTTAGCGTGACATAAACATGGAGCTAGGAACCAGCTCTTGTGCGCAACACTTCGTCATTACTGCCTAATTAGTTGAAAATCTTGCGATCCATGTCAAAGTTACAGTCTGGGCAAGCAAATCCCACACAATGACATTTTAACTCTTAAGTGTGACCTTGACCTTGGAGCTAGGACCTTGGACCTTGGACCCAACTCTTGTTCCCGACACTTTGACTCATTGAGCCAAACAAATGACAGTGCGGACGACCTGACGTACTAACGAACGTATAGTGAGGCGACTTTGTCGAGTTTCACAGGAATTCAGGGGCTTCCATGGCCGAGAGGGTTAAGTCGCTGACTTTAATACTTACTCAGCCCCTCACCGCGTAGGTTCGAATCCCGGCAGGGTCATTCGGATTTTCATGTAAGGAAGCCTTCCAGCTGGCTTGCTGTAGGTCGGTGGTTCTATCCGGATGCCGTGCATTCGGGGTCTTCCTCCACCTGTAATTAGCTGGACGTCACTATTTGACTGAAATACTGTCGAAGCGACGGTAAACTCAAATACTCAAGTCAAGTCAAATAGTCAAGTCAGGAATTTATGATTTACAGTAGGACCTTTTCGAACAATATTTCACCATCATTGAACACTTAAAATGTATATACGTTGTTGAAAGCTCAAGTTGTTAAGGCTCAAATTGACAGTCATAAGAATTGTAGAAAACATCAGTGTGAATATGCACGTTAGTTCATAATTTATGTTTATCTGTCTTCGTACGCTTACAAACACCTGCACCTGTGTACATACAGGAAGACTAGGCTGCAAACAAAACTGAATTAAAAGATAAACACAAACAAGACCTCAAATTCGGACATAATTTATCACCAATAAATTATGAGCCTTTTAATATGCATAATTTACGCGAATACAGTCGCCGACTCAACTCTGTCAGGCAAGGTAGTGTACCGCACGTGTGCAAACGAATTTTTGTACTGGATGATAACGTTAAATGTCCTTTTAACTTTATTTTAACAATGGCAAATTTTCCCATTCGATATGAATCGCTTAGAAATGGGGAGGAAACATTAATGTGTTGTTGATATCGCAATATGGTTTAAGGTAAACCATCCATTATTGTTAAAATATTGTGAAATGATCACGAGAATTTTAAAGTAAATCAAGTCAATTGTTATATTTTCAAGCAATTGAAGGACTATGATTATAATTGAGTGATGGATGGATTACCTTAATGTTTGTATTTTATTATGGAGAAGCACGTAATCGAGGTTATTTGCCGGAAACTAATTTTGAAGGGTCAAGGGTGAAATTCCGTATAAGCTTACAAAACTGGTGGTTGATTGGTTAGATTGTCAGTTGTTTTGTAAATATACATCTCCATTTTTCGAAGTATTTAGCTTCTCGCCTATTAGAATAGCTTTTTCGGAGGGCGAATCTTTTGATTGACATTTAAATAGGTGTGACATTTCTAAAACAAATTGTTTTTTGAAATTAACAGCGTGGGAAATGTCAGGAACACAAAAAGTAAAACTGGCGTGTCAGACGTTCACATCTGCAACCTTTTCTACAAGACGCTTGTCATGTCTGTGACAGCTACAAACAAAATGGTTTATAACGATGGGAAAATATTGTTTTTAACTGTAAATTGATTGTGATAATATATTAGGATGATATTATGTGCAACCATGATTTAATTTCTGACGTAAAACAAACAAACAAAAAAAACAACAACAAAAAAACATGTCCTCAACAGTTACACTGAATGTTGTTCTGGACTATGATCCCGATGTTGTTCACACTAATGATGAAATACCGGTGTCAATCACACAAGAAAACAGTTCGAGATAAAGGTTTTGGTCGATGTTTCAGATGCTATGTTATTTACTTGAAAACAGCCATAACTGGCAAGAGGTATCACGTTACACTCAGTATGAAAGTGATCTATGCAAAGCCAATCGTTTGCAAGGTCAGAAGTACAACAGTCATTAAATATTTGACTGTCGAAATAGAGGTTTTGTTTGTTGGGTTTAATGTCCCACCAACAGTATTTCAGTCATTTGGAGACGATGTCTTCTTGAGACAGATATAGTGCTGCCACATTGCAGTATCACGCCGTAGACATTTGGCATGATACCACAAAAGTCACATTATCCTGACACCGGACCAACCAGTCCTGCAACTACCCTTATATGCTGAGCGTCAAGCATGGGAGCTATAACAGTACCATTTTCACAACTTTGGTATGTCGCGGCCGGTCGAAATATAGGTTTTGATATGTTTAGTAAGTTTTTACCTTATCTCTTGTTAAGGTAACATTTTCCTGCATTACCGGTAGATGTATTGATTTCAGAAGGATTTACCCGTATGTCTGAATCCTGCGGAATTCCATAAACGACAGCCAACTGCTTACTGTCATACACGGAACAATTCTGAAGTATTCCAAATGAACCAGTTTGCAGTTAATATTAGGCAGTAATAATTTATTAGTAAGAATTAAGCAGTTGGCAGTAACCAGTAGACATTAAGTTGGCATTTATCAGTAAACATTTATTTAATAGCAATTTTTATACACAAATTAACATGATATAACCGGTTTATTACCTGATCAACCAATTAATAGTTAAAATGCTGAAATAAAATAACAACAATAAATTCTTAAGAAATTATTTTATTGCATCGAATAAAAACCATAGGAGCCCGGTGACTAAATTTTTTTTTTTTTTTTTTTTATAATTTAATTATTTCCCTACCTATTTTACCCCTCCAAAGCATAAAAAGCAAAAGTAAAGTAAAAATATTCGATATTAAGTTTCAGCATTTTGCATCCGTTTCTCGGTATTCTATTAAGCCTCAAGGAGTGACACCCGCCATTGTTTTCGCAACGTTGTCGCAGAGTAACGTCCCTTTCATGGAATGCAATAATTGCTTTATCTGTATTTTGCTTTATCCGGTTGACAAAGCAGGGTACAGAAGGCGGCGGGGAATTTGAATGTTTAAAACAAACAATTGTTAAAAAAATACCGTCTTTTATTCAACTGCGCCGCACTATAGAAACGGGAACCAACAACGGATAAAGCTGGATCGGTTTTTCAAAGGGATGTTACTCTGCGACAACGTTGCGAAAACAATGGCGGGTGTCACTCCTTGAGGCTTAATAGAATACCGAGAAACGGATGCAAAATGCTGAAACTTAATATCGAATATTTTTACTTTACTTTTGCTTTTTATGTTTTGGAGGGGTAAAATAGGTAGGGAAATAATTAAATTATAAAAAAAAAAATAAAAAAAATAGTCACCGGGCTCCTATGATAAAAACAGCGGATGTAATGGTTATGTGATAAAAAGAATCTAATATGTAACAGTTTGAAATGTCGCCCATGAGGCAGTTCATTGTACCAGAAAACGACCGAATTTAAGTGAAACATCTTAGAATGGTTAATTTTTCTACACAGGGTATCTACCCTGCGTTCATTTACCTTTTCAAGTCCCTAACGTTAGCGTTTGTATCCCTGTTGTATCATAGCGTATAGAGTGCAAGCAGGGAACCATATCCGAAACAGTTGCGAGCGTTTTGGTTAACTGAACGCAGGGCAGGTAACAATAGACACTGGGTAGAACATTAGGTAGCTAGCAGAGAACAGTAGTACGATCCAGTTTAGTTTTATATATCTTTCAACAGAGATTTATCTTATTATCGCCGGCCCAGGGCGGAAATTTTATACTATCGAGCAAGAAAGCAACTTTTTACTCCCGCACTGCTGACGTAACAGAAACGCAGGTTCCTATCAGTTGGTCGCAGAAAAATAAACAGATCAGATTACCGGGAACAAGCTCTGGGGAAACCGCTTTGAACGCCGAAAATTCTGGACTGTGTTAAAGGCTACCAAAAGTACATATTGCTGGACTGATTGTCGCATAATTGGGCAGATTTGATTGGAGTACGCCCCTTTGTTCCTTGAATTCCCTATTCCACTTCTCAATTTTGCGCAGCTTATGATTTTCTCATCGACAGGGAATAGCTTTATAGCTTCAAGTACATTCTTCACGAAAAATATGCATACATTCTGTTCGAAACAAAACTACAGGTTGGTACATAAAAGGGAAATATCAAACTTATGTCGCTTATATCCATGCTATAAGTGATTGTAAAGAAGTTATAAATTTAGCTTCCTGTTTCACATGAATGAGCTTTAATAACAACCTCTCCTTCAACTTCAGGTACTTCGACAAATAATTTCACTTTACGTAACAGTGTAACATTCTTTTCACTAGGCTAACGGCATTTTTTTTTGTTGCATTTTGGGAAATGCTATACGTGTAGGATTTAGATACCAACAGCAGCACAGTTATTTTGGGAAGTCCTTGATATATACATAGCTGTGTCACCGCGATATCAAACCGTAAACAAGTGGCATTAACCAGACCCAGTCACATTTACTGATACTTTTACTGACTCTGGAATTCCCCTTACCAACCTTGGTAACCCTGTGCAAATACACTGTCAACCCGATAATATTAGTTTCCCATTAGCCTATATAATTGGTATGCCTTCCCTGCGCGGCCAATCAGATGAGCGGCATTATGACACACCTCTACGAAACTTGCCTTGTGGAATGTCAAGATCCTAGTATCTCGATTCTTGAGATACGTGAGAATGCAATGATTGTAACCGTGAATAAACAGTGTATCAAAGTCAATTAGACTTGAAAGACAAGAGGTTAGACGGCGTGACTTTGCAAATAAAATGTAAACGTGTTGTTGTAAATCAAGGATATATTATGACACGAGTGTCCTTGGCAATAAAACACACTCATACAAAGATTTACTGTTTGCTAGTTTGTTTGGGTTTAACGTCCTGATGACAGTATTTCAGTCATTTGGGGACGTTTGTCTACATGAGTAGGACATAATGCAACCACACTGCGATGTCACCTCGTCGTGACAGAACACCACGGCCAGCCACATACTGACACTGGGCCAACCAGTCCTTGAGCCTACCACCAAACAAGGGAGCGTAACGGGGCGGACACTCTAGCTACCCGGGCACTTGAAAAAATGTTTTCTGTTTTGAGAATTTGAAAATAAATGAAAATAAATTGAATAATAAGAGAAAATCACTTCAATTTTGACGTAAACATGCATAAGCTTATAAAAATAAACGAAAACTACCAATATCTGATAATCTAAAATTGAGCTCAGATCAAATTAGCCGGTCCCGGCGGCCAAGTGGTTAGACCGTCCGTCTCTCAACCTGATCTTGTCGTGTACATACCAAGGTCGTTAAAACAATGCTGCTATATCTGCCTTGATTTAAGTTATCTTCCAGAACAGATTGACCAGATCTTAGGATAATGTGACTGGATTTACTTTTCTACGGCGCGATATCACAGTGAGGCTGTAAACTATTCTACCCAAAGGCAAACTTCTCGTATGGCAGAAAAAGAGGCTGTGGTACGGTAAACCTAAGCAAACAAACAAACGAATTGATAAAAAGGCACACTGATTTGATCCATCCCCCTCCCGCGCGCAAAACACACACACACACACACACACACACACACACACACACAAAACAAACAAACAAAAACAACAACAACAAAACAACAACAACAAACAAACTGTAAAACGTAGAGGTGTTCTTATTTATAAAATCACTTTACAAACGCACCTCAGTGAGTGTCAAATATAGAAATATAGTGCTCGTTAAAGTACATTTCGCAGTTTTTGTATGATGTAATTGAACAACTTGCATCATATAGATCACGACTTTTTAAGCTGCTTATACAATGATTAAAATAGATTATAATCATGGCCCTCGAATGATTAAAAAATACTTGTGCAGATGCAAGCATCCATTGACTTTAGAAACGCGAAGTTTATTAGGTAAACCTTTTCTGAGGGGGTTACTGTTCGTGGATAAAACCCACAACGAAATTTAGAGTCCCACGAAAAATAATGATTTGAGAATTTATATTGATATTCTAATGTGTATTTAGACTTATTAAATTAAAAAAAACTACGAAAAATAATGATTTGAGAATTTATATTGATATTCTAATGTGTATTTAGACTTATTAAATTTATAAAAAAAAACTAAAAAAACCCCATTAATTTTCGTGGGGCTCTAATTTTCGTTGATGTCGTGGTGAGCATATCCACGATTATGAACTTCGATGAAAATCGTTCCTTCATTAGACCACGTGTTTTAAGTAACATGAATCCACAAAGAAATGAACCCTCGGAATATCCTTTCGTATATGATCAACGAAATTTTATGTCAACGAAAATTATGGTTTTACGGTAGAAAATAAGGTCTTCCCACTCTAATAGCAATCTAGTCTATCAAAGCCATACATATAACTTAACAATACATATGTATAATGGTTATCTTAGGGGCAAATTGATATGTTATGACAAGTGACAGAAGTTCTTTTATTACCTCCTCTTGATAATTTTGTCGTCATGAGTTACCTGCCCTGAAAAAAGGTGATTTTCTCCCTTTTCTTATGGTAAAGTTTAGATTTTTCCAAGAAAGTTGATACAAAATCATACAGTTCATCTTTCGACCATTAGTTTTCTCATAAATTCAGTTTTTCATATTCACAGAAAATGCATATTTTCCATAGGCTTCAATGTTAATTTATATGCGATTTATCTCCCCCAAATAAGTTAAAACTTGACAAAAACTCTTGGTGAAATATTTTTATTTTTGAATGTCTTCAAAGTGACAAAGTTCCATAGAAATATTACCTTCCAGTGGCAAGATATGGAATATGGCTGTTAGGATGGGAAAACCTTAAATATCAGATTTATATCAAACTTTCAAAAATGTCAGGCAATGAAATTTTTGTTTCGCTCACGGTGCATTTGTATATCTCTTTATTTGTAAAAGTTAAATAATCTCGACTTTTTTAGAGAGAAAGAGAGTTTCTGTGTCATATAAACATTAAGTTTATGCAGCTTTTCGAATGGCAAGTGGAAATCCTAAAGTGATATTGCACATTGCTTTTTTACTGTGAGGTCATCAATAAATATATGCATGATTCACTAACACAACAAAATCACTACCGTATAGTGGCTGATTTCTGCCATTTCGTGTTGTCGTGTCTTCGCCCCGAAAGGCGAAAGGCGAAATAACGAAAACATGCCATATTGTCGTTATTTCGCCTGTCGCCTTTCGGGGCGAAGACACGACAACACGAAACATCTCTGGCGAAATAACGAAATTTTAACAGGCGAAAGGACGAAAAGTTTCGCCTTTGAATGTTTCGTATCCGCGGGTCGAAACCTTTCGTGTTGGCGCCCTTTGTTTGTCGTGTCTTCGTCCCGAAACGCGAAAGGCGAAATAACGAAAACATGCCATATTGTCGTTATTTCGCCTGTCGCCTTTCGGGGCGAAGACACGACAACACGAAACATCTCAGGCGAAATAACGAAATTTTAACAGGCGAAAGGACAAAAAGTTTCGCCTTTGAATGTTTCGTGTCCGCGGGTCGAAACCTTTCGTGTTGGCGCCCTTTGTTTGTCGTGTCTTCGTGTCTTCGCCCCGAAACGCGAAAGGCGAAATAACGACAATGTTGCAGATTTCGTGTTGTCGTCCTTTCGCCTCGAAAGGCGAAAGTCGAAATAACGAAAATGACTGTACGTTTCGGGTTTCGCCTTCCGGTAGACATAAATTTATACTTATACGTAAGCATCTACATATAATGTGTATTAAAACATCAATTTTATTACTCAAAAGGATATAATCGTCGCATATATTCTGCTGCAGTGAAATAAAGCTATTTTCACCTGGCGTTGTTGATATTTACAGCAAGTATGCATATGTGTAAACGTTCTGCGCATGTCTACCGGAAGGCGAATCCCGAAGCTTTGTCATTTTCGTTATTTCGACTTTCGCCTTTCGAGGCGAAAGGACGACAACACGAAATCTGCAACATTGTTGTTATTTCGCCTTTCGCGTTTCGGGGCGAAGACACGAAGACACGACAAACAAAGGGCGCCAACACGAAAGGTTTCGACCCGCGGACACGAAACATTCAAAGGCGAAACTTTTCGTCCTTTCGCCTGTTAAAATTTCGTTATTTCGCCTGAGATGTTTCGTGTTGTCGTGTCTTCGCCCCGAAAGGAAAGACAATATGGCATGTTTTCGTTATTTCGCCTTTCGCCTTTCGGGGCGAAGACACGACAACACGAAATGGCAGAAATCAGCCACCATACTATAGACTTCTTTTAGTCCGAGACCGACGATTTTTGTTTCAGTTCACGGATTTAGCTCTTTCTGTCAATTTCACTCATTCCGTTCTTTCCATTGTTTTCATGCCACCCCTGCAGTTTTCATCCAAGCATGTAAAAAATAAAAAAATGTTTGGTGAATCAAACAGTATTAGAATTAATTAAGCGTAATAATATGCTCATCATTTGAAGGCCATTCAGCTTTGCCATTGTTCGAGTTTAAAAAAAAAAATACCTACCCACATATAAAAGTTCTGGGAAGGACCACAGCAAGCAAACATTTTTTTGAATGGTTGTGTGAGATACATATTATTTTTCATTTTGTATCATCATTTCGGTAAAATAAAAAAAACTATAATAGAGTTGACGTTTGGTTGTTATCAGAAAATATTATTTCATTTAAACGAAATAATGTTCGTTAGGAATAAAAATTACGAAATGAAACCAATGGGTTGTATATAATGAAATAAAAATGTGCAATATCACTTAAAGGGTTTTGTACCACTATGTTCGTGAAGTTGGCAACCTGGCAGCCTGGCAGCGTGAAGTTGGCAGCCCAGCAGCCAGGCAGCGGGAAGTTGGCAGCCCAGCAGTCAGGCAGCGTGAATTAAGCAGTCTGGCAGACTGGCAGCGTGAAGTTACCACCTTTATGAAACGCGTTTTTTTATTTCTTATGATATTTCATTCAGATTCAAACTCCTGAAACTTTAAATTAACCAGTTCTTAGAAAAGTAAAAGTCCTGCACAGTGCAAGTGCGCCACTATATAATGGACAATAAGCACCTGGTCGCTATACGGGAAAAAACCAAGAGACAATGACGGGTATATGATAATGCAACTACATATTCGGTAGTAATAATCCGGATTATCCCGGTACACCGACTGTTTTTCTCCGGGAGACCGCGACAGTGAGAGATTACGGGTTTTAAGGTATTTCAGTCGAGACGGAAATTGTTTGTGTGTTGGGATTTAAAGTCCAACCGACCACTAAAAGTTTTTTAGTCGTTTGGGATTTTGTCTACCTAAGTGAGATAAAGTACTGCCACACTGCAGTATCACGCCATGAACATGTGGCATGATGCCACACCCAGTCACATTATCCTCACATCGGACTAAATAGTCCTGGATCTACCTTGTTTATTTGTGGAGCGCCAAGCAGAGAGCTACTAGTACCATTATAACAAATCTGGAATGACTTGGGGATCGAACCCGCGACCCCTCGCTCTCGAGGCGGACGTTCTAACCACTGTGCCACCGGCGATTGACATTTAAAGCGCCACTGCATTCAATATGTTGAACGGAATTTACCACGCAGATAAAGAAAACATTCGTTGATCCGACGCAGAACATGTTGGCACTTTATATCAGAAACATGTATAAGTTTTGCCCTTCAAAATGACATGGAAATCACATCTAGTCATAACACCTTGACACAAAAACATATGCCATTTAAATCGTTTATAAGGAGCTATGAGTAGTACACTGAACTTGGTGACAGGGGTTTGAACCCACGTCGCCTCGCTCTTGAGGCGTAGATCCTGACGAAACTGGCACCGATATGTCTCCCCATGAATAAAACTCACCCTAAATTTGTGGCCAATCAGAAGCTCTGGAATTTCAAAAGTATCATCGATTTATTTCAATAGAACACCTCTCTATTTTCATTTTTACTATGCATAAATCGATCTATTTGACAAAGTCAAAGTGTTCACAAATTAAGAATAAAATCTATTCAGACGCTTTGCTCGTTTCGGTTAAAAGACTCTTCCAAATACAAAGACAAAAAGAAAGTACGCGCCTAATAGACATCTAAAAAGAATAAATGATTATGAAAATTAAAAAAGAAATAAACATGCGGTCATTTCATTCCCAACCTTAATTACTCACTAAAACCAAATTTTCTTTTTCGTTTTAAGATGCATTTAACTCATTTATTTCTCTATGCCTTAGGCTGATGTGTGGGCGGTGTAACATTACATAACTACATTACTTACAGGCAATGTGATGAATTGGGAAACACGTCGTCAGATAAACTCGTACGTCTTATTCAAAATACGCCTGACAGTCGTTGTGTATTCATGGGTGCCATTATCTCCAACTATAAGAGTATCTATAATCTAAATGCAAATACCGTCCGTTTACAACTGCAATATGTAAATATATTATTTCTGATCTCGTTTTTATCTGACTTTCTTGTCATCACACTGTGGAAGAAAATAAACGCAGGGTAAACGTTTATGTCAGTTTGGAGAAACGTATCAGACGCTATTAACTTTATATTGATAAGGGTATGAATAACTCAAGAAATTCTGATTCATTAAAAGATCAGACGGTAAAACATGGAATGTGTCTGCTGAGGTTAATATTACATTTTACCATGCTCTTCTTTTTCCTTTCAGTACATCGTCAAGCTATTTTCTATTATAACACATTATCGGGTAAGAATTACCACGAACACAAGTAAGCAGTATAAAACCAGATGGATGTAATACGGCAAGTTATTTGCTTGCAGTTGATCTGATTTTGATCCGTTCGTTACGAGCTGTATCAGATCATGCCACTACATTAAGATAGGTGATCATGCCACGTGATATGTGACTTGACTATTTGATTTTACCGTCGCCTCCACTGTATTTCAGTCTTTTAGCGACGTCCAGCTAATTACAGGTGGAGGAAGACCCCGAATGCACGGAGGCATCCGGGTAGAACCACCGACCTACCGCAAGCCAGCTGGAAGGGTGATATGTGAAGCAGCATCTTTTGTCTCGATTTGGTGGAGAAAACTGCTATTTTCATTTTTTTATTTTTTGTTTAATTCGTCGCCAATTTGAATGTGATAAAGCGCACGCGATGCGGAATATTGTGCTCTACACATGGAACATATTGATCTTTTTTCAGATGAACAGGATTTCCTAACATTTGGGAAAACATTATTAGCGATGCACTTTTAGTAATACCAAACACAATTTTCACGAACTCTATGTTTTTCACCTCATGCATACACAGTATCCTAAGTCTGAAAAAGTGACGATAGGGTATAAAAACCACAGATATTTTTCCAGACTGATAAGGTCTATAAAATTTAAACATGCAGGGAGAGAAACTTTGTATATTTGTAGAAGCAGGTGAAGGAGAAAAATACCAGCACAGTACAGTACAGCATAGCACAGTACAGTTCCGTACAGCATAGCAGGGAACAGTACGTACAGCGCAGTACAGCATAGCACAGTACGGTATAGTACAGTACGGTACAGTACAGTACGGTGTAACATAGCAAAGAACGGTATAGTACAGTACGGTACAGTAAAGTACGGTGTAACATAGCACAGTACGGTATAGTACAGTATGGTACAGTACAGTACGGTGTAACATAGCACAGAACGGTATAGTAAAGTACGGTACAGTACAGCATTACTTTTCATGTGAGGTAGATTTCCAGCTGGCTTGCGGTGGGTCGGTGGTTCTGCCCAGGTACCTCTGTGTACTCGGGGTCTTCCTCCACCTGTAATTAGCTGGACGTCGCTATATGATGGAAATACTATTGCAGCGACGGTAAACCCCAATACAAATACAACAACAGTACAGCATTACACAGTACGGTATAGTACAGTACGGGGTAAGTACGATACAGTACATACGGTGTAAATACACAGAACGGTATAGTCATACCTACAGTACAGCATTACTTTTCATGTGAGGTAGCCTTCCAGCTGGCTTGCGGTAGGTCGGTGGTTCTGACCGGGTACCTCTGTGTACGCTGGGTCTTCCTCCACCTGTTATTAGCTGGACGTCGCTATATGATGGAAATACTATTGCAGCGACGGTAAACCCCAATACAAATACAACAACAATACAGCATTAAACGGTACGGTATAGTACAGTTCGGTACAGTACAGTACAGCATTACACAGAACGGTATAGTACAGTACGGTGCAGTACAGTAAAGTACATTACAGTGCAGCATAGCACAGAACTGTTTAGTATAGTTTTTACAACATAGCACTGTACAGCATAGCACAGTGCGGTATAGTACAGTACAGCATAGCACAGAACGGTATATTACAGTACCGCATAGCACAGAACGGTATATTACAGTACAGCATAGCACAGAACGGTATATTACAGAACAGCATAGCACAGGATGGTATATTACAGTACAGCATAGCACAGAACGGCATATTACAGTACAGCATAGAACAGAACGGCACAGTACAGTACGGCATAGCACAGTACGGTATAGTACAGTACAGCATAGCACAGAACGGTATATTACAGTACAGCATAGCACAGTGCGGTATATTACAGTACAACATAGCACAGTGCGGTATATTACAGTACAGAATAGCACAGAACGATATATTACAGTACAGCATAGCACATAACGGTATATTACAGTACAGCATAGCACAGTGCGGTATAGTATAGTACGGTACAGTACGGTACGGTGTAACATAGCACAGAACGGTATAGTACAGTACGCTACAGTACAGCATTACTTTTCATGTGAGGTAGCCTTCCAGCTGGCTTGCGGTAGGTCGGTGGTTTTAGACCAGGTACCTCTGTGTACTAGGGGTCTTCCTCCACCTGTAATTAGCTGGACGTCGCTATATGATGGAAATACTAATGCAGCGACGGTAAAGCCCAATACAAATACAACAACAGTACAGCAATACACAGTACGGTATAGTACAGTACGGTACAGTACAGTGCGGTACAGCACAGCATAGCACAGTACGTTATAGTACAGAACAGTGCAACACAGCACATAACGGTATAGTACAGTACGGTACAGTACAGTACGGTACAGCACAGCATAGCACAGTGCGGTATATTGTACAGTACGTACAGTACAGTACAGTACACATTACACAGTGCGGTATATTACAGTACAGCATAGCACAGTGCGGTATATTACAGTACAGCATAGCACAGTGCGGTATATTACAGTACAGCATAGCACAGTGCGGTATATTACAGTACAGCATAGCACAGTGCGGTATATTACAGTACAGCATAGCACAGAACGGTATTTTACAGTATAGCATAGCACAGTGCGTTATATTACAGTACAACATAGCACAGAACGGTATATTACAGTACAGCATAGCACAGTGCGGTATATTACAGTACAGCATAGCACAGTGCGGTATAGTACAGTACAGCATAGCACAGAACGGTATATTACAGTACAGCATAGCACAGTGCGGTATATTACAGTACAGCATAGCACAGTGCGGTATATTACAGTACAGCATAGCACAGTGCGGTATATTACAGTACAGCATAGCACAGTGCGGTATATTACAGTACCTCATAGCACAGAACGGTATATTACAGAATGGTACAGTACAATACGGTACAGTACAGCATAGCACAGTACGGTACATTACAGTACGGTACAGTATATTATAGCGCAGTACGGTATAGTACAGTATGGTCCAGTACGGTACAGTACAGCATAGCACAGAACGGTATAGTACAGTACGGTACAGTACAGCATAGCACAGTACGGTATAGTACAGTACAGCATAGCACAGTACGGAATAGTACGGAAAGGTATAGTAAAGTACGGTACAGTTCAGTACAACATAGCACTGTACAAACTCCACGCAGTAGTTACCTCCCCTTACAGTTGTAGATAACCTCTGCCACCACAAGTAAAAATTTACAGAGTTTAGCTAATTTTTCTGTATTAAAAATTTTTTTTTACTGCGAGTGTCATTTTCCTAAGTATGTTTTCTTAAATAAACATTAAATATTGCCTCGTGGTAAAAAAACTAAATCACTTTAAAAATATTTTTGTTGTTGTGACGCAGACGGAGACACCATTTTGTTAGTTTATTTTAGTTTGCTTTCAAAGGAGATCACTGTGTAGAGTTTGGCACTGTACAAAATAGCACAGTACGGTATAGTACAGTACTGTACAAAATAGTACAGTACTGTAGTGTACAGTACAGCATAACACAGTGCGGTATAGTATCGAACATAAGGAGTTTGAAACATCTTCGTTTGTTGTCATGTTGGCCATGCCAAACTCCGGCGTTGTGGATGGCCCTGAATCAGTCACTGACACAACAAATTACCAGATGACCATGGTGAGCACTTAACGTCAGGCTATTGATCACTTGTGATATAGATGAAATTCATCTAATTTTCATCTCACAGTGGCATAGATCTTTAAGAGATCTTCTACGTTGGGGAGTGTTGATTTGCACCAGTATAAGAAAAGGGAGAAAGGCCGGAACCTGTCCAATATTTTATTGAAAGGACACTTCGACTCCGATAGGACTGATGTCTTTTTTACATGGAATGGTGGATATTACGAGACGATTCTCACGATTAAATCAGTAAAATTGGACCCATTCATGTTTTCCTTTATTTAATTAATGAAACTCTTGAACTGGTTCCCTGCATGGCTATTTCTCATGTAAACACTGGTGGCCAGATATCATTATTGGACAAACATATAAGATTGAAACTTTACAAATTCATTATAATGTACTGAATTAACTCCTAAATAATTCGTAATGTTATGATCCTGTTTAACTATGTGAATATCCCAATCAATAGCACCCATATTCAGGTCACCATTCATTTTTCAGTATCAATCAATGATTTTTTTCATCAATAGAAGCAAAATCTCTATCAGGCATGTATACACTACAAACAATTATATTTTTCTGCCTTTTTGCTTGACATTACCATAAAGAAAATCTGAATTAGATTCTTCCAATGTAGAACTTCATCCCATAGTTGTAAATATGTGGGCAATAGCATGTAAAAATACTAAATAAGTTTTAAAAAAATTGTAATATTTATTAGAGGATCGTGGCGTCAGTTTGGAATAGGTTTTGAATTTGGCACTGGAGTCGCATAATCGTAAAAGGGAGCAGCAACCATTATTATTGTAAAATAAAACCTTGTATTATGTTTGAAAAAAAACCCCAAAAAACACATACACACTTTATGAATCAATTACTTCTGTTAACTAAATGTGAAAAATGACAAGATTTATCATATGCAAGTCTTCTGTCGTTATTAAAAGCAAATTCGACATATTTAATGGGTATCTAATAACTTCTCCCTATACTCGTAGGCCACGGGTTTTAAAACATGGTAAACGGACCTTGCAAGCAACCTGATTTATTAAAGCTCAGAAAAAAAAAAGATGTTTTGTAACGTTAAAAAATTCAGATTTTTAGACTTAACTGAATAAATCAACGAAATCGCAGTTTTACAAATATATGTATCTATGCATAATGTAGAAAGTGTAAGAAGTAGTGATTGGAATCAGTCGAAAAAATATTCGTCGATTAATCAGAAACAAAAGTCACTGATTAATTGATTAATCATGATTAAATACAAAATATACCATGTCTGGAGTAAATGCCTATTAAAACCCTCTTACTGTACAACATGAAAACAAAGTATTCTGTACTATATAGATTATATAGATATGCATTAGGTATAGATTTTAATTTCTCAAATATTCAATTACATGTATAAACATTGAACCGCAATAAAGTGTAAGAGGTTACAACCAGAGGCCAACGATGTGCGAAGTGCAACTTTGCGAGTATCAATTTATCAATTTAATGGAGTTGCCCAATAGATGCGCGTTGAAATATTAACAACACCCCTTTTTTTGGTCAATAATTCGTCAACGAATTACTTTCGTCGTCATCGTCACGTCAACTAGTAGCTCGTCACTGATTCGTTGACTTTATGATTAATCAGCTCACCACTAGTAAGAAGCACAAACACTATCGGACATGTTTAATTGACGACACCAGGCACAATCTGCGGCCCCAGTATGTAAGATGATTATGATATAGTGCTTGAAATGGGTAAATTTAACTGAACATTGTAGCATGACATGTTGTAAAGCCTTGTAAATTTATATTTAATTTTATATGTATCATCGATGCAAAAAGAATGCCTTACTCCTACGTCACGCTACGTTGTCAAGGGAATAACTATCGGGATTGTATATTCCGTAACCTTGACCTAAATCCTGTTCCAAATTAAAAACAAGCTTATCTGTGTTGTTTCGTTATTATCATCCTTGTTGTTGTTGTTGCTGCTGCTGCTGCTGCTGCTGATGATGATGACATTATTTACATTGACATTAACACAGCCTTAGTAGCCTTCTGTATGGAAATTTCATCCATCTTGAAGACCATTAATCTTCCAATAACTATTTAAGAATGGAATTACCTGTTGTTAAATGCATCTTTGATTTATAGATAAGTTAATTTTTGGCATCTCAAAACATCATCATATAATATGCCTACTATAATGAAAGTATTTTCTGTACTTTTTTTTGTTCTATATTTCTGAATACTCTGAGTTTTTCATCGGCCATATGTTCGATAATTTAATGATATTTTTTTCAGATTTAATAGATAAAAAACAACAAAAAAACATTTATGGAAATGGAAATTAGGCCGAAGACACTCTTCATTTACATGGACTTTTAAGATTTTTTTTAAACCAAACGGCCTACAGCTGATATTTGTCGAAATGGCATGTATCATTGCCTAGTCAGACCCGCTGTTTGTAAATGATACATGCACATGTTATTCAATATCCTAAAACTGGTTTAGTTTTATTCAGAAACATTCGCGGCGTCTTTGATGCTTTACATCAAAATTAGTCTTGTTAATATAATGTTGAATGTTTGTCAGAATGCTGACGTCTGCTGCTGCTGCTAGTTTCTCCGTGATACGAGAGCATATTGAATAAGAAATGTGTTGAATAAGTGCAGACGACATGAGATACAAAAAAATATTTGGCTTCGGACCATCCTGTCCTTACAATCTATCCCACTAGCAGCATTTTTTAACTTATTCATCTAATATTCAATGGAGAGTCTCATCAAGTGCGACAAGATCAATATCTCCATCCGTATCTACTCGGCAATCCTCGGCCAATCCCGTAGGATTTTTTTTTAAGAAATTGGCGAGGTGTTCCGAATGCAATTTTATTACATTTATCGCCATGCCTTAGCCATCATTGCGTTTTCCTTGGCATGTTTGCATGTCTGAGAATATCAATAGATGGTAACCAATTTCCAGACAAGATGCGGTGGTGTTGTTCATCGGTCTTTACCATATCAGAGATAAATGTTGAGATCCACACCCCGCCTGTCAAAGACTAACACTCTATCATGGTGTTGTTTACCAATAATTTGTAATACGTGATTCAGTATGAATAGGGCACCAAGCTGATTGTATGATTTATGTAAATTATATATATTGTTTTGTTTTTGTTTTCTATTTCTTGTCTTGATGCATGTTCATTTTGTTGTTTGTTGGGTGTAACGTAGGATATTAGTCTGTGTCTACTTGAGGCCACACTGCAGTATCACGCCGTAGACATGTGGCATGATTCACACCAGTCTAATTATCATGACGCTGGGCCAACAAGTTCTGGCTCGAATTCCACCAACAATACTTATCGTTAAGTAATAGTTAAATTCTTAAACTAAGTAGATACACATTCCACCGTTACTATTTTATAAAATATTCAAGTATATGACTATGCTGAAATGAATTCTTACACAAATTACTAACAATAATTGTTAAGAAATACATATTTGTGTATTCTAATTACAGAAACGAGATCAATGAAATTTGCCCTTATGTGTTTAAGTTTTACTTAGCGCTAAGAATTGTTGGCGGAATTCGACCCTGGAATTACCGCCAAGCAATAGAGCTGCTAGCATCAATAATTCACGGTCGTGAATTTGATGAATAATGTACATTTATATTAATACATGCTGGTGGACTACATCTTTTGACTGGTAATCTTGTAGAATAAGATCTCAAAAACATATATAGATAAAGTAACAATCTAATTTCAATAGACAAAGTCACTCTAATCCATTTTTTCGGCCTTATTCAAGGAAAACTCATTATCTATATTACAAAAAGAACAAGCTGATTTTTGTGTCGGATTTATCGCCGTTACGAAACAACACTTAGTCTGTCTTTACAGTACCGAGGTTATTCAGTAACCATACAGTAGTAGTGTTATTTGTGTTTAAAAATGAATAAAATTGCACAGTTGGCGAGAATTTATGGTGAATCCATCGAAATTAGATAAATCTAAAAATAGTTACATTCCTGGGGAGCACCGTTTGGTATAGTGGGTTCTTTATATAGTTCGAAAATACGTCTACTCTTCTGGGGGAGACCTCGACTTACCTCGCAGACACGTTAAAAAAGTGTTATGCTACGTTTACACTATGTTCCCCGTTTCAATGAATCGTAGCGCGCCGTGAGACTTTGGTCATTTTTATCTCTGAGTAGTAAGGTCGTCGGTTTGCATTCAAACAAACTTGACTTCCTTTCTAGGTGGGCGGCCATCTTTGTTACTATTTATAGTAACTCATTTGCATATAAGCATTTTAGGGTATGGTGTCACACCACTATCAAAGTACTTCCGGGTCGTAGGGTGCTGAAGTAGTACCTAATGAAAAATGAAAGGGTGGACATCAAAGTCATATTTTCCCCAGAAAACACTGAATAACTGCAACACATTTAGCCTGTGTGGTGAGATACATGTATTTTTGACCAACAACTTGCATTTAATAGTTGTATTAAGGGATTACTTTCCTACAGGATGTTGGGAGAGCTGCAGAGGTAATGCGGCTCAGAGGTCATGTTTGTTTTGGACATTTTGACAGGTAGCGGGGAAATGTGAAATTTGTGAAACGCCAATTCCTTAATGATATATTTTTTTGTGCCTAAATCTGTTGATTTATGAATGGTCTACATGAAACTAGACCAGAAATATTCCAACGAACATTTGGAAAGTAGGAACAGGCCTCGAAAGTCGGCCAAGTTACTATAGATTATATAGGGACAAAAAGTAGTGGTGTGACACCGTATGGCGCGTAGTGGCCATGTTGTAGGCGGCCATTTTATTTCTTATGTGTGTATTGCGCATGCGTGGTGGCCATTTTGGATTATAGTATGACATAATGAGCTATATTTAGAATGTCATTATGATCTATAGTTAGAATGACCTTATCGGTAGAATGACCTCATGTTTGTCCCAATAATATACAGAGCTGACTTGTATATTCAGTCATAGGGCTTAATCACGGACATTGAGGGTCAGGTTCTCAGCCTTAGACGGGGACTATACAAAATCTTAAAACAATAATGATATCAACATATGATCATCATACAATAAATGAAAAGAACATATAGGGTCATGGACTATACACGCAATGAGTAAATATAATAAAAAATATATCAAACAATATTGGAACATACTTTTTGAACATACCAAAAAAAAAAGATCAAATTTTCAGAATCAGACGTGTGTGGAACACAATTTTTGAACATGTCTGTACACGTTATTTCAACATAATGACTTCTTTGCGAATATTGACATCATTTAAAGCAGGCACCAGTACACTTCATAATCACATACACAGTGACCTATATACCAACAGAAAGAAAAACATCTTACCTACCATGCATGAATATGTTTTACTTTGAATCTGGAGTAACACACTTATTGACCTCCATTTGTTTAATTCTCTCTCTCTCTTAATTTCAGTAGAGTTTGTATATGATTATATAAGCACATTCTCATACTTAAACTTGTATCAAATTTAATGAAGTACATGAGCACGTACATGTATACATGTGTATACACAAATGAATGTTCATGTTTCACACACACACACACGCACACACACACACACACACACACACACACACGTGATATACCATTTTAAGTCATAGTATTTCCGGTAATTATTCTTGGAAATGTATTTCCAGTGTACAACTAGAGTAAACCAGAGATAACTGGTTTACTATTTGAACCGACCAATGCAATGTCTTCATTTTATATCGATTGAACAAATCTAAACATGTTGTCTAAAATAATCATGACTTAGATCAACAACCAATCAGAAAAGAAATGCAGAATTGCACCACACACACACACATCTCCGGTTATTATTCTTGGAAATGTATTTCCAGTGTACAACTATAGTAAACCAGAGATAACTGGTTTACAATTTGAACCGACCAATGCCATGTTTTCATTTTATGTCGATTGAACAAATCTAGACATGTTGTCTAAAAATAACCATGACTTAGATCAACAACCATTCAGAAACGAAATGTAGTATTACAACCAATAACATCTTTCATTCCATGAATTTGCGCGACATTGCATAATTGCATTGAATTTGAATTTCAACCAATCAAGAACAAACAACAATCATTTGAATTACTTCATCAACCAAATAAAAAGAAATCACATGTTGTGAGTAACAATATATAAAAATGTGTGGTAAAAAAAAAATCAGACTTTCTCAAGATGAGGATCATCATTTCAGACCATGCTTTTAATAAGTTGTAATTTATCAGATGCATCTATATTCTTTAGTAAAGGAATGATGCTGAAAGCAATTCATTCATGTGTCTTTTCACCAGATGATATTTACATGTCTGGGAAAAAATTGTATTCAACAAAAAGCGTTTGTTTTCAATATAGGCTTATTGAGATACACAAAAGAAACTAGTAATAAAATTAAAGTTGTTTCTATCCAAACGAAATCAGGAAATGTGATAATCGTGACTGCTTATCCTTGGAAGTGAAATTGGCGAACACTCATTAAGCAAGGTAAAACAATTATATTTTAAAACACTTACCTTTCTTCCTCCGTATTCGTTTTTATAACACTTTTTATAAAGTTGTATGCGTCTATTGACGACAAATACATTGTGTAACCACGCAACAAAATTTCTAAAAAGTTAATTATATCCATTTTTTTTTCGAAATCAAAATCCCTTGCACAAAAAGTCAAACTGATCACTCCAAAAGCATTCACAGAAAGAACGAAATTGTCAAATTTTTGCGCCAAATTCTTTTGTATAAAAATGTTTAAAGATGTGTTGGAAGATCAATAATCAATATTATGGATATGATTGAACCACTTGATTTTAACTTAAAACACATGTTTATGTTTAATCGATATAATCCTGGAGCGGATGGGTGAAAAAGCAGGGACCGTGTCTGCAGGAAAACTAATTAAAAAGACTTTAACTCTTTCAGTTTATCAAATTCTAATATCATTCGAATATAAGTATAAACATTGATTAATGAATGGATTTTATTATTTTGATTTCAGAAATCAGGTTATTGATATTGTTTGAGTGCAAATCAAGTCTAAATATATGATTGATCCGATATGGATTAATTATCGATTATATGTGCAAAAAGAACCCCACAATACATTGTATTTTCTTTTTTCTGCTCTGACATTTAGTCATTTGAGTATAGGAATTTTATTATTTTGATTTTAGAAATTAGTTTATTGGTATTGTTTTAGTGCGTATTAAGTCTAAACAAATAGATGATTGATCCGATATTGATTATTTATTGATTGTTGTGTAAATTAAAACATCAATTTTTTCTCTCTTTTTTTCCCCCACTAATATTTAGTCATTTGAGCATACAAATAGTAAATAGCTTCAAAATAAATCTGTTGTTTTTATTTTCAATCGAATTATTGTTAATTATCGATTTCATTGATTTCCCATTTTTTAAAGAGTTGGTTGTTTTGAGGATCCTATTGTCAAAGAAAACAAACACATTTAAATCTGTTACTAATTTTATTTTGAAATACAAATCGTTTTAACATGCACACATTTTCTGTTCTACAATTATATTGTCCTTAGTCTCAAACATAGAAGGTTTAATTGGCCGGAATTCCTGGTGGTCGAAATCTTTTGTTAGATTTTACAGGGGAACTCATATTCTGACGTTTCATGGAAGTAGACTTTCTTTCCCTTGGTGGAGAGTCTTGTCTCTTGAATTCTGACTTGGCCATTTCTACCGCTTGTGCCACAGGCGTAACATACTGAATGGTCGGTTCTTTAGACGTGCCACCAGTCTGTATTTTTTCTACAACGTAGTGTCCTTTATGATTAGGACGTAGTTTTCCCTAGGCCATGAGGCGAAAAAAGTGTGACCATCTGTCAATGTTCATTATTAGTTTTTATTTATATCTATTAGTCTTCTCTCCTTATAACCTTATTCATCATCATCATCATCATCATCACTAGATCCGAATCTGTCTCTCCGTGACCTATGACCTCATCGAACCAATGATTGCACTTTTTCAATACTCGTTTAATCACTTTCTTTTTATTATCTGAATCCAAATTTCTCGAAGAATTTTCTGATGAACAACGCTTCCTTCTAGTTGAGCCGCTGTTCTCAAAAAATCTGTATATATTCGCATGAATTCTTTTTTATCGTCTTCAAAGACAAACTCGTAGGCTTTTGAACGGGCTTTCTGTTCTGAGTTTCCTTCATTTCTATATTCGTAGTATTTTTCATCCCAAATTGTTTCCGTTTTCTCACCAGCTTTTTTGGCTAATGATTTAAAATATCAATTTATGTCTTCAATGTAGTCTTGTTCGTCCATAGAACTTTTATTATCAGAACTGTTATCGCAGGTGATCCAATCTCGACGGCCTACTTTACTCGTAGGCTCATCTTCATTACTAGTATGTTCAGCTTTTCTTTTCAACACTGCTGGACACCATGCTCTGACATGTTTTGTAAGTTACTAATGTCTGAAAACATAGAACCGCAGTCGTCGCAAGAAATCATGATGTTTTGCATAGTCTCGACTGGAACAGTATCCTGTCTCTGTATATCGTTTGGTGGTTCCATTCTACAATCTGTTTCTCTTATAAATTCCATCACATTTGTGCGCATGCGCAGTGAAGCTGGTGTAAGTGGCTTTAAATATACGAGTAAATAGCCATAGGGATGACTAACAGCCCTTTCAAAACGTCTTAACAGTTCTTGGGGGTTACTGGGGTACATTTGTCGGGCAAGGGTCATAACCTGTTGTCTGTTTACAGGGTTGTTAAATAATACCAGATAATGGCAATTTCGTCTCTGGGTAGGATCTTTGCTGAAATTCAGGTTTTGGTTGATAGCGATGACAGACAGATTTCGATGGTGGCTACCTTCCGTGAATAAATTGGTCACTCGTTGGTCTTTCACCGATTCCGTAGCTATGTCATCTAATATGATCACATTTCTGACTCTAAGGTCCAAAAACTCATCTTTTTCCAGATTAAAAGGTACTCCTTTTTTGAATTCTACTTCCGGAAAAAACGTTTCTTTGTATTTCGTCATATAACGGTTGCCATCTCTTGTATAACCAGATAATACGTTGTGATACGAAGTAAGTTTTACTGCAAGAGGTCGGTCCGCTGACCATACACGTAAAGGGATGTTGAAAAACAAAGTCCTGTCCATTAGTTAATGTTGAAGGAGGAATTTCCCTAGCTTTCTTTTGTGTCTGTACTCCTTGCGGAGGAGAAAGAGGATGAACTCCTCCTCCTTGATGAGGAGGAGTAGGATTCAATTCCGGAGGAGGAGGCCTTTCATTGACTGTCTTTTCATTTCCATGTTTAAATGCACAATGTCTTAACATATTGTCCCTTCTTGTGAATACTTGTTCACACTCTAAACACTTTATAAAAAACATATTTAATAAACTGAAAAAGGAGGCACTTACCCTTTTAAGTTTTTTAAGACTTTGATCCTGCTTGTTTTTATATTAATCAGTGTTTACACATCTCTAGATCCGGCTCTGAAAAATTCATCGTCGTAGTTCGTGACATTGTCCATCTTATAGGAGAATCGACAAGCAAACGAACATTGAATATAACATCTTATTCCACATTTTGTACAAATTCCATATTTTCAAGTCATGCTGAATCTCCACATTGTTAAAATCCACATGTTGTAAGCCTGAGTTTCAAAACTTGTATGACTGACACGATGTTCGTATGTTTTTTTTTATACCCTCGAAGTTCAAACTAATGAAGAAAGGGTCAGTTTCACATAGAATGTTGTCATTTCCGTTTTTTAAAGGATAATGGACTTTTTAATTTACTAATAGGGTCATTTTTACATTTGATGACGTCATTTCCGGTTTTAAAGGCCCATGGACTTCCGGTTGACAGGGTTCAAAGTATAGATCTCACTTAGAGCTTACCAAATTAATAAAAAAATTAAATCAGTGGAAACCTAAGGTGATAACATGTGATGACGTCATTTCCGGTCTTTATTTATCATGGACTTCCGGTTAAGGAGTTCAAAGTATTTTTTAAAATATTCAAATCGCTAACAACTATGGAAGATAGAGTTTTTTATCATGGACTTCCGGTTAAGGAGTTCAAAGTATACATCTCACTTTTTCATAGCTATGAAAATATTCAAATCGGATAACAACTATGGAAGATAGAGACGATTTTAACATTTGATGACGGAATTTCCAGTTTTTATTCATCATGGACTTCCGGTTGAGAAGGTTTAAAGTAAAGATCTCACTTTGAGCTTTTCATAGCTATGAAAATGATTCAAATCGGATAATAATAAGGAAAATAGAGTCATGTTTTACATTTGATGACGTCATTTCCGGTTTTTATTCATCATGGACTTCCGGTTAAGGAGGGGGATCAATAAAATCGATAACTGACAATAATTCGATTGAAAAAAAAAAGGTTTTTTTTTTAAAATAAATTTGAAGCTACTTACTATTTGTATGCTCAAATGACTAAATATTAGTGAAAAAAAGAGAAGAAAATATTGATTTTTGTATGATATATATAAAATCGATAAATAATCAATATCGGATCAATCATATATTTAGACTTGATTTGCACTCAAACAATATCAATAAACTGATTTCTGATATCAAAACAACAAAATTCATTCATTTAATCAATGTTTATACTTATATTCGAATGATATTAGAATTTAATAAACTGAAAGAGTTAAAGTCTTTTTAATTAGTTTTCCTGCAGACACGGTCCCTGCTTTTTCGCCCATCCACTCCAGGATTATATCGATTAAACATAAACATGTGTTTTAAGTTAAAATCAAGTGGCTCAATCATATCCATAATATTGATTATTGGTCTTCCAACACATCTTTAAACATTTTTATACAAAAGAATTTGGCGCAAAAATTTGACAATTTCGTTCTTTCTGTGAATGCTTTTGGAGTGATCAGTTTGACTTTTGTGCAAGGGATTTTAATTTCGAAAAAAAAAAAAAAATGGATATAATTAACTTTTTAGAAATTTTGTTGTGTGGTTACACAATGTTTTGTCGTCAATAGACGCATACAACTTTATAAAAAGTGTTATAAAAACGAATACGGAGGAAGAAAGGTAAGTGTTTTAAAATATGATTGCTTTACCTTGCTTAATGAGTGTTCGCCAGTTTCACTTCCAAGGATAAGCAGTCACGATTATCACATTTCCTGATTTCGTTTGAATAGAAACAACTTTAATTTTATTACAAGTTTCTTTTGTGTATCCCAATAAGCCTATATTGAAATCAAATGTTTTGTTGAATACATTGTTTTCCCAGACATGTAAATATCATCTGGTGAAAAGACACATGAATGAATTGCTTTCAGCATCATTCCTTTACTAAAGAATATAGATGCATCTGATAAATGCTTATTAAAAGCATGGTCTGAAAGGATGATCCTCATCTTGAGAAAGTCTGATTTTTTTTCTCCACACATTTTTATATATTGTTACATGTGATTTCTTTTTCATTGGTTGATGAAGTAATTCAAATGATTGTTGTTTGTTCTTGATTGGTTGAAATTCAAATTCAATGCAATTATGCAATGTCGCGCCAATTCATGGAATAAAGATGTCATTTGGTTTTAAGGTTTTTTTAGACAAATTGCAATGCTATTAATTTACCAGTTATCTCTGGTTTACTCTAGTTATACAATGGAAATACATTTCCAAGAATAATTACCGGAAATACTATGACTTAAAATGGTATACTACGTGTGTGTGTGTGTGTGTGTGTGTGTGAAACATGAACATTCATTTGTGTATACACATGTATACATGTACGTGCTCATGTACTTCATTAAATTTGATACAAGTTTAAGTATAAGATTGTGCTTATATAATCATATACAAACTCTACAGAAATTAAGAGAGAGAGAGAATAAAACAAATGGAGGCCATTAAATGTGTTACTCCAGATTCAAAGTAAAACGTATTCATGCATGGTAGGTAAGATGTTTTTCTTTCTGTTGGTATATAGGTCACTGTGTATGTGATTATGAAGTGTACTGGTGCCTGCTTTAAATGATGTCAATATTCGCAAAGAAGTCATTATGTTGAAAAAACGTGTACAGAAATGTTCAAAAATTGTGTTCCACCCACGTCTGAATTCTTAGGAATTGATCTTTATTTCCGTTTCATGTTGAAGTAACGTGTACAGACATGTTCAAAAAGTGTGTTCCACACACACCTGAATTCTGAGGAATTGATCTTTATTTCCGTTTCATGTTGAAATAACGTGTACAGACATGTTCAAAAATTGTGTTGAAATAACGTGTACAGACATGTTAAAAAATTGTGTTCCACACACGTCTGAATTCTGAAAATTTGATCTTTATTTCCGTTTTGTGTTGAAGTAAAGTGTACAGGTATGTTCAAAACGTATGTTCCAATATTGTTGATATATTTTTTATTATATTTACTCATTGCGTGTATAGTCCATGACCTTATATGTTCCTTTCATTTATTGTATGATGATCATATGTTGATATCATTATTGTTTTAAGACTTTGTATAGTCCCCGTCTAAGGCTGAGGACCTGACTCTCAATATCCGTGATTAAGCCCTATGACTGAATATACAAGTCAGCTCTGTATATTATTGGGACAAACATGGGGTCATTCTACCGATAAGGTCATTCTAACTATAGATCATACTGACATTCTAAATATAGCTCATTATGTCATACTATAATCCAAAATGGCCACCACGCATGCGCAATACACACATAAGAAATGAAATGGCCGCCTACAACATGGCCACTACGCGCCATACCCTAAAATGCTTATATGCAAATGAGTTACTATAAATAGTAACAAAGATGGCCGCCCACCTAGAAAGGAAGTCAAGTTTGTTTGAATGCAAACCGACGACCTTACTACTTCTCTGTATACAAGTTACGTTAAGTCCTGCCAAATTTTCTCACGGCCTATCACGGTATATCCGGAAAAGGTTGCAACAAGGCAAACCACGTTGCGGCCCGCGGTCTACCACGGACACCAGTACGTTCCCTCCCGGTCCGCCACGTTCTGATGGGTTCCCTCACGTTTCTCACGTTCTGATCAAGGTCTGACACGTTTCTTACGTTCTGTCAAGGCTTTGTACGAATGAATGGTTGACACCGGTCAACTTTGGGACACGTTCGTAACCACGGTATAAATCAAAGCGCAATGCCGCTGAGAGAACATTTTTAATGCACTTAAGTGGCAGTTATTCAAATTTTCAAACGATGTCGTAATCCCTATGTCAAAAAGACGTTTGCGTTATCATGGTCGTAACAAAAAAAAGATGATCAATAAGCACATTGTTCCGCTTTCTCTCTTTCTTACAGATAATAAGGTTTATTAAAAGTAAGCAAACGCACAAAAATAGATGGAAATGTATAAAAATATCTAGAAGAAATTAATTTTATTTAAATAGAACCCCAAAAAGTGAATGCAATACTTCATTACTACAGTGTACCAATAAATAAAAAAATCAGTTATGCAACTAACAATGAGAATATACCTGAAATCATATAATGTGGGGATGTTGACAAATTGTCAATGCCCTACGTTTGGGTTTTAGACTGAAAAAACAACAACAAAAAACTAGCGCGGCAGTTCATACACCAACAGAAATGTGCATATCTATAGACAATTATAAGTTATGGAATTGAAGTTATCAATATTTCAAATATCTCCTAATTATTTGCGACATAGCACATTTACTTTTTATTTCCATTTATTGAACATGTTATTTCCAGCATATTTTTTTTTGCACAGTTCAATTCGGTTTCAACTTCCATAATAAAGTTTTGATACGGCCTATTACGTTCTGTCACGTCTTGTTACGTTCACTTCGTTTTACTACGGCCTACTAGGTTTCTAATCCGCACCGTGACTGCCGTGGAGAATTTATTGACAGTTTAAAAATCTGGCCCGGCATCCACGGCGATCACGGCCTTTCACGATTGCCATCCCATTCCCGCACGTTCTCTCACGACCACCCCGGTTTTTCCACGGTGTCCCTAGGCTAAGACAACTTCATAGCAGCGTGAAGTATTAAGTGGGGCTCTTGGCGTCATTCATACCAGATTCAATGTTAATATTTCCACGCAAGTAACAGGCAACGGATTATACATCCCAAGTTTAACCTGTGCATTTTGCTTGCACCATAAGTCTTAGATGTGTGCTCTTTTTTTTCAATTCGTTTGTCATTCCTGTAGAAATCGCTTAATTCTGTTATGCAGGTCGCAATAAATTCTTATTGTTTACAGCAATTAAATGTTTTCATCGATTAGTCCATTCCATTATATTCCAATGCTGCAACTTTCAACCTCCCCTGTGAAATATAAAACACACACCTTTACACATGTGACAGCAAGGAGTCCCTTTTTAATGTTATGTTCTTCGTTTTGTGTGTTAAACTTGAATTATTTGATTGTATTTGAATTATTAAAACCATTTTATGCCATCAAAGACTAACAGATGGCCAGTTAACCGAACAAACTATAGCACGCATCTATGTAGCTATCTGATTACAGCGTTGGAATACAAATTATCATCAGAAAGAAACTGCCATTCATCACGGAGACCGTGCCCGACCCAAAGACTAACAGATGACCGGTTCACTTAACAACTCTTTCCGGGGATTCTGACAGTAAAAGTTAGCACGCATCTCTGTAGTTAACTAAGTAAAGCGATAGGATACGAATTATCATCAAAAAGAAATTGCCATTCATCACGGAGACCGTGCCCGACCCCAGTGGGGATCTAACCAACAACTCTCAGCTTCACAACCAAGCGCCATCAACACCGGCTTATTTATGTGATTGGGCACTGGGCATGAAATAATTAATCTGTTCAGACGAATCCCATAACGCGATTTCGCGGAACTTTTTCTAGTTAAATTTTAAATCCACTACATACTAAACGTTTGTACAATCGCCATATTAGTTTTTTCTATGTAGTTGCTTTAAATTGCATGTTTTTTCATGACAAAGAAAGGTTTTGCCAAACTTATGGTAGAGAGGAAATTAAATTGTTTATTGAATAATTTCCTTCGAAAACATACATTATTAAAATGGATTTCTTTTGAAGATATACGTACAAGAAGTCAGTTGTAAGATTGATATAGTGCATAATGAAAGGCCGGTGATAATAAGTGAATCATTGAATTGTCTCAAAACTAATGCTATGTAGGCGAAGAGGTTCAGCCGACCACCCCCGCCCGATCATGTTAAAGTCCAAATGAATGATGCAAATGTGTAATATGGCATTTTAAGCCACAGTGTAATAATATAAAAAAGTGTGGGACGTCTATTATTGGTGTGGCTTGTATATATTTCTTCCATCAAAATGGAAAGCAGTTTGGTCCTAGGTCAGAAAACTCGCTACTTATTTTATTAATTTCAATAGTACACTATGAAGAAATCCAGTAGCTAAATAAAACTGTTTTTATCGACACTATCATTTTCAGCATGGCAATTCTATAAACAATAACGCGCCATTAGTGCCAACTGCCAAAATGTTCCTTTTTTAATCTTATGTTTATCTGTATCGTAATTGTAATGTAATTTATACTTGACAGCTTGAGTATTGGAAATCATTTGGCATATTAATGGTGTTATGTTGTCAACGATTTACCTCACAATCTGTTATTCTTTTTTCATTTTGTGAGGCAATTAACCAACCAAGTTTTGTAAACAGGGAGTTTCTGAAATATGCCCCAGGAATCTGGTGGGAAAAATGCTGGTTCGTTAGTGATATCACATTAACGAGAGAGAGAGAGAGAGAGAGAGAGAGAGAGAGAGGGGGGGGGGGGGGGGGTATGTGTATGTGCACAATTCAAACTGTTACTCAAGTCATTTTAAGTTGTAGTCGCTTTTACGTTTTAACTTATTTATTAGATGTACATATCCATCCGAACACAACGTAGACTATTTGGTAAAATAGAAGATGTACCGAGTAATCCAGGGGTCATACATTCAAGTAATATTTTGCATATCTGTTGGGGTTTACAAATTAACAATTCAAATGTGTTCGACCAGAAAATGCCGGCCTGTCCTTTCCTGCCAGATACACGCTTTTTTGTAAACTGTGTCATCCTTTTTTAAGGAAAATGTAAGTAATAACCCAGCCCACGGTATTCATGAATAAATGTATTTGCGTTTGTGAAACAGTTTATTTGGATTTACTTCAGGTATAAGATGTGAGATTAGAAAATCTAGCTAGAATATTGTTGGTGTAGCTTGACCTATATGTACTGTTATCACGTAATGGGCGGATACTCGAAAGTGCTTCGTTTCAAAAAGAAAAATATAGATCATATGGCAAGTATATATGGCAAAGATGGAATGACTGGCCCGATGGAAACATAAGCCCGTTCATTAGGAGGCTTATATCTCCATCCTGGGCTCGTGTTTCCGAATAATATTACCCTTATAATGAGTACAATAAAATCAACACTGACCTCATGTAAGCACATTAATTAAAGTTGCGCAGCGTGACTTAATGTGTCAGCCCAGCTGTTTAAAAATAGCTCTGGCCACTGGCGGATTCAAGGAGGCGCACCCGGCACGTGCACCCACTAAATTCCCCGGCCATAAAACTAGCTTTAAATTTAAAAATAATCGCAGGGGAGTTCCTCCGGATCCTAAGTGCAACCGGAACTATACCCTTCTCACGGCTCGGACAAAGCGGCAAGCCGCTTGCATTGTCACTACCTACATTTTTTTTTTAATACCCCCCCCGCACTCCTTACCAATCAAAATGATCGTTTTCAATCTGAAATGTAAATGATAAGTAAATATAAGCCCACGAAAACTACAATGTAGAATCTACATTTAAGAATTTGTAACATACGATTTTACATTAACTTTTAACGTGGAGCTCGATCGTTAAAAATTGTATCTAAAAGTAACAATTTCACTTTTGAAAATGTAGCATTTTGCAAATGTAATAAGAATTTAAAAACGCAACAAGCATTTTGTATTATACTCATAAATTGATACTCTCGGATAGTCCAGTAGCACTATTACAAGCACTGGCACTAGAACCGCAGAATTGCAATCATCAAAGATATACATGTACGATTTTTTCTCCGGTACTGTATAGAAATACATGGTAAGGAACGGATTCTGACATCACTTGATTACAAACGACGTGACTTTGTACACTTGCATACTACTATCATATTTTATTCACTATTCGATCAATCTGATATCCAATTAACACATACTATAACGAATTGTATAGTTGTAGATTTGAATCAAGCAATCTGAATGAACGACGGGACATTGATATCGACAGATATTGGGAAATTGCATGCGTAGATGTTTTAAATCATCCAATCAGATTCGCCGAAAAAAAAACCCGGAAGTTGATCGTGGAGCAAACTTATAAAATGTACAAATTGTTGACATTTGATGTCATTTCTTTGGATTTGTCTTTTGACAGTGTTTCTGTGTTCCATGTGTTAAATGAATGTCAGACTGATCGAATCGTGCATAAAATATAATGGTAGCATACATCTGTGCTAAGTAACGACCTCCCTAATCAAGTCATGCCAGATTCCGTTCCTTACCATGTTCAATATACAGTACAGAGAGACAAAAAATCGTTATCAAAATTCCAATAAAATTGGCATTACTGCGGTTCTAGTGCCAGTGATTAAAAGAGACTACTAGAGGCAGTAACAATCCCATGCCAAGTCAAGACAGAATGTAACCTGCGCTCGCTTCGAGGCTTTGCCTTTTACATGTAATGAACTTACTTTGCAAAGTGTATAGAAAACTCTTAGAAAATGAAAATAAAAGACATTCACCGTCCATAACTTTTGAAATATCATAATAAATAAGTGTGATTAACAAAGAGTTCGCATTTTTAACATTTCCATACACTGTAAGAGTCAATTCTATGAAAAGTATACTTATGTGTTTAGAATATTTAGGGACGGTATATTAGCCTTACAATTTGGAGGGCGCCGTGGTCCAGTGGTAACATACCCGATTACGGATGCAAAGGTTGTAAGTTCGAACCCCGTTCGGGGTTAGGCAATCTTAATTAAAACCATAATTATCCTTACGGCGTTCTGATGTAGGGTAGAGTTTCGGAGAAAGCGTAGAGTATCGGAGCTAAAACGAAAAGCTGATTTAATGAAATTGGGGGCAAGAATTACTCATAACCTACCCAGGCACAAAGTACTGGTCCAACCCAGGAACCACCGAGAGGGATCAGTATAAGCTGTAAGTAATCGCTCCCCAATCGACCTAAAATAAATAAGTTTTAACTTAACAAGCTTTGGTGAAAGTAACAGACTTCACTGCGATAGGTGTTACAACAAGTCGGACATTAGGAAATGGGGAAATAGGGATGGCAATGGATAGATCCGTGAACTTTTAAATTTGCATGATTAACAAAGAGTTACAGTTATATCTTCAAGGATATAAAATAGATCACATGGCAAGGTTTGTGAATAGCGTATATTGTAACCAGTTTTAAAGTTCACCACACGGATCTACGAGTATTCATTCAGATTCTCAAAATTAAAATCCAGATCCTTGATTGTATCATTTCCCCAGTGTTTGTATAATGTTATGACTATTTCATATGACGCAAATATATTGTATATGCTAAAATTCTGATACTTTGACATTATACTTATATACATGTATGTGTGATGATTGTTTACTTACCATGTACTTCGTACAATTCTAAATAAAAGTCTTTTGTTCTGTTCTCAATAAATCATTTTACTAGATTTTTTTCATATACAGGATAACTTTGCGTGTTTGTTGATTTGGTTTAACGTCCCACCGACAGTATTTAAATCATTCAGAGACCTCCAGAGTGTTATGCCGAAGACTTGTGGCATATAATTCCCTACCCAGTTACATTATCCTGACACAAGCCATTCTGGAAATATCCTTATATGCTGTGGTATGTTGCGGCAGGGGATCGAACCCAAGACCTCCTGATTCCGGGGCGGAGGATAGCTTAGATAAAGTATCTAGTGTCGCAGATCAACGAGAAGAGTAAGGGATAAACACACACACACACACACACACACACACACGCACACACAAAGTCCGAACAAATATTATTAATGCTACATTGACAACATCAAGTCTGGTGACTTAATTCTACATGAAGAGGATGGTAAAATGATGCAAGTTTAAATTTACCCAATGCCATGCTAAAATAGCATTCATCAAGCAAAAATAAGTTGAATAAAAATATTTCGTATTTTGCCCTGAAATTCCGCCCCGAAAAAGCTACTTTTCGGCTCGCCAAATAGGTTATTTCGTCTAATTGGCTTTGTGCTCTTGCCCCGAAAAGCCGCCAAAGACATGGCAGAACTCAGCCACAATAGATAGACTTGTAAGCGCTGAATATATAAAACATAACATCATTGGATGGGCAGATATGACACATGATCTCAGACATCAGATGTACTTAAGAGGCCCGGTTGAGTGTCCGACCCGGTGTGATTCATCCAAGTTAAAACTCAAAGAACGTTTGGGTGCAGAGAACATGTCGTTATATGCTATTATAGTTCTATTCCCTTGAAAGTGAAACTGACACCCGATACGTTATAAATAACATGACGATAACGTCTATAAAATAAACTTCATCTGTTTAAATGAAAAGGCAACACGAGATCACGCACAAATAAATCATGAAATCTTATCTTATAAAGTTCCCTTACTAAACACGCTCACTCACTGTCAAGGGATATTCTTCAGTTTCTTAAGAAATCATCCGCCCCACGTTTTTTTTTTAATATCAATCAATTTATAGTCATTCATATTTAAGGACGTTTCAGTGGGTTACCACTGATTAAATTTTGGTAAAAATTTCATTTATCTTCAGCAGAATGTTAAAGAAATCCCAAATTCTAAGTTCATTCAAAACAAATGAAATGCAAATTTGGCTAAAATGTCAATAAAAAAGCAGTTTTTTTTGTGAAAAAAAGTTTACATTTTTTTTTTTTTTTTACATTTTCAGAAAGCCTTTATGTCTGTATATCAGAGGATTGAATCTGAAAGAAAAAAAAAGAAAATCTGTCCGTTGAATTTTTTTTAATCAAGAAAAATATATATAATTTTTTTTAAACTTTTGCGTAGTTATACATTTTGGTTCTGACACAATGGCGATTTTTGCTCAATTTGTATATTCCAT
>CM037793.1:5485336-5535336 GCA_021229015.1 Solen grandis | reverse complement strand
GAAATCTGACAGAGTATGTTTTATTCATCTTTTCAGAAAATAGACAATACAGCATGACAACAACTTTTGGGCATGTTAAAATGATCCATTCCCAACCCAGATATGCATTTTGGTTTTATTGGTCATGATTTAAGTTGGTTAAATTACGTAATTTTAATGATAGGGGTCAATTGAATGTATCAGTTTGGATGTAATGGCATTGACATTTTTTCTGGTGAATTTTAATCCTTTAGATCACAAATAATGAGCAAGTGTTCTGGTATTGAAATCAATATCGGACGTGAACACCTCTAGCTCTAATGAGTGTATCCACGCGTCGTCGCATCGAATTGACGTAACGTTGTACAAGTCCGTTGGGAAGATTGTTCCATTCATGAATCAATGCATTTGTCAGCTCTTGGATATTTTGTGGAGCATGTCTTTGGCGAACGTTTCTGCCAAGCTCGTCCCAGATATGCTTTATTGGATTAATATCCGGAGTCATTGCTGGCCATTGCATGACGTTAACGTTTGCTGCTGCTAAGTGAGCGCGTGTAATTCTTGCTGTGTGGGGACGGGCAATATCTTCCTGGAAAACAGCTGGAGCATTTCTTCTCAAAAACGAAAGAGCTTCTGCATTTAAAATATTGTTAATGTACCCTTGGGCATTTAAGTTACCTGGAAGAACGATAAGTCGGGTTTTCTGAATCGCGATTCGTCCGAAAACAAGACAGTGTTCCAGTCACGTCGACGCCAGTGACGGTGGGCACGTGCACATGCCATACAGGCCTGACGATGGCGTAATGTCAGTATACCACCGGTATATGGGCGTCGGGCTCTAATTGCGTCTTTGTGTGCGTAACCTATTGCGAATAGTTTGAGCACTTACGTTAAACAAAGGTGCCGTCAACGTCGCGGGTCTGAAGCGGTTACGTAAGTGCATTAAGATAATGGCACGATCATCCCTTCGGGTACTTGCCCTTGGTCTATCTGACCTGGGATGATCGGACACACCACCTGTTTGCATAAAACGTCTAACAAGCTTATGAATTGTGTTGCGACTGCAGTTAAAGGTTCTGCTAACGCTGACAACGGAAGCACCGCCCTGGAGCATTCCAATAGCCCTATTTCTCTCGGGTTCTGAGTCTTCTGACAACCGTGGCAATGGTGGCGAAATCTCATTTTATTTTACTTGTCCACGGACAACCAAAATTAAAATTTCACTTGTCCATAGCAAAACACCACTTGTCCGTACCTTTTGAAAAACTATAGGTATAAAATATGGAAATAATTGAAATTTTATTACTACTCTCAATAAATTAATTAAGGCATGTAAAAAAATATTATATTATCTACCTTAACACTGAAATTTGAAACATTTTTTACTGACTGATTTAACAATCAATCTGTTTAACACCGCAGAATTGTCTTATGCATCTGTTATTGCCGTCAAATTCGACATTTCGCTGCGCCCTAATCATCGACTCCAAGCCATGGGAAGACTTTAAGGCATGATTCCTAAAATGATCTTTAACGCTTTCTTTTATCGTATTTTTAATCTTAGTCTTTTATTGTTTTATTGGGGGTTTGATCGAGATATTCTTCCCCTTTTCTAGTTTGGGAAGATTTTTTTATAAGGAATCGATCTATTTGACAAGGAAATTAATGATTATTGACTGTGCGTTAAAGTGCTGAGTTTGACCTTTAATTTACATTTTAGAAACGAAACGACATGGTTTAATATGCGGATCATCTTGTAAGATGCCGAAAAATAAACTTTATATGACAGACGCACGTCAGGGATATCTTTACAGTTGAAGTGCAGCAGTTTAGAGTTTTGATTTTAATTTTTTGCTACAGTTTCAGATTTTTGGTTGTCCACGGACAAGTCAACAGTGTAAAACTTGTCAACTTTAGATGTGAATTTCACTGTATGATCACTGAAGACATGTATAGTGCTTTGTAACACTGTCTACCGGTTACCGTTCCGCGTGCACGAGCCCCACGTGCAAAAACGGAAATTTAACGCCTAGCTGCATTTGTCAGATACCATGACGACGAAATGATGCACGTGTAAAGAGTGTCGATAGTACATGTTTGTGCAATATACACAATTTGGATATATTCGCAGATGTATAAAATATTTAAAAATTAAAAGTGTCCGATTTTTTTGTTGTTGTTGTTGAGTGTAGGTATATGGCAAATAAGGCCACACTCTGTTTGCTGTTGCCGACCGATTCGCCGAAAATGCCCCGACTCAAAAGTTTTTTGGGGGCTTAAAAAAAAAAAAGATTTTTTTCCCGCTAAATCCCGCCGCGCCCTGCTGCCTTTGATATACGGCCTGCTGCCTTTGATCTCCGCCCTGCCCCTTTCAGACAATGCCCTGCTTTGCCTTTGTAGGTAAAAGTTTCATCCCATACTGTTTTCCCCAAGCCTCAACTCTCGGCATCCTTTGATTTTGCCGACAAACCTTAGCGTGTGTGTGTGTGTGTGTAAAACACAGACGTAGTCACCCAATGTTCAAAGTCGGTGTCAATCAACCGGCACAAGCCATGATTAACAGTCGGCTATTCTAGTAATAAGTATCAACACAATTATATGCAGATATGTATGAAGGCTATTCGTTGCCAAAAATCCAGCCTTGTTGATCTGAGTTGAACAGTTTATTTTCCGACAAAATACACAATTCATTTGAATTTCTTAGTATCTAAACTCCAGAGATACTTTCTTGGACTGAATTTGCCGATGCAACATTGTAAATACGTATTTCAAAAAAAAAAAATGCATTTTGATAAACTACAAAACGCCCTTCTTACTTTAACGCTCGCAACTTTACATTGTCCGACCATCATGATTCGGCTCAGCTTAATCCAGGTTTACACGTTTGCAATGTTGATAAATAAGCTCCGCCCATTTCCCCGCCCATTACATCATCGTAAATAAACGTAATTGTCCGCTCACTTTCGGTATTTTCCGACAACGACTGGCAAATCTCCACGCATTTATCTCCCATGTACGAATAAGGGAAGTGTTGCAGCATGTAGGTCTACACATTCAAGGTAAATGCATTATGAGAATTAAACAGTATCTCAATTATTTACTAAGCATCATGTGTTTCAGTTGCATGAGTGCCATTGTATGCAGGTATTGAATCAACATCAGAAGATATAAAAAAGATTAGTTTTTGAAACCTACCCCACCTACAGTGTAAAGCCAGCAATATAAGCGCAGCATGGCGTAAATTTATATTTAGATTTTTATATCCCTGGCCAGGATTTTAACTTTGATGTGTTTTTAGTCGAGCCACCAAAGCCACATGATATGAGAACCCACTTCCCCACAATTGAGCTTTTTTCAAAATTTAATATCTAGCCACTGCCATTACTGGTGTTGTGAATTCGCGCTCAATGCCACATTCATAAAAAAGTCGATTTTTTTATTCACAATTTTCAGAAAAACAATGCATAATTTTCACAAACAGAGCTGAGGTGTACCGGATTCAATTTTTTGAATAACATTTCAAGAACACATCCAAAATTAAGGTGCTTTAAGTAGTCAGTATTAACTATTGGCAGTATAAAGTTCAAGTTGAAGTATTCATTATGTCTTTAATCAGGAGATGTTCTATAAAGATATAAGCTTTAATAAAGATTGATCCTTTGCTTGTCACCTAGTAAATTAATGTTTTAAATGCAAAAAAAGTGTCTGACTTCCAATATTATTTTGAATCTCTGTGTTTGTTCATATACATACCTGCAGATTGATTAATTTCTTTAAGAAAATACACAAAAGTTACATGCCATCAACTGTCTGTGTCTTAATCCAACTCTTAACTGATTTTTTTCCAGACAGTAACAATTACTGCTTGACTATAAATCAAGATTTTTTATGCAAAACAAATATATTTATAGAAGGAATAAGTCAAATTGATATTTAAAGTTCAGTAAAATTGCTGCTTTACTATTGTCCAATTTTCAAGTCAAAACAGATGAAAGATTTGCTACAGATAGATCTATACAATAACTTTTACAGGCCAGATTATGGCTGCTGCCTTTCCCAGTAATATTAAGTAACATTTAATTACTATATCACAAATATAACCTTAATACTAGGGTATGACTGGATAAGAAATAAAGAGAAAAAAATCTATGCAGTTTCTAATGTAAAGCTTTCATTTCTTAATATTCACTTATAACGTTAGTAAAATTAAAACCAAAATTATGAAGCTTAAATGTCTGTACATAGCAACTTCCATTTCATAGATCTACATAACATTTTTTCAACCATATTTTCTTTTCGGATTTCATTTTACCATGTATATATTAAAAGAATCCAAAGATAAGTATAATGATTAACAATTGATGTATATAAAATTATTGTATCTACAAAGTATCATTTTCAGACTCAGGTAAATACGAAATCTTTCTGTACTTACCGATTTATCATGGTGTAAGAGTTACCTCTCTTTATTTTCCGCTCGTGAAATTTGGCTCCGCCTTTAAATCTTCGCCAATTTCCGTGATACTGCCATATATGGATGTTAATCGCGTAGAAATGTAAAAGTCAAGTTTGCAGTTGTAAACCTGAGAGTGTTATCTGATGCGGCTCCATTCTCGAACATCGTGATGTACGGCGTAAAATGTGTCGTGTATGTCGTTGTACATTTCGTAAATTTGAGTTTGAAAAATTATAAATATTATTTGCATTTTATCTTAGCTGCATGTTACCAAATTACATTCTAGAAGTAAAAATGTAACTAGTTAAATCGAGATAATCAAAACGTACAATACGAGCACAATATGTACCTCTCGGATAAACGTTTATACTTTTACAAATATGTTTAGTTGAACGGAAGTATAAATTGTCATGATTACAAGGCTGGATTTTTGGCAACAAATAGCCTCCATAGATATGTGGCACAAAAAAGTTAATTTTAATTGCATTTATTACGAAGGTAAGTATTATTGTCGACTACCTGGGGAAAAATGTAGTACGTTGTCATTATGCATCTAAAACACGTATTCTGCCATCTTTTGAATTCCAAATATGACGAAGTGGAAAACATGCCCTAGTCCAGCCATCAGATTTATAACAAACATTCTAAAGCTTATTTTCTTAAAAGCCTCAACTTATCTAAGGCAAATCAGTGTCAACAATTAAGAAGTAAGATTAGTCTTTTGCAGACAGACGAAAACTTAACAGACGAAAAATTCCATTTTTCCAATTTTAAATATCAACCAATGATATGGCCCGATAAAATTATGTTTAGAGAGGCGGATAATTGTCATAACAATTTTTATCATTAATATTTAATTTATCTGTCTCTTAAGATTAATCATGTTAAAAGCATAAATTATTACAGTTTTTAAATGTATCTATGTTTACTTTCGGTATGTTCGAAGAAAACCTTTTAAAAAGCATGTACTGATAAATTTTGTTTACAGCCATCAAACAATTAAAAATTGTTTTCAAACATAAATGTTTGAAATAAGAAACTGTAAATACAGATTTTACATCATTTTTTGAAATAAAGATTGGCTTTAAACTTACAATATTTATGATCGTAGGGTAAATTTAGTGAAGTGGGTGGGGTAATGCACTGAGATAAGTTTGCATTATTATTATTAGATTTTTTTTTAAATATCAGATCTAAGTTAAAACAAATATGATATGTAGAGAATAGCATAAAAGTTCCCATTGTTGTGTTTTGAAAAAAAAAGTTTTGGAGACAAAAATAAAACTAATGAAAAATCTGATTAAACAATAATTATATTTATCAAAATGGAATTTTATTTTTAAGTTTTTACAATTTTAATCTGAGTCTCTACATAACCAATTTAACTTTGAAAAGATATTTCCTGTATTGTTTATTATCCTGTCAGAATGGATAAAACATGTCTACATAAACAATTCTAGATCTTTTACCTTTTATTTGGATAACTTTCAATGTTACAGAAGAAATCTTCATATTTTGAATTTATTATATTTCTGAAAAAGAAATGCTCTTTTTTTTTTTATCAAATTCCACATACAAGTTATCACTGCCCTTTTAGGGCAAATAACTATGCCTTTTTCATGTCCTGGGGTGGGGAGGAGCACTATGGAGTCATCAAAATGGGGCCTCTCTATGGTATACATATTAAGAAATTAGTTAAAAATTTAACTGGGATCAATGATTTTCTGAGGAGACTTGGATGCCCGTTGTGAAAATTTTTCCAGCAATATGCAACTGAAATGTGAGCTTCATTGGCATTTTTCTTTTTTACTTTTGGTAAAGAGGACTGGAAAAAGCAACCTTACAATAATAAGATTAGTGATCAAATGTTCTTGAAACAAACCCCATTTTTTAAACTCTGCAAAAAAATATTTCCAAGAAACTTATCAAATCTGCACATATATGCAAAAGCACCTTTTTTCTCGTATGTATACTTTCCTCTTCTATTAGCTTTATCAATTCTTTAGGCAACATTCAATAACTCATTTTGTTATCCTCTGATTCTAAAATAAAGCTTAATTATTTACATGTTAAGATATGCATTTTCAGTTTGTTTATAAAAAATCTTACATGTATGATGCTGAGAGATTTTTATACACATATATGTGAACTCCTTGTAAGATAGGCTGGGGATGCTTCCCCAACCCACTGCTATCTAAGAACAAGGATAATAAAATGAAAATCTAGATACAAAAAAAAATGGAATAAGAACAAAAATTCCAACCAGGAAATCTCCCAGAGGCCTTATTTTAAAGTCTTAATTTGATAAAATTTCCAGGGGGAGATCCCCCACACCCCCTTCCAGGAGGGGGTACCCCCCTCCCGCACCCTCCCCTTCTCATCGCTTAGCGAATCGGATGCCCCTTTGGGCCACTAGCACCCTGCCCTTTTTATTTCCTGGCTGGAGCACTGGTAGGGTTGCGCCTTTATCGATCGGTATCGTATAGATGATTAAACTGCAGAAATGACTGAATGCAAGCGTCTACTTCACCAGTAGCATAGCATAGGAGGCCGCCGGAAAAAGGAAGCATGCGTCTTCGGGAGAAATAAAATTCTGCTGCAATATTAGTATCAATTATGCCAACCAACCAGAAGAAAAACATATTGAAGAATAGAATCTATTAATTTAACTGTTCTGCTTCCTGGAATAATCTGCTAGCAGATTTATTAAGCGAAACTGATGTCCATGTTGAAAAAACTGATACGATTGAATTGTCAAAATTATGTTATAAAGTCTAGTCACAAATGTTTATTTTGTTTTGTAAGTTTTAAATTCTAGTAAAAAATAAAGGTTATTGTTATTAATTCACAATATATCTTTGTTTTATCAGTATCAAACTGTATATGTCAAAGTAAAAAAAAAAAAAAAAAAAAAAAACATACCTACCGACCCACTCCTTGCAACCCTGGGTCGGCAAACAGCAAACAGATATGTTTTTTAAGGGTGGCCTTAAATGATGTCGATCATTGGAATATGTTTCGACGCACTGTCAAACAGGGCGAACCTAGCTCTGGACTATCAGGGCAGGTAAATATCTTGGAATAAATGGAAAGAAAAGGGAGAGAAAATATTGTGTAAAGCGATGACAGTGTAGACAATGATCCGCTGGAACCACGGGAAAAATGCTGTGATTCACCGGTCAATATAAACGTAAGACATTGAATGATTTGACTAGCCTGTTTGACTTGTCCATTGTACACCATGAGTCTCCGCCTAGGGCTAAGGACCTGACCCTCAATGCCCGTGATCAAGCCTTAGGTCTAATGTAAAAGTCAGCTCTGTACATCAATGAGACAAACACGAGGTCATTCTACCGATAAGGTCATTCTTACTATAGATCATGATGTCATTTTAAACATAGCTCATGATGTTATACTATAATCCAAAATGGCCGCTACGCATGCGCAATACACACATAAGAAATAAAATGACCGCCTACAACATGGCCACTACGCGTCATACCCTAAAATGCTTATATGCAAATGAGTTACTATAAATAGTATCAAAGATTACTAAAAATAGAAACTAGGTCAACAAAATGGCGCCCGTTTGTTTGCACGCAAAGCGTCACCTGTACTACTGGTTTCATTGAAAGTGCTGATTTTAATATTAGGGTGCTGAATGAGAAAGTATCCGACTTGGAAAGAGAGAGAGAGACGATGAAAGACGATTTTGTTTACCTTCAATGGCAATCCATGCGTAATAACCTAATTTTCGGAAACATACCGGAGGCCCCGACCGAGGCACTAGACGACACAGAAAAGAAACTCAGGGAGTTTCTTGTACAAAAGATGAAAATAGCCCAACATTTGTTCGAGAACATCTAAATTGAAAGAGTGCACAGAATGGGAAGAACACGGGAAGTGGATACCGTCGTAGAAGTATAGTGGTGAAATTCTCATTGTTTAAAGAGAGAGAACTTATTAGGAGGCAATGAAAATCACTCAATTGTACAGAGTTCTTTTCCGACGAAAGTTCACGACAGAAGACGTAAATTCCTACAATTCCTACCATAGATGAAGGAAGAAAAAATGGAAAAGAAACAGTGTCTGGTTAGTGTACAACACTCTATACGTAAATGGCAAACCAGTCAAAGTTGATAGCAGTAAATAGGAATACGCGGGGGTGGGGTGGGGGGGGGGGGTGAGCTCAAAATCCAATCATGGAATGCTCAAAATCCAATCGTGGAATGTTAATGGTCTAACTAGTGATAAAACACATTCCGAGGACTTCTTAAACTTGGTTATAGGACAGATAAAGACAGTAGGGTTGAATTGGATATGTATCCCTTTTACCAAAAATTTCAAAATCGTAGAGCTAAACGTTGTAGTGGAGGGTTAGTTATATATTATAAAGGGTATCAGTATATAGTGAAAAATCATTATGACAAAATGTTATAGCTTAAGTTAGACAAAAAAAAAATTCATGTTCAAAACGATTTATATCTTTGTTGTACACTTATTTGGAGTGAAGAATCTCCCGCTTACAGTATACTTGGGCCCTGACCTTATCATGTTGTTTCAATGATTTAAAAACTGAATTGCCTGTTTACTTATCTGTCATTTGTAAAAGCTCATTTCTCAATTTACCTTTTTTGATATCCAAATGTATGTCATTTAATTACTTTAACTCATACTGTGTTGGTATATCACTTTTTTTGCAACTTATTGGCAACTTATTGCATCATTCTGCCATTCTATTAATCCTCTTTTATGTCATTTCTGGTATTATTTATCATGATTATTCACTTTAAATTTTATCAATGTAATGCTGGTCCTTGCTTTGGTAAACAAACAAAGAGGCTGCCTTGTGCATTCCATGTATTTGTTACCGGGGTCAAATAAATAAGTAGACCGGTTGCAGGTTCTTGAATGTATTTGATGATTTAAAATAAAAAGAAAAAAACAACGGACAATGGTAATCAATAAAGGCTGTTAAACAAATTCAATATATAAATCTCCCTTAGAAAATGTTTACTTCACTGTCCGAGGACAAAACCCAGAATGAGAAAATGAGTAGAGCAGAGAAAGAAAGAAAGAAAGAAAGAAAGGATACACATGACTGATTTACCCATGATTCACTCGATCAGCACTCACAAAATGACACATCAGATGCACCTTTCACTAAATACACAAAACATGACAAGTGACATGCACAACATAAACAACAGTGCACAATATCAAATAATACCTGGGTAACATACTCCCTCCCCAGGGAGAAATGACTCCTGGCATTCTATAAAACTTATTAATTAAAAATATATAAACATTTTCTAGTAAATATAGCGTTGCCTGAAACAAGAAAATTACATATAAAAATTCCTAAAAAAGAAATCTATAATTATTTTTACCAGCAGACATTACTTTTTAGGTCCAGCTACCAATACAAAGTAACTAAACTAAAACAGAGAGGTAGCAATCAAGCAACAGGGATGGTCTGTGTGTACACAAGCATTCTTATCCTTTGACCAAATGGGTCAATATCTATGCCTTGATCACTGTTCCTGCAAATAAAACAAATATACAAATATACAATAACACACATGTATTTGCATCATAATAAATATCTAAATATCATTCACAAGATAACTATTCTCTGTTCTGTCTTTGGACAGATATGATTATATTTCTAACACTGCAGAAATATAAGCTTAAGCTGAAAAATGAAAATATTATAACATCTGGATTTCTACAAATAAATTATATGCATCAGCTTTGAGCTGGGAATTAATGTCATCTGAAATAGATGCAGAGCAAATAGAAGAGGTAAATTAGACAAAATCAAACAAAATACTCTGTAATGGTATTCTCATGAACTGGCATTGGGGTGGCTGTGAGCTTGAAAAACCACTGGCCTAACCTATAAGGAGGCTTTCTGACCCTAGTCGAGCGGCGTATGAGAGTCTCTTAGAGTTGTCAGGGTCAGGAGGTGGGATACAACAGGGATAGACAGTTTCAGAAGCAGGTTGGGACTTATCGATGAAATTGATAATATACGTAACACCACTATCGAATAAAGTCCTACTATAGGCAATCTAACATATTTCTTTATCAATGGACCAGATTGTATGAAAAAAAAAAAAATAGAAAGATCACCTTATGTGATGTCTTTTTTGTAATTAATATATAAAATGTAATACTAATGTTTGTCTTCGAGTATGTACTACTCATTGATTCTCATAGTAATATCACGTACAATGTATGTAATAAATAATATTGTTTATGACGATGTATTAATGTCAAGTCTGAATAAACTAGTTCTGTTCTGTTCTCATGACAGGTAGCGCCATGCTCGAAGCTGTGATGCATGTTTATTAAGGAGATCTGACTGTTACTACGACAGTGTACAATTGTCTGTGTAGAGGTTGAACAGCTTGGTTAGGTATGCGACCTCTCTGGGGAGATATAAACCGGATGAACTACACTGGGAACATATCTGATTGATCCACCTGATTGTTCCATTACGCTTGACGTTTATGGTTAGGAGTCACAACAGGTACTGGTTCAGGTAGGGCATTGAATGTAATGCATGTTACGGTGTAAGTTCACCTTACCTGTCATCCTCCTTACATCTAACTGCAAGTCGATTGGATTAACATGATGAAAGGTGCTCTTCCCACCTGTCTGCTAACTTGTGTTTACCTTTGTGCCCAACCGAGAGCACTAAAACACGGTCACCTACTTCCAACTTGGACGTCTTGGCATGCTTATCATAATACTGCTTCCCCTTTGCTAGCTGCTTTGCAGACTCAGCAGCGGACAACTTGTAAGCAAACTGTAATCTACTCTTAAGCTTTTCAGCATAAGACTGATGATCCTGGCGACCAAGTCTAGAACCGGTGACCAAGTATGCGTCCACTGCAAGTCTGCGGTGCCAACCAAACATCAGATAGTGTGGAGATGTTCTCATATCCCCCCTTCGACATTTCTAAAGTGAGAAAGTCGTACAAATCAGCTCCATATGCCGAGATGTCTTTATATTGACCAATTCTGCGGTCTGAGGGGGGGGGGGGGGGGGGGGGGGCAGCGCTCACAAGATTCAACTTTGGCATAGTCCTCTTTCTCTAGTCCAGGCCAGTAGAATCGCTGCCTTGCAAGCCACAAAGTCTTCTCTTTGCCGGGATGCCCACATCCTCATGTATGCCCTTTAAGGCCAGTTTTCTGTATAAAACTGGTAAAACCAACTGCCTACAGGGCTGGCCATCTTGCGTAGTGGTCCTGTACAGCACTCCGTCTTCAATGTCGAAACGGTTCCATTCCCTTAGGAATCGCTTTACTTGCCAAGACTCACGCCTGAGTGCCTCCTCCCTAGGGCGGAGACCACTACGAAGAAAGCTTAAGACCCTGGACAAAACCTTGTCCTGTGCCTGTTCAACTTTCCAGTCCACCCTCTGGAAACTGTCAAACCGTTTCTCAACCTCCTCGGCCGAAGGAGGCAAACAACCAGCAGACACACATATGGCTAAAGGTGTGCTAGTAGTTACGGCTGTGCAGACCGCTTGTACTGCTTCTGGAAAGACAGCATAAATGCGTGAGAGCCCATCAGCATCGCATTCAACCTGCCAGCCCTATACCGGATGGAAAAGTTGAAATTTGCCAGAGCTGCGACCCAACGATGGTTAGTTGCATCCAACTTGGCACTAGTAAGCACATAAGTCAGTGGGTTGTTGTCAGTAACTACCTCAAAAGTGTTACCCCAGAGGTAGTCATTGAATTTTTCAGTAATGGCCCACTTGAGTGCAAGAAACTCCTGCTTGTGAGCAGGATATCTCTTTTCACAGGGTTTCAAACTTCGACTAGCATATGCGATTACCCTCTCTGTACCAGCATCATCCTTCTGGTATAGGACTACACCAAGACCTGTGCTTGAGCTGTCAGTGTGTAGGATGAAGGGTTTTGTGTAATCAGCAAAGCTAAAACTGGGGCAGTTGAAAGCTTCTCAATGAGGGTATGAAAAGCAGCTTGCTGCTCCTCACCCCAAGACCACTTGACAGGGCTGATCTTTCTCTTTTTCCTAGAGCCTCTCTGACCATTAAGACAATGTCACTGAAGCAATGCATTTAGAGGATTAGCTAAAGAAGCATAATTCTCAACAAAGCGGCGGTAATAGCCAGCAAAACCCAGGAATTGCCGCAGTTCCTTTACATGTTTAGGAACTGGCCACTTCTTAATAGCAGAGGTCTTTTCAGGATCTGTATGTATACCAGAAGCTGAAAAAGTATGTCCTAAGTATGAAACAGAAGAAATGAACAGCTCACATTTCGAAGGTTTCAACTTGAGACCATGTTCAGCTAGTTTGGAAAATACAGCTTCCAAACGTCTGACATGTTCTTCAAAGCTTTTTGAAAATATCAGGATATAGATATAGAGGAGACACTCTCATAAGTGGATCTCTCCCAAAGTACGTTCGGCTAGTCGCTGGAACGTAGCACAGGCATTTGTCAGTCAAAAGCCCATACGTGTCCACTCATAGAAAGTTTCCAACTGAGAACGCCGTGTAAAGAATGCTGCTCTCTTCCATTTTTACATTCCAATACCCTGATCTGAGGTCTAGCTTAGAGAACATGATTGAGCCAACAAGAGAGTCAACAATGTCCTCGAAGCGAGGTAGCATATATGCGTCCTTCCTAGTTCGGAGTTCAAGAGTCTCCAGTCAATGCAGAAACGAAGACTTCCGTCTTTCTTTCTGACAAGCACAACATTATTGGAGTAAGGACTATCTGACTCTCTAATTACACCAGCATCAAGCATTTGTTTGATGTGCTGGCGGACCTCTTCATACATAGCAGGTGGTATCTTTCTTTATGGTTGTTTAAAAGGCCTGTCATCCTCTAACACAATCTTGTGTTGAATTAATTATTAAATTATAAATATTAGAGAAAATTATCATTCATATATATTATTGTGTTAACCTGTAATAATACTTAATCATATAGCATAAGTAATAATTATAATATTTTAGTAGTTGTGGCTCTGGCACTTAAATAATCTAGGGGTTAATTAACTTTCTGTTCTTGGAACACTGTGTGTCTTTGTTGTAAATTTGATCTGTTGGGAGGTAATAAAAGTGATATTTTAACACAATTCTGTTTTGTTAAAAGGTTCCCATTTAATAAGTGAGACAGTTATATTGGTCAAGAGTTAAGTATTTTTGTTAAGCTTTATTCAGGTAATGACACTGAAGTGACACATGCACACACTCACACACACCGTCCACGGTGGCCGAGTGGTTAGAGCGTCCGCCTCGGTAGCGGGAGGTCGTGGGTTCGATCCCTGGCCGCGACATACCAAATTCGTAAAAAATGGTACTGTTATAGCTCCCTTGCTTGGAGCTCAGCATATAAGGGTAGTTGCAGGACTGGTTGGCCCGGTGTCAAAATAATGTGACTGGGTGTGGTATCATGCCACATGTCTACGGCGTGATACTGCAGTGTGGCAGTACTATATCTGTCTCAAGTAGATATGGTCTCCAAATGACTGAATCACTGTCGGTGGGACGTTAACCCCAACAAAACAAACAAACACACACACACCTGTAGAGGAGAATCAAACGGCGGCTCGGGTTCTACAATATCTCCACGTTGATTTTTTTTTTATTTAATTGAAGAAAATTTATGATTTTAATTCAGTCGATTTTTTGTTCCTAGTTGGGGATTGGAATTAAACCTGACTTTATTTGCTGTGACAGGGTGAATACAGATGTAGATGATTATGATTACACACCTGACGGGTACCTGTGTCGAGCTTCAAAGGATTGCAGTTGTAATAGCTTCGGGACAAAGTTACTTGATCTCTTTAAAAGCTCGGGAAATGGACGTATGTTTAGCGATACAGAGGGAATGTACACATTTATTAACAAGGCAAATGCGAACGTTATATACATTTAAGACTACTTACAACTGCAAGAGAGGGATGTTATATTGTATGTGTATACAATAATAAGAAGAGTGCAACTTCATACAGGTGGGACGAAACTCAAAGTCGCGTATTTATTAGAGCAAACGTCATTGCAAATCTAACCAAGTTCAACATCATAATAGACAATTTAGGTTCAGGTAACATGGAAGATATTAATTCTGCTGTAAATGAGTTTACTAAAACTATCCATTATTTCTGAAAAGAACGTTAAAATGAAAAATCAACCACAATTCATTGATAAACCTATTACCGATAATGCCGAGTGGTTTGATCAGGAGTGCGTGGATGCACGAGCAGTATATACGAACGCTTTGTGAGTTTTTAAAATATGAACACTCCTGTAAGTAGAGAGAAATGTTATGAATAAAGGGGAAAAAAGAACTGTGTAATAAAAAAACAACAATCCAAACAAAATAAAATAAACGAAATTGAAAGAATGAAACATTCAAAACCTAAGCAATTCTGGATTTTTTAAAGTTCTAACTGCAAGAATAATATTGATTTTGAAGAATTCAAAAATGGTTTGCTAATTTAGGCACAGAAATTACAGAATGCAAAAATTCGGAAGCAGAATCCTTTTGCAGTTCACATGATTTTGATAATATTAATTATTGTTTCGAAGAACTTGATGATACAATAAATACAGAGGAGACTTTATGTGCAATTAAAGGCCTAAAATGAAATAATATATATCTATAGATATTCTAGCATCCCAAATTTGCGATATTTTTAATGCACTTTTAATCTAGCATCCCATATTTGCGATATTTTTAATGCATTTTAATCTAGCATCCCATATTTGCGATATTTTTAATGCAATTTTAATCTAGCATCCCATATTTGCGATATTTTAACGCAGTTTTAAATTCAGGTTGTTATCCAGATAAATGGATGGAGGAAGTTAAAGTATACCAGTGCATAAAAAAGAGACATAAACAATTTTGACAATTACAGAGGTTCATATACATGTATTGTATACTGTAAATCATTATATGACTTACCTCCGTTATATTATTCACTTTACCTATGCTATATTTAATTTCCTTTTTGTCCGTTTTGTGAATGTATTGTGCTCTGTGTAGCGCACAGTTCATCCTCATATAGTTTTCTATTTATATACTCTGTAATTTATTTTTGTTTGCTTAACACCTCTCTCTCTCTCTCTCTCTCTCTCTCTCTCTCTCTTGTAAATAGCTATTGCAAATCATGTCATGTTTGTTAGAACATATTACATTGGATCAGAAGAAACATGTATGTACGTGTTTACCTTACTGAAAAAAATATATGAATCTCTTGTATAATTTTATTAAGCTGTTTATCGAAACTATTTACGTAAATGAAAAATTTTTTTTAAAAATTTGGTTTAAAAGGAAATTTTTTTTTTTTTTTTTTTTTTTAAAATTTTTTAATTCAGATTAATGTTTCATTTGGACTTTATAGTTTAATAATATGTATATCGTTCTTTCATATATAGGTCATATATAGGTCATATTCTAGTCCTGTCATGATTTTTTATTTTATATTATATGTTTATGTCAAGTAAAATATTAGTACGGGATTAGCCCCTGTATGACGGAGGACCTCGACGATAGGCGTGGTAACACGGTTGTGTGGTAACCGCAAAATCTTCCATCGATAAGGGTCAATCCCGAATTAAAAAAAAGAATAATAATAAAATAAATGATTTTTTCCTCAGGCGCAACACGCTGGGGCCTGTTACTTACATGACAGGTCCTTTTCCAAGATCATATGTTAATACATACATAAACCCGATGTATATATCAATGTTTATCTTAATGTAAAACTGTATCATTCAATGCGTAGGCGTCGCCAAGGGCCACGAGCTCATCACACGCTCCTCCTTCCCTAAATTGGTCACAAGCTTGAAAAATCACGCGGGAAATCGAACTTTAGCCTGAAATATGACTATTATGTAATACCACATACATTAGATACATCAATATGTAAATTATTGAGAAATGATGAGCGGTCCCGTCTAAGGTTTACATAATGCTCTTCATAAGTACATATACATTGATCTATACAATCATAGTTTCGTCTGCATCGAAACGTGCCTGCCCACGAGGTCCATATATGGGTAAGTCAGGCCCCGTACTTAGATTATAAATCGATGGATGAGAGCGAAACTAGGATAAGTGCTGATATATGTATATGCACTTAGCCTTGTTTCGCTGTCACCATCGAATTATGTTTTACTTATTTAAACGTATTTGAAAACCTCTCAAAATAGACACAGTTCAAGTATGTCAAATGACGTGTTTTTAATTATTGTAGATTAGCCATGCTGTTAAAATTCTACTTAGATCTGTTTCAATTTCGGTGATTCAGTATAATTGACAAGTACTGACTATGACTGGACCACGGTATTTTGAACATCTCTGAGATGACATAACAGTCACAGAGCTTGTTTCACTGAACTGCGTATGAACACATATGATCCTAAACGTAAGAAAGTTGTCATAAGCAATATTTACTCATTTTCACACACAAAAAAATACAGAAAGTTGATCCATGTCATTGCATTTACTAACAATTTACTTTTTGTTAAGAAGAATAATACAATGATATAGAGAATGTTTTTTGTTTTGAGTGAATATGGAATATATCTTATCGAGAAGTGATTCAATTTCATATTTTCACGAGTGCGTTGACGCGAATGAAAATGCAAAAATTGGATCATTTCGAGATGAGATATATTCCATATTTACTAAGAACAAACTTTTTTCTTTTTATTTTATGCTAACTGCTGCTACATACACATGTACATACCCTTTATATGTAAAAAGTAGTCCCGGCAGATCTATATCACCCACACTGTGAGATATGGATTTTATCTCACTGATTGAACTCAATATTTCACCAATTAGCAAAAAAAAAAAAGCTGTTACTTACAAATTTACGTATACGAAGATATCTTTCGTAAAATGTTTAAGGAAATGGACCTCGTTTATTAGGCATGATCAGGAGGATACTGTACATACCGGTATTTAGAATGACTGAAATACTGCCAACTACCGGGGGCCGCCGTGGCCGAGCGGTTACATTCGTGGACTACAATTCTCTCAGCCCCTCACCGCTGTGGGTTCGAATCCCGGTAGGGACTTCGGATTTTTCATGTGAGGAAGCCTTCCAGCTGGCTTGCGGTAGGTCGGTGGTTCTACCCGGTACCTCTGTGTACTCGGGGTCTTCCTCCACCTGTAATTAGCTGGACCTCGCTATATCGCAGCGACGGTACACCCCAATACAACAACAACAACAACTGCCGGTGGTATGTTGAAGCCCAGCCAACAAATCATTCCGAGACAAATGAGGATTACCACTGACTGAATTCGCTTTTGAAAATAATAGAATTAATTGCTTCACCATTTGGTTCATATTTCAGAAATATGACAGCTATAAACAAATGCGTATAAAGACCTGTTTTATTTATTGTGGTCATTCAATTACATATGCATCCTTCCTTAAATGAATGTACATCAGCTGTATGGTTCAATCCACGGATTAAAGAACATACTTTCCGCCCCTGAATCGGGAGGTCGTGGGTTCGATCCCTGGCCGCGAAATACCAAAGTCGTTAAAAAATGGTACTGTTATAGCTCCCTTGCTTGGAGCTCAGCATATAAGAGTAGTTCCATGACTTGTTAGCCAGGTGTCAGGATAATGTGGCTGGGTGTGGTATCATGCCACATGTCTACGGCTAATACTGCAGTGTGGCAGCACTATATTTGTCTCAAGTAGACATCGTTTCCAAATGACTGAAATACTTTCAGTGGGACGTTAAACCCAATAAACAAACAAACAAGTAGTGTCTTTTGCATTTTAAATCATGTATGAATGTACGACGCCTTGTTCCAGTGGTAAACTATCCGATTGTAAATCATGTATATATATATATATATATATATATATATATATATATATATATATATATATTCTTTATTTACGTCTCATCTTTGTACAAAGACATATAATTGCATAAATCATTAATACTTTATACAGAAAACATAAAAAATATAAAAAAATATATGTACACGATACAAAACTAGAAACATATGCTAATCCTAACTTAAAAACTCATTAAGATACTACTTTAAATAAGATTCTGAAAGACAAAAAAGTACACTAATGTGTTACATTAAAGAATGGATGTAAAAAATCGATTATCACCCCTGTCAGACAGTAGATGAACTGATTAGCATCTGCTTCTAGTTTACAGATAAAAAAAATTGTTTAATTACTACATACATAAAATAGAAGAAAAACATTACTTACATAAATAAAACAATCTAGTATTAAGAATACTGTTGCAGGTTTTGGCACTTAATCGACACAGTGTTTCTTCGGATAAAATAAATGAAAGCTTATCAATATCAGGTAGTAGATTAAACGAAGGGTTAATGGAGGTAGCCCTTTCAATTAACTCTTTACGACAACTGTTATATAAATCACAATATAATAAAACATGTATTTCTGTTTCAATTACATTATCTCGACAGAATGGACATAGTCGTTCCCCTTCACTAATCCCCTCATACCTTCCCGTTTCTATTCTAATAGGCGCTACACCACATCTAAACTTGCTGACAGCAGCCCTGTGTTTCGGTGCCATGATAATCTTACAATAACGTTCTGGCTTATACTCTGTTTTAAATTTACAATAATTTCTTAGCTTATTACTACCCCTTCCAGATTTACTATTTGTTTTATTTATATTTTCTCGCCAATCATTTATATATAAACTAAACAAGTTATCTTGTAATTTGTTAACAATATTATTTTTATACACATTGCTATTTAAATCAATAAAATCATACAAATCACAGTTAATCAATTTATCTTTGACATAAAAGAACCAAGATTTGTGAGATCTATTTGAACTATTATCCGCCCAAAGTGCTATGCGTTTATTAAGTCTATCATGATTTGTGTTACATAATTTAGCCCAATAACTGACCACAGATTTCCACTGACGGATAAAAGGAGGCGTCCATGCCATTTCCCCTGCCACCGCATCATTAGGTGTATATTTACCAACACCAAGAAAGAAACGCATGGCGCGATTATGGACTGCATTGATACATGAAAATGATTTTACTCCCCAAATCGAAGCACCATAACCAATTATAGGCCAGACAACAGTATCATATAGTTTAGTAAAAACTTCATATGGCAGGCCACCTATAAGTTTACATTTGGCAATTAAAAGACCGAGGGCACGACTAGCACTCTGTGCAACTGCTTTAGCAGTAATATTATAATCAAGGTTTTCGCTTATTACAATACCAAGGTAAGTATACTTATCCACTATACAAAGCACATCAGTTCCACATAAAAAATTAAAATCAGTACGCTGTACAGCATTTGGGCGAAAATGAACAATATTACTTTTAGAACAATTTACTATCATGTCATTAATGTTACACCAATTAGACAAACCATCTAACAACATTTGAAGGTCCCGTTCATCGGACGCCAACAGTACGATATCGTCAGCATATAGTAAAATGCATACTTTTTCATCCCCTATAGTAATACCAACATCCAAATTTTTCAAATATTTAACAAGATCATCTAAAAATAGATTAAACAGTAATGGTGATAACAAACATCCCTGCTTCAAGCCACAAGAAACATTAAACCAGTCTGTATAACTTGAATTTATTCGTACACATGCACTAACAGCAGAATATAACGACTTAATAGCCATCAGCATTTTAACCGTTATACCAATACCCAGTAATCTAGCCCATAGTTTATCCCTATTGATATAGTCATAAGCTTTCTTAAAATCGATAAAAGCGGCAAATGTAGATAATTTACGTTTTTTCCTAGTTTCAATTATACTAGTTAAACTTGAAATTTGATCAATAGTACTTCTTTTCCGACGGAAACCTCCCTGCTCATCCTCAAGTAAGTTGTTTTCTTCCACCCAGTTACACAATCTGTCATTTAAAACTGAACAATATATTTTGTAAACTGAAGAAGCTAGACTTATTCCCCTATACGATAAAGGGTCCCTGGGGTCAGTACACGATGATTTTGGAATAGGATTAATAATGCTTTTATTCCAAATACCTGGAGTGGTACCTGTGTTAAAACAAACATTAAACAAGGAATGCATAAATACAATAGCTGAATCGTTTTTCAATACTTCAGAGTATATATTATCAGCCCCAACAGCTTTTCTTACATTAGCCTTCATAACTGCCTTTTTTACTTCTAAAATTGTAAAATTACTATTGAAAGATAAGCTATCCCCATCTCCGGAGCTATTACTAATACTACTATTATTAGTTGCCGTCGATGAGTCACTACTCTTACTCTGAAATAAATTACTAAAACTCGATTTCCACTTATCAAGTACATCATTGACATTATAACTTATAGTGCCGTCATCAAGCTTAACCTCCATTGGGATATGTATTTTCTTTTCCTGATTTATGCCAATCTTTCCAATTGACTTCCAAAAATTTACATCATTATTACTAACATCTTTCAACAATTCGTTTTGCATCGAATACCAATAATATCTTTTAGATTTCTGAACCTCTTTATCAAATAATTTTCTGGCAGATACATAATCATATCTTAACCTACGCTTATCACTATTATCAATTGATTTAAGCCATGCCTTCTCTTTAGTACACATAATCGACCACAAAGATGACAGTTTATCACTCCACCATGGTTTTCCTGATCTACGTTTCCTGTTACCAATACCTGTTTTATGTATAGTGTTTATCTGTGTATGTGGAATGGATTGATACATCGTTCTTTTAATAAGATCACACCACTCAGAATATACACTGTCCACATCCTTTTGTGATTGCATACCTTGCTCAAGGTAATCTATTATGATATTAATATTTGACATTGATACAGAATCACACATAAAATCATCAGGTATACTATTAAAATCAAATTTGGTAAAATAACATGACTTATTTTCTGAACACACAGGACTATCCTCAGTCCCATTGTTAAAATTCATATTTAATAAGGAAACTATCCGATTGTAAATCATGTATGAATGTACGACGCCTTGTTCCAGTGGTAAACTATCCGATTGTAAATCATGTATGAATGTACGACGCCTTGTTCCAGTGGTAAACTATCCGATTGTAAATCATGTATGAATGTACGACGCCTTGTTCCAGTGGTAAGCTATCCGATTGTAAATCCAAAGTTCGTGGGTTCGAACCCCGTTGCGCAAAGTGGTCCAATACACAAACCATCTAGAAGTGTGAATAGTATATATATGTTTATGAAATTTGATATTCAAAATTTTAGATAATGTGGCTGTTTGCGTCGTATAAACAGAATCTCCAAATTAGTCTCTCTCACTACGTTGGTGAAATTGTAAAAAAAAAAATCAATTATAATTTAATGTGACACTAACTTTTTTTTAATCTAGCATTATCATCCTTGCATACATATTTCAGTATTGGTTACATATGATAATGTCTATACAATATTTTTATGGTTTGAAGACCTCGAAATCTGCCGAATTAGATACAAGTTTCTTTGTACAAAGTCACCACTTGATATATAAAATGCAAAAGAGTGTGGTTACACACGTGATGTAATCAAATACATATGGTGAAAACCTGTATATATTTATAACAAAATATGTATAAGCCAGTCCCGACACATGCTGTTGTTGTTGTTGTTGTTGTTGTTGTTGCTTTTTTACGGTAGTCGGGTTTTCTGCCATAATGACTTGCGTGAAATCGTGACATCAACCGTAAAATCAAATATTATCATTGCAATTGAAGAAGTTGTACTATGTCAATAGAACGCCAGGCAGTTAAGGCGAAAATTGCCGATACATGGGCGTTAGCACAAATATCATAATATTGCCTTATTTGCCAAGGATAGGCTTCATTGATTAAAGGTGGGACGCCATAATAGGTAGTATTCATTCATTTGAGACAGTTTCTATTTAACGCCCCGCACAACGACTGTAAGAATGTACCTATGCACGTGGGAAAAGATGACATTTAAGCGGGAAAAAAATCGTCTAGTAGGTAAAGTAATGATGCATAGTAATACGTGTCAACGTTTTCATATGTTCACCCTTATTAGATTAACAAAGTCTATCAATCGGGTCTTAACTCGAGTCGGTCTGTGCAGAAGGTATATTTGTCATATACACCTGAAGCCATGGAGAAGCCGAAGCATTACTTTGTCATTAAATTTTTCTTAAATTTAACTCAAAAGAAAAAAAATACTATGCTTAACTGTATATTTACCAAGATGAGTTGCTGTGTTTCTTTTTACAAACAAAACATAATAAAACCATTATTCGTATTATTGAGATTGGGATTATTACACTGAGATTCCACTAAGAACTAGCTCTCTCTCTCTCTCTCTCTCTCTCTCTTTCTCTCTCTCCTTACTATAATCACAATCTTTCTTGTATTGTATTATGTAGCTCTATCAATCAAGTATCAAATATTTAATCATTTTATAGGTTTAATGAGTCCACCCACATAAGCGCTCAGTTAAATACTTAGTACAACATATACTAACTCCATGTATAGCAGACATATCTATAATTACTGACCGGGATACTCGTCTTTTGTTTAGTATATATCTGTTTAGTACATAAACACATGCTGTAACATATTGCCTTGGTGAAATAAAAGTTAAGTTGTGCTATGTTTATACGGTTAGTGACAGGCACGAGGCATGACGACAGAGTTACTAATAGAAATGCGCGCGCGAGGTCTGGGTGGTCCCATTATGGTAATCTGCCCATCATTAAATTATAAATCATAGTCCTTTAAATGCTTAAAAAGACAAGTTAAGCAGATGAAATCGTCCATTAACTTAGATTTTTTTTAAAGTCTATAAAGTCTTTCAATGGTGACTTCACCCGCAGTGAACTCATCAGTGCTGTAGCGCTTTCCTGGTACCCACATAATGGCAATTGCATATCACCGCCGTGCAATTGTCAACAAATTAGCCAAACAAACAATGATAGCGTTAAAAATATACGACACCTAATCACATTATCATGTCACTGGGCCAACAGTCATAATAGTCGCGTGCCATGACAAAGAAAAGGAGACCTTAGTTTGCCGTGCCCAAGATAATTATACAAGGGCGAAGATAATGTATAACCTAAAGGACGTTTTAGCCAAATTCGCTTTGAATTACCCCGTCATAAAGAATGATAATAAGAAGTGCTTCAATGTTTTTTTCAAATAATCTTATTGCATATCCCGCAATCAAAGGCCGAACCGGAAAATAGAATAAGCAATCTAACTCCCATACCTGTACATGCATTTGGCCTTCTCTGAATTTTAACAAATTTAGAACGGAGTAATCCTGGAATTGCAAATCATAAATGTATATATAGGTACCGCTCATAGTTAGTTTTTCGTTCAGGTCCATTTCTTTAAAACATCTAATACATTTCCCGTCCAGTACATTCACTTCGCTATCAAAAGGGGAACGGAACCCATTTCGCAAGGGTTCCTGGGTTGGATTAGTACTTTGTGCTTGGAAAGGTCATGAAAAATCCTTACCAAAACGGGATTCGAATCCACAACCTTCGGATTCGCAAGCGGGTATGTTACCACTGGACAACGGCGCCATTACAAATATGCGATTACCCTGGGTAATCATTGTACACGAGATAGCGCCACCGACCTACTGCATGTCAGCTGGAACGCTCCTCACATGAAAATCGAAATGACCAGAATGGACTCGAACCCGGAAGTGAAATGGGTCAGCGACCAAGGAAATCCACTTTGACATACTTTCGTTTTTGTCGCTAATTGGTATTGGATCATTTTGAAATACCGTTAAAAAGTGAGTTTTCCCGATTTAACTATTTCAAACGTCTATATCAAAGTACTAGACGAAGAAAATGGTGTACGAATAGAACGTAATCAAAGGACTGAGCGTCCTAACGTTGCGTTAAGCATAAGGAAAAAGTCAACAGGCTTATAATTTAGAACTGTTGATTTTCCACATCAAATGGATCTCGCTGGTAATATGTCATTTTACTGTAAGGGAACAACATATTTCAATGAACGACATAATTCTATTTACCATATACCAATTAGATTAACGAAGGACATATTAATTGCAGAGGTGCGTCAGCCGATGAACTTCATGTATTGCACGCAACTGGCTTACATCACACAATTTAATTCATCATATTTTCATTGATAATTTTTTCCGATTACGTATCGTTGCATTTTATTCATGTCATATATGTAAAAAATCACAGTAGCCAAACAGGAACTCGTCATGCAGCATTTATACGTTGTATAGCGATAGTACGATAAAACAGGCGCACGTAAAGCTTGCTTTCTAGAGGGCAATGAATTTGGATATCCAGCGAAATCAGTCATAATATGTTGCGTTGTTAACGAAACATTGATTGATTGATTGATTGATTGATTGATTGATTGATTGATTGATTGATCGATTGATCGATCGGTCGGTCGGTTGATGGATTGAGTTTACCGTCGCTGCGACAGTATTTCAGTCATATGGCGACATCCAGCTAATTACAGGTGGAGGAAGACCCCGAATGATCCGAGGCATCCGGGTAGAACCACCAACCTACCGCAAGCCAGCTGGAAGGCTTCCTCACGTGGCAACACGAATGACCCTGACGGGCCTTGAACCCACGCGGTGACGGGCTGAGTGAGTGTTAAAGTCAGCGACTTCACCCTCTCGGCCGCAACATAAAAATATTAAACGAATGTGAAACTATATAAATAAAAATGTACACATGTTACAAAACATTGAGATATAATCTATCATCACTTTTTTAATTTGCGTTTTGAGCTTGATTTTTTAAGGTATTTTATTAATATATCTTGCTATTTCGAGGTCATACACGAGCGCGGTCTCGTGCCATGTTTTAGATTTTTTGTCTGGGGGTAATTTCTGTTAGCAAAATGTTCACACATAAAAACTCGAAGACATATGCAAATGAGAAATTTAAAAAGAGAATCGGAATGCAACGGAAATGCTTATCTATCGAAACAGGTAACAGCAATTAGCTTAGACTGCTCAGATGTAAATATAAATGTCAGCGGAGATAGTATCTATCAATCAAAGATGTCTTGTTAAAATAGCTTAAATGATATACAGTTGAACCTGTATTAAGCGGTCAACCGGTACTTAACGGTCATTTTAGTATCACCAAACTAAAGCATTTTGTTTTATGTTTAACCTTCATTTAGCGACCACCTCTGTTAAGCGGTCAGTTTCTCTGGTTCCATTGACTGACCACTTAAGACAGGTTTGACTGTATATCATGAAATTCAGTCGTAATTTATCTACAAAAGTTCAGAGCTACAAGTACATGTATTACCGTAATCCATGATGATCCTTCAAATATTAAAAAGACTTCATTGCAGATGCAATCGTCCAATGACTTGGAGCCTTGGGCTATTTTGCTCAAGTTCTACAAAGTCTTGCATTTACAATAAAATTCCAACGATCACTTGATGGACCATGATCACAATTTAATGATGGATGTTTAGCCTAAAAAGTAATGCATGAATAATTTTTGTGTTCATCCTCCATATTAAGTTAAAATGTATGTTGTCTGCATATGGCAGCTCCGCTACACTTCCTTAAAAATATGTCTATTACAATTATTCTTAAGGATGTCTGATTTTCAAGACATTCTTTTCTTTCTTTTTTCGTTCATGTTTTATTTCACTTGCTCTTATCTGTACCCCTGTCACTGCTTCATATTATGTCTATACTTTGTATGGGATGAAGATCTGTATAGGCCAAATCTGAATAAAATTATGTCTTTGTAATAAAAAAAAACTAAATAAATAAATAAAATAATACAAAAAATGTATATCAATCTTATCGAGTGCACACCTGGCTGATGAAACACCGAAAGTATGTGTCACCGCTATAATTAGCCATTTTCAATATTCCGATTTAAAGATAGTGAAAATTAGCTCAGTTCTATAAACGATATATTATACATCCTGGTTTACAAACGTTATAATCAGTTAAAACCATGTCAGATGGATACCAGATAAGGAGTGAATTGTCACTGCGACAACAATACGCATAGGAAAGGTCAACCATGTGTACACAAAATAGTGTTCTCTGGAATGCATGTGTCACCTGCCGCGTGACGGAAAAAGTTTAACGGACAGACGAACGGACGGATGGACAGACGGACGACGGAAAAGTGATCCCTATGTGTCACCTCCGCTTACAGCAGGTGGCACAAAAAGCATTCGGTATGAACACGTCAAATGAAAAACATGCTAATTGAAAAAAAAAAATCGAAGATACAAAAAAAAAGTACTTACCTATGGTGTTCATACTCAGACTCTGCCCATTAGTTTCAATAGGGATTTAAGTATGATACACAAAATTTGAGTCTGAGATTATACTAAAGTATTTTTGAGAACATGGAGCCCGGACTCGAAACCTCAACGGCAAGGGGCTGAGTTATTGTTACATTACAAATCACGCTGTTCTGCTAGGTGGTGGCAACTTTCATACAGTGAGTCCATTTAATGTATGTCCGTCGCATTAGTTTTGAACTCTGTGGAGATTAAAAAGTATTAGAGTTACTTTCACGGCAAATATTAAACGATTTACTGTAAAGTCATTATTTTTCATTGGCATTGCATTTCGTCGAATGTGTAGTAAAGATATTTCGTGTGTGCAATTATCAGTGGATACATATGTTCTAGAAAACTAGAAAACGCGAGGGCTTTTAAGGAAACAGTGATCAATGATCTCAAGAGGAGGTGGGGGATAATATGCAGGGATAAGAACCGCCACGCAATAAAAAAAATCAGTGTCACAAGAAAATAAATGATTTAACAGAACTCAACTTTATAGAGAACTTAAGTCTCTAAATTCTAAATGTCTCCACTTTCACTTTAACATGTACTTAAAAGAAACAGTTGGTCATTTAATGTAAGGAGAGTCAAAATGACCTGTTCAACTGACACACCTATTTCAAAGTCAATTTGGTCTGGTACGGAGATGTTACATTCAAATCTGACATTTAAGTAAGCGTTGCGTTCAGGACTGCACATAGAATAAGAACAATTTGTTGTAAATTCTCGTACCGATTCAGACATAATAGCCCTCAAATTTAATACGTTGAACTGGGTAGTGTATTTTAGTATTTTAAATTAATAAACGTTTTTTTTTTTGTTTTGTTTTTTAATTTATTTATTTATTTATTTATTTATTTATTTATTTTTCGTAGACAGAAGAAAAAACAAATAACTATGCCTTCGCAAGCTGAATAGACTTCGTAAGTGTCGATTGTCAAAAATAAAAAAAATAATTCGTTGACTTTTGGACTTTTTACAACAGAAAACATTAGCTAAGAATTGCTATTTACCGACAACCGATATGTTTAAAATGAGGGGGTGAAGTACATTCGATTGTGCAGAATTATGAATTATAAAGAAATTAAAAAAATACTAAGTACAACTGAGATAAATAAAAAAAATCACAAAAATCAATAAAAAAAGAAATGAAAATAACTACATGTAGTATAATAATCATTATTTCTGAACCAATATTATCTGCAAATAACGATTGTAAATTCCCATAATATATGTTTGTTTTATTAAAGTGTTTAACATCTAAGATGACACGCACCGTTTCATCTGAATTTCAATCTATTTCTTTCTCTCTTTCTTTCTTTCTTTATTTTCTGAGACGCTGTCATATGGGAGTGTCTCCCATTGAGTAATACCGATAAATTGTTCAAAACCAGTACTAGTATGTTAACACAGTTGAACAAGTTTAACACATATCTGATATATTGGATCATTGTCATTTCGGTTCCCAATGTAGGATGAACTTTCCTTTCTATTTTTATTATCTTCTTTCTGTTTTGGATACAAGCGTCCGCCACACACCCCTATTACGTCATATACAATGAAATAAAAGCGCGGTGCTCTCCAGCTGTCATTCAGTCTTTGCTACAGTGGTGACCGGTACACTGATAACCAACGTGAAATTAACACTAGCGCACGTGACTTGTTACGCCTAAAGTAAGTGTTGCATTTACTTTACATATATATAGTACACATTCTTTCCAAGTTTTGTAAAATTCATAAAATGTTATACGGTATGAGAATATCATAAACAGTTAATTCAATGTGTTTTATTAATCTCGATTTATTCGGAGTTAATGCGTGTTACATTAATGTATAAGGCCCCGTGTTCTCGAAAAGAAAACGGTACTTAAGTACGATTTTCTCTATTAAATAGCTCATTCTAAATTTTGATTTGGGGTAATAAAAAATATTAGCATTTCGTAATGGGGCTCGTTTTGTCGATTTTCATTTGGCAGATTTTATGAAGTGAAATAGTATGCATATATAATTATGTGAGTATAACAGATTGATTCGGCTGAAGGATTAACCGAGACGGTATATATCTTAATTCTAATTACCGGTATGTAACAAAGTGCAATAATGTACATTATCTTCTTGAAAACACTGTGATAGTCTTAATTAAATGGCATGATTCTTTGATACTCCTGTAAATTACTAAGTCTTGTATTTGCATTTATGTTATAATCATGAAGAGGCTTTGATGATAAAGATATACAAAATCTTACTTAAGTATTTTCGAGAACACGGGGACTGGTATGTGTTAATTATTTTTATATTCAAATAGTTGTATAAAACGTTATAAGTACATTCAACTCTGCAAATTATGTACATTTTAGACTCTATAAGAACGGTGAAAATCTTTATCAGCATGAGTGTCTCTTATAAACTCAGATTAACATGGTTATTGCACACTGTCTGTAAAACTAATTCACATTTACATATGTAAAAAGTCGTATTTTACATCAATGACGTTGAACAATCATTCACATATGCATGCACATGTATTAGTAATTCACATATTGAAAAAAAAAAGATGTCATTTGAAAATATATTACATATCATATCATTACTTTGATAAGATTTACAGGTATTTTACAGACTTCTTTTAATTGCACATTTCATTAAATTCATATAACAACACATTCTAATAAATATATACGTAAGTATTCAGTTCTCGCCATACTGGTATTCTCGCGCTATGTATACTAATGCAATATTTCATCTCGAGTGTGGAGTTATTTTATAGGGAAACAATCGACATAGGCAAAATTGATTGAACTTTGTTTCCAAACTGTTTTTATTGAAAATGTTTTAGAAACAGATAAAAAACATTTAATTAATAAAGCAGTACCTATTTTACATCATTTTTACTAATGCTTCTTTTTTATCATTTTTTAAACCACTTGATAAATCTACCGATAATACTCAGCAAGCAGACGATCACTGATTTATGTAAACCAACATCTGTTCTTAAAATAGTTTAGGTTTATTTATGAATACACTTCTCACGAATCCTATGTATGGAGTCATTTAGAGTTATAACTGTTATTAATCTGATACAAAATTTATACTTGATAATTGTAATACAGCATGCCCATTTATCGTTTGTAAAGGTTTTTTACACCCAAAATTGGCCATATATCTCCAAAATTGTATGGACTCTCTATATGAAAGGACACAAAGTTAAGGAAAATTGCTATAGCTGTACGTCGCTATATGACTGAAATACTGTCGAAGCGGCGGTAAACTCAAATAGTCAAGTTTAATGAAACTTTAGGAAATCTTGGTTATCTCCGTGAAAGGCCATGAGGTCCGAAATGTAGCGGAACCATAACAGGGACTTTACCTTAAGTGTGAGCATGACAACGTTAAAATACGAGGAAGTTTACTCTCCTAATGAAAACCGATTATTGAAGAGTTTCCACCTAGTATGTAAAGCGCAATACTGCCAATCGTTTTAAAATATTAGGGCCACTGGTTCAAATTTCAACAGCTACAACACATATTTGGATTTTTCCTCCGCAAAAGCGTTTAATTTTCCACTTATATTTAATATGACATATACCTTGAAATGCACAAAGTTTTTTGAAGAATGGAACACAAACATTTTCTGTTGGCATAATTTTGATGCCTCTATATGTTTACAATTAAAAATGTTTATATGTTATGTGTGGTAGAAATTAAAATCTGCAAAAATATTGATTTTTAATTTGTCATTATTTTTGGTCAAGATTTATGGTGCATGATAACAGTCACGTTACAGGTCTGACTTGTTACAACAAACGCAATTACCTACAATGCAACGCATCTAAGAATTGAGGTCTTTCGCATGTTATAAAAGAAGATAATTTTTATATTAGGTTAAACACTATACTTAAATTGGAAGCTATTTTAGTTGTACACAGAAACCCCCCCCCCCCCCCCCCCCCCCCCCATTCTATCTGATATAAGACGGATCTGACAACCTTCACGTTTTTTATTACGGTAATCCATCCATTATTAAATTTTATTCATGATCCTTCAAATGCTTAAAAAGACTTCAGTGCAGCTGCAAGCATCCAGTGACTTAGACTTATATATTTGCCCAAAATCTATAAAGGCTTGGATTTTACTATAAAATTCTGATTATGGACCATGATCAGCATTGAATGATGTATAGATAACCTTAAATTAACCATTTAAAACTTATACCGTCGAACGGTTAAAATGATCGGCTAAATCTGAATCGAATCTCTCAAATCCATACTTAACGTTTTAATGTCTTTAATACAGTCAACCCTGTCTTAAGCGGTCAGTCAAAGTAACAAGAGAAAGTGACCGCTTAACAGAGGTGGTCGCTAAAGGAAGGATAGGCAAAAAACAAAATGCTTAAGTTTGGTAATATTAAAACTGATCGCTAAATGCAGGTTGGTCGCTTAATACAGGTGACCGCTTATGCAGGTTTAACTGTGGGTCGTTTAAATAATGAAATGAATACAGCTCTTTCCACTTCGTGATCACGTATGCTCGACGTTTGTGAAATACCTATTACACGTTCTTTGTATAATGTTTAAACGAAAGGTTAGAAATATCTATAATAACTTTGAGTATTTATATAAACTTTTAGCCCTATGAAGTTTGAAGTAATCAAGTTCGTATCGTGATGTTCGTGCGTGTTTTTGCTGTTGTCGTTGTTGTTTGTTTGTTTGTTTTCGTTGTATGATTAAACTGCCCTCTCTTTCGTTTCAGTCTTTTATTTCCCTACATTCCCTAGGGATTAAACATCTGCTAATGGCTAAATTATTATTGATGGTTCATAAATCATTTGTAATGAATTTATACGGTCAAAAGATCACGGCTAGCTTCGATCAATACTAACTCTACTCTTGGGACGAATGATAAAATGGCGTATTAATTATACTGAAACAGAGCAAGTTCTCCATTTTACCGTAATACGTGCATCATGCATTATATACTGCGGATCGGAAGGTTGGGGTAAAGACTTTTTCAAGCCCTTTCGAGGTGCAAAGTACTGGTCCAGCCCAGGAACCATCGAAGCGGATAAGTATAGGTTGCAATATTTTTTTTTCCAAATCGACGTAAATAAATAGGTTTTACACCTAACTTTTTACTTCAAACTTCCCTGATTCAGTGTTGATAATAAAATGTTTAATCGTTAATTTTTTAATTATAATTCTTTTATTTTAAATACTTTCAATTTCATTGTAAAAAAAACAACAAAAAAACAAAAACAAAAAAAAACAAACATTTGATTTATATAGAGATTGCATTTTATGTGAATCGAATCAGTCGACGTTTCGAAATAACGTTTTTTAATCGGACACTTAAAATAGCAATACTGATAAAATCATTTAATGTTCGTTTCATTGAGGATGTATTAGTGTCTAACGTTTACAAGGGCCAATACACAGCCAAATGTTAGGTGGTCTAGGGTTGTTTGTATAATAATGACGTGCCCTTTTTTATTGCCTTATTTATATGCATATTATTTAAATTCTGATTGGTTTTATCATTCATATTTAGCATATGATCTTTTTTTTAAAATAGGTATTTACGACACCATCATTAATTCAGCCATTAAATGACATTGAAAAAAAAATGTTGTTTTTTTTCCAGTACACACAGTAGTCACGTTAGCCTACTACTCACCAAAAGCTAACTAAACTGAATATCTACCAAATAGGCCATATCTGTGTCATTTTAAAACTTCTTGTATGTTGCTGCCAGGGATTGAGCTGAAAACCACTTCCTTTCCGAAGCAGAAGTTTGGAACTTCAAAAAAAATGCAATAATTGACCATTTGACCCAATTATTTGGCTATGCATAAATACTCGTAAATATTGTATTGTTAAAATGTTAAATGTTTCTTATGACGGCGTTATATTTATAAATCAATAAAATACGTGTATTCTGTGAGATCGGTCATAATTTAAAAGGATGCATGTTTATTTTGTCCGTTGAATGTTTAAATGTTGCCGTTTTGCTTTTATTTTTTATCGTTTACAACCTTTGCTTGTATAACGTAAATCAACACTGCTAAATTGATGATGTGAACTAGACCTTGTAAGGGTAATTTAGCAGCCTTAACTGCTGGGAAAGTGAAATGAACTAATCACTGTTTCGTGTTCTTTTCAATTTATGGGGTATCTTAGAATGATGTGTGAGATTTACTCAGATATCGTGCAATACCCTTCATGTATTTCACTGCCCTTCAACGAAATTTTGTATGGGCCCGGTGACATGTTAACCCAGACATGCCCGGGTTTCTTCCAAACGTAAGGTTAAAAGACACTATGACATTATCTCCCGTAATGAATTAGGCATCTCGAAAGTCTTCGATTTGTCTGTAGTTGACCTTTTACCTCCGCTCGTGATTATCAATGGTTTGATGATTATTAAAATACATGTACTGAACTTTAAAAGGTAAAGGAATTTGTCGTACAGACTGTAAAATCTGAGTTACAGTATTGTATGATCGAACAGAGGAAATCCTGATCAAACATCTCTTTCCAGGAACTGTCTGATCTGGGTCTGCTCTGTTCATCAGTGCGTCAAAATGATTCTATTTGAGGTAAAGAGTGAACAAACTTGCTGCCCCAGGGATGGGATAGGGAGGTAGATAAACCTACGTATTGTGAATATGGCGCGGCGGCCTTCCACGTCCTCTTGCGCGTTCCCGCACGTAACGTTCACGTATAGTATTTTGACGTCACGTCCTGTTTTCATATATAAGTTTAGGTAAATGACTGCCTGGAACAACGCTTTTTACATGCGCTCCTCATAATCTCCATACGTATTATTGAAATCAAAGTATTTGCCCTTTCGGCGAGAGGTTCAAAGCTCGAGACTCGGAATTGCTGCATTTTCCACACCAGATATCACCCCGAGTATGATCTTGTAAAAATAATTTAATATTTTTGACGACTTATTTTTACCCGCGATATTGGAATACCCTTTTTACACTATTTTATCTCTATATAATTTACGTTAAAAAACCGTTGTGAGTTGTTTGACAAAATATATTATTGAAATAATGTGAAATACTATGTTCTTTTCCTGGCTCTATATTTCAACATAGAGTAACACTATATGAACTTTTGACAGTTTACAGAATGAATATGCAGATATATGCAAGCAAATTGTATACATAAAAATACTGAAGGTCTATATCAAACTTCTGAAGAGGAAAAGTTTGATCAAGATCAGTGAGGTTGTGTATACTAAACATACACATATAAAAATAATTTTATATAAATGCAATACTCATTTTAGAGAAAAATCACAATTTACATCTCTTTCTCTTTCTCTAACTACATTTACTATTCAACTATATGAACAGACATTATAAGCCAAAGACATTAAAAGAAAGATAGGTAACTCCTGTTATATTGCTTAGGCACAAAGCATAACATTATATTGCAAACTTTCAAAAAAATATGGAAAAATCACAGCGGAAATGTAACCATATTATAAAATAATAATTTCTCTATACAAGGAATTATTTTCAGTTTCATTTATTTTAAAAATTATTTCAAATTATGAGTGTAGTAACAACATCACATATTTTCTAGTTATCATCATGCATGTTATTTTTTATGTTACATCAAACATTTTTATTTCTTGACTTATTTATTACATAAGGTATCATTTTGATGGTAATGTGATGCTCTGTTTTAAGATGCAATTGGCTTTCACATATATTCAATAGAAAAAAAAAGACATTTGAACACGTGACTTTGGGAGAATTTTACAATTTGTCACGTGCTTTACCGATCTTTGTTTAATAAGTCTTTGTGTAAGCATAAGAAAGCATCTATAATGTAAACGACTGAACAAAGATATTGCTACATTGAGATGTTTATACAGTACAATGGCTGTTTTTTCCCCGGGACCCCAGGGTGACAAAACACTGATTTTGATAGATTAATGTTTAGCACATCCTCGATTATTTCGTGCGTCGATATGTTCGGCACACGTGACAAATGTTTCATACACGTATAACACAAGGGCACGTGAATTTCGCCATGTGTCATGGACACTGTACTTTAGGCCCTGCTATGTCATGTAGTTAATGACTATATAATCATATACGAGGGTTGTCCAAGAATTACGTAGACTTTTGCCATAACTGTTTTATCAATGTGTGTATTGTTACGAAATAAATATTATAAGTTAAGTTATTATGAATAGAGTGATTGTGATGTTTTCTTTTTATATATAATATGCACTCATTTTAACGTCGTCATAGTAACCAAGTATCTGTTAGGTGGGGCAGTCCAGTTTTATAGATCATCCTTTAAGTTTCGGGGCCTCCGTGGCCGAGAGGGTAAAGTCGCTGACTTTAACACTCACTCAGCCCCTCACCGCGTGGGTTCGAATCCCGGCAAGGTCATTCTGATTTTCATGTGAGGAAGCCTTCCAGCTGGCTTGCGGTAGGTCGGTGGTTCTACCCGGATGCCTCCGTGCATTCGAGTCTTCCTCCACCTGTAATTATCTGGACGTCGCTATATGACTGAAATACTGTCGAAGCGACGGTAAACTCAAATAGTCAAGTCAAGTCGCCTTTAAGTTTCTACAATGTATAGCTTTCGTGTTTCTTCCGCAAAAATAGCGCGACGTCGTGTGATTATTGACTGACGTCATATCAACGTGCATTCCAAACAACGACGCCATATCTGTCACCGTTATCGTTAAATCAGATAAAACTTTTTAACAGTTGGTGAAAGAAACCGGACAACAATGACGTCAACTGAATACACTGAGCATCGCACTATTATCAAATTTTGTGTGAATCTCGGGAAGACGCAAACACAGACACAGGAAACCATGGTTAGAAAGTACTAGAATAAAACCTCCTGTTTTTCGGGCATTGGTTTCAAGTGGCACAAGCGCTTTCGAGATGGCAGAGAGAGCATTGAAGATGAAAAGGGTCGGGAAAGAAAGTCGATTTTGACTGTGACGTCAATATGGGACGTGAAGGACGTCATCGAGAGACACCAGCGGTATACAGTCCAAGATGTGTGTGACATCGCAGTCAATCGCATAGTAACGGACAACTTAAACATGAGAAAACTCAGTTCACGATGGATTCCTAGACTACTTACAACAGAGCATAAAAGAAACAGGTTGGCTGCCTCTAGAAAGTTTCTGGCACAGTATCGAAAGGAAGGAGACAAATATGTGGATCGTAATATTACTACAGACGAGATCTGGCTATACCTGTTTGATCCTGAAACCAAGGAGCAATCTGGGCAATGGAAAACATGTGGCTTTCCACCTCCGAAGAAGGCGCGACAGGCGAAGTCTGTCGCGAAACAGATGTACATTTTCTTCATGGACATGCCCGGAATGTTATTGCAGCATGCAGTACCATGTCATACCACCGTGAATGAAAAGTATCCCTCAACGGTGAGCATATTGTTTTGTACCGGGGTGTTTTTGACCAGTGGGTTCACCGACACAACAAGTGTATTGACTTTGGAGGGGACTATATTGAGAAGAATTGAATCTCAACGTCACATCGTAACATAGAAATTACACCGACAGACTGACGTTCTGAGCTCGTGATGACGTCGTGATGACGTCGTTATGAGCTGCCCCGAATACGCTACCCCCTGTGTATGTAGGCTACGTACAGATTCCGATCTACATGTCATAATGTGAAATTTGTTGTACTTATGAAAAGAATATACATTTCGGTCCTTGCAATTTTGTTTTTTATTACCAGTCGTTTTCAAGTTACAACAAAAGTCAACGTAATTCTGGGACAACCCTCGTATACATACACATATATATATATGCATCATTTGTACTACTGCGGTATATTCTTACAGGAAGTGTCCAGCTATTAACTCATCCGTTTTCTACAACCTTGCATCAAAGTCAACATGATCCTTAGAATTATCAACTTGTGTGCGACCGTCTATCTCCTGCTACAGCCTATTGCACATGCGCAGTTTCTTATGGGAAACAGTCGGTTGGAGGAGTTAATTCTAAACCATCAACGCAACCCGAGTCCACAACAAAACGGCGGAACTGGTTCAGTCTACCCCATTGAAGGTACACTTTTTCAAATTGATTCTTTATAATATCAATAAACTTGCATTTAAACTGGTATGCAGTCAATCGTGAAAAGATATCTAACACGTTAAATGATGATGATGATGATGATGATGATCTCGTTCCCCATGATATGGTAATACATGTACCTATTCCACTTTTCCAAAATGCAAATCGATACAAACGTTCAAAGAATAGGGGGAAGATAGTCCATTTCCACTGATTTCTGGTTTTTGTAATAATTGAACTGTTTTCTGTTTTTGTTTTTTTCTCAGAAACTTTGGCAATTGGAGAGCCATCATCTTTTACTACAACAAAGAGAGGATTATCGAGTAAGTGTTCCTTTCTTCTTACACTTCCTTTTAATACACGGTTATATACCCACACAGGAGGCATCATCGCATATATTTTCTGGTCTGGACCAGTACTTTGCGCCTTTGAGACAGTATTGCCCTTTACGGGGTTGGAACCCACGACGCTCGGATCCACACTCGTGCACGCCATCATTGGACCATGGCGCTCTTCCTTATTTGATCTTAAATCATTTTTATCTGTCAAGCTATCAAGAAGATTACCTATGCGACCAGTATAAAACCAGATCAGCCTGCGAGTTGTATTATATTCGTTTCAGGCCAGCACAAAAATGACAAGGAGGGCACACATAGCTGTCTACAAACCTTTAAACGTGTCTCTCAGAAAAAAATGCATTAAAGGCGTTTCAGCGTTTATTTTTTTCTCTAACGAACAGATTTTTCTAAAAAATTTGCATATAAGTACTTTAGACTTTAAATAAAAGATATATATATTAAAAATAGGGGGTCGCCATGCTTGTTTTAGAGATCAAGCTTATGGTAGAACATCACTATTTGCTAAAAAAATTTGATAAAACATGGCATTAAAATAAAGATTTCGTTTTTAAATACTGTAACAGCATATTAAAATGATATTTTAAAATATTTTATCACCATTTATACTTATAATGTATTCTATAAGTTACAGATAAAAATACTGTCAAATATGCATTGAAAATACAAAACGAGCACAAACTCTCATTTGTGCCCGGACCAAAATGTATAATTGAAATTTTAGCCAAATTTGAATTTGAATAAAAACACTAAAATGTGAATTTTTGTATCTTCAAAATTCGGCAAATATACTTTTGATGATATTTTTAACACATGAATCTTTAAATTTGGGCTTTCTTCCATCATTCTACTTAAAATAAATGCAAAATTAAAAAAAAAATACCAAGATCAAAATCAGCTGTAACCCGCTGAAACGTCCTTAATGGTAAAATCACAACTAATTCGAGTTTTATTTTTAGACTGGCGTTTGCCGCCATTCTTATGTAGCGGTATATCGAAAGTAGGCATTGTTGATTTGACAAGTAACTAGAGTTGCTAAAACGTGTTGAGTTTTGGGCGTCATATGACATTTGCCTCAATCGAATTCAACCCTGCTTAAATGCTGGAATTATAATTACACGCTTTATATTAGATGTATATCCTGCCGTCAGTCTCTCCGAACATTGTACGCTTTGATTTAGAATGTATCTCGATCGACACTCAAATAGCAAAGAATGTTTGGCTGGGATGTCTGACACATAACAGTTAGGCAAGACAATCAATGCAACTGTCTGTATTGCTCATTTGCCTCAGGTTAATTAAGGGATGTTCGTCATGTTTCGTCATGTCTGGCTATGCGGAAGCAATTTAATCTTACGTTTTACTGACTAAATGTAACAAACGAGGGGATCGGTTTATGCACGAATATACATTCTATTAAAGTAAAAATAGTGGTTCCGTGGTCCAGTGGTAAGGTACCTGGCTGTGGGTCAGAAGGTTGTGGGTTCGAACCCCGTTTTTAGCAGGATTTTTTCATGACCTCCCCTAAAAGACGAACTCTGATAAATATCTAGCTCCTTTGTCCCATTCCGGAAAAAAAATGTTGATATCAAATAGTTTTCTGAATTTAAAAGCATTTAAGTGATTTACAAGTGTAGTAGTGTAGCAATTTCTTACGAGTTCAGATAGTTATGATGTCTTAGTTTTTGTGAGATATCGAGTAATTTTAGGTACTAGACGGTATGCAAAAATAAGATTGATAGAACAGTTAAATGTTATATATTCTAAACCAAACAAAAGTACAGTATCTTCAAGAGAAATAAGTATTCATGGTAGAAGCTTGTTTGAAATATTAATGTACAAAATTGCGACTTTTCAGATGAATATTAACTACCTGAAGCTTAAATAGTATATGTATGTGAAACAGTGAATGCAGACTGTAGAATCTAAGCTTCAACACCGTATGAGGAAACTGAGGAGATCTTGAAGGAGCTGTCTGATCTGGGTCTGCTCTGTTTGTCATTGTGTAAAACGAATCTAGATAATGTAATGGATTAATTGTCAGTATTATACCGTTTAACAGATTAATTGTCAGTATTATACCCTTTAACAGATTAATTGTCAGTATTATACCCTTTAACAGATTAATTGTCAGTATTATACTGTTTCCGCCATAGCCCTGATGATTTGCTTCAGTATATCCTCCTAAACGATTTAGTTAAAACTTTACCCCACCCCTCTTGCCAGGTAACCATATTTTACTCTAAAACTTGTTCATTCATCAGAGTTTCCTTCATTTTTACTTTATGTTGTTGTTGTTTTCTATATCTACTACGTTTTATCATTTTTATTCTTTCTAAACAGCTATGTGTAAATAATTCATTGTAACATCTACATGTATAACTAGGTTTAAAGAAGCTTTGGCTACCAACCCCATCCCAAAACTTCTTTGTCAGATTGTAAACTCACTATGTACTTGATTGAATAAATATGTTTAAACCTATCTTTTTTTCTAGATAGATCTATAATTGATATTCATTATGACCTAAGGTCCGTGTTTGTATTGACAAAATGACGTCACCGTTAATGGACTACCGTTATTGATGGATGATTTGTGACATATCATTTTTTCTGGGGACAATTTCTGCTCGTTAGGTTTATTATAATTTAATATTCATGCTGGTATATCATAATCCACAATGAGCTGTGGGCTATAGACTTGTCAGTCCACCAGCTTGAATTACTATTTAAATGATGGCTGACTTGCTCGTTTAAGGAAATTGACCAATCAGTGACTGGGAAAGAAGCCTGCAACGTTCCTGATAGTTTTTGTTATTGCTGAACATTGTTGTACGTTTCTATACATATGCTCTCGTCTTTTCTTGAGATTGTCTTTGATAATGATTAACAGATGTCATTATGTTTTCCGATATTTAAAATTTAGTTTTAGGATTTATCTACGGAGAGCTTTATTGTACTTACACAAAATCAAGTATACGCGTACTTGCCGTTTTTTTTGTACTGTTAACAACAATAACAATATTTGAGCATGGGAAAACGAGTTGATGCATTATAAGAGTAACCTTCTAGAAATGTAGATCTTTGATTTAGTCCTGTTGTAAATATGCTGAAATCACCTTCACCAGCTAGGACGAAAAAACATAAGATGCAAACGTCAGTTATAGAGACCATCTCAAAATGCAGTCTTTTTACATGCTGGTTGCGTGAAGTGAAGAATGAAGTGAAGAACCAAACGGAGAATCCCGCTAACAAAAATTCTTCGGTCCGATTTTTTGACGTTTGCATGAAAAGTTTTCTTGTTTCCTATTATTGGACACCACCATGTATATAAGGTGTTCGGGAAGTGTTCGTTGATTTACGTAGGTTTACGTCTCATTTCGGAGTGAAATGGTCTATTGTAACATGTCAGCGGCTGGACTAATAGTGAAATCATTCATCCGTGTAGACCATGTCTGGTGGCACCTCATTTCCAAATCTGAATTGCAATGTTTATATTTCGAAATCCTGTAGCGTTTGTTCTGCTCGTAACTGCCCTTGAATTGCATATCTTCTTTAATTTGAAATACTGTGTATCAGTATTCAAACAAATACAGACGGATTTTCCGTGGATATTGACATATATCTCATTGATACACATCTTTTTATATAAAACCTCGTTTGATTAAATCATTCTCGTGACGTAATCCGGTCCATACCGTATCGGGCCGATATATTGTCTATCTCTTAATTACTACCAACCCTCTTTAGAGGGTTATTGGTAGGGTAACGTTTTATGGACCGGATGTTATATCTTTATTATTCTAATAATAATAATAATAAGGCAACGAAATATTCAGTTAAGCTTTTTCGAAGTTGTTCGGAAGAGAAACAAGTCAATACGGGTCGACTTCGAAAATTTATTAAAATTAGATAAAACAAAGACTCGGTATAAAAAAATAATGTAATACAGGCGAATTTCAGGATATACAAGTACATAGACTGGTCAATCGAACTGATGAAGCGAAATGCCATGTATTATTTGTTAAATATTGACTTCTTTCGTCAATCATTACAAAGTACACTTTTGATGTAAACGGTTTACTCGGTCATTGTTAAAACTTAATGTATATAGTTGATAACTGTTAGTTATATAATCAGACAGTACGTTTATGTTCACATTTGAATTCTGTTTTTCAGGTTCCGGTTCGTCCAGTTTTTACGCTACGGTAGAAAACGACATCTCTTTGACTCATCATCAGAACATTCCATTTTCTGTCTCGGCATATTCCGCTTTCAAAAACAAAGAACTAATACGGGAGCTCCGTAGCGGAAAGTTTACTTGCAAAGATCCTGGCACCTACCTCATCAGCTTGACTGTCCTAGCAAAAAAGGGGAATTACGCTGAAGTTTCCATTCTTGTTAATAAGGAGACAGTCTTTCGAGCATTCAGTGACAGTGAAAGCAATACTTTCTCACAAGGAGGCGGCACGATTGTTCTTCAGCTGCAGCTAGGGAACGTAATTGAAATTATAGTAACTCGCCCGCGCAGAGGGACAGTCCACATTGCAGGAAATGGATACACGACATTGAGCGTCCATCGGCTAGGAAGATGATCACGCATGCGCACAGACACAATGGTACTTTCCGGTGGGCATTAAGACGCACTTTCGTGACAGTGAGATGCGTCAGTATACCTTTCTGATCTGCTGGTGCTTCCGCAATTTATTATGGGTACTCAGACCATTTACATAATTTGGTTTATATCTGAATATTGTGCAGTAAACAAATGAGCATGGAAAGTCGATTGTTAAATTTCATTCTAACCAAACTTCGACGTAATTGGTGAAATTTTATGACTTAGAAAAGCGTTGTAAGAATGCTACAAGGATCTCCTGTCTCTGGTATTTTTTATGGTTTGAATCATGTGAATTCAAATTTATTTTTCTTTACTGATTAAACATGATAATATTGTGTCAAAAAGCGTTGTTCTAATCAGAGGTTGTGTACGTGTGTGTGTTTTGTGTGTGTGTTTTGTTTGTGTGTTTTTTTGTTGTTTTTTTAGCTCATCTGAGCACAACGTGCTCAAGGTGAGCTTTTCTGATTGCCTTTTGTCCGGCGTCCGTCGTCCGTGCGTGCGTCCGGCGTCAACAATTGCTTCAAACAACATCTCCTCCTAAACGGCTTGGCCAATTTGAAAAATATTTTGCAGGAATGTTCCTTGGATGAAGCTCTACTAAAGTTGTATAAATGGTTCTGGTCCATCGCATAATTAGGTCACAGGAGCTAAAAATAGATTTTAAAAATGCAAACTTTGAAAATCTTCTTCTGCAAAACTGCAAAGCCTAGAGCTTAGATATTTGGTATGTAGCATCATCTTATGGGCCATTACCAAGATTGTACAAATCATAGCCCTTCGGTGATAAATGCCCCCGCACCAGGGGTCACTTGTTTTACATAGAGTTATATAGGAAAATCTTCAAAAATCTTCTTCTATGAATCCATTAGGCCTAGAGCTTAGATATTTGGTATGTAGCATCATCTAATGGTTCATTACCAAGATTGTTCAAATCATAGCCCTACGGTGATAAATGCCCCCGCACCAGGGGTCACTTGTTTTACATAGAGTTATATAGGAAAATCTTTAAAAATCTTCTTCTATGAATCCATAAGGCCTAGAGACCAGATATTTGGTATGTAGCATCATCTTATTGTTCATTACCAAGGTTGTACAAATCATGACCCTATGGTGATAAATGCCCACGCACCATGGGTCACTTGTTTTACATAGAGTTATATAGGAAAATCTTTAAAAATCTTCTTCTATGATCCATAGGCCTAGAGCTTAGATATTTTATGTAGCATCATCTAATGGTTCATTACCAAGATTGTTCAAATCATAGCCAACGGTGATAAATGCCCCCGCAATAGGGGTCACTTGTTTTACATAGATTATATAGGAAAACTTTAAAAATCTTCTTCTATGAATCCATAAGGCCTAGAGCTTAGATATTTCATATGTAGCATCATCTAATGGTTCATTACCAAGATTGTTCAAATCATAGCCAACGGTGATAAATGCCCCCGCAATAGGGGTCACTTGTTTTACATAGAGTTATATAGGAAAATCTTTAAAAATCTTCTTCTATGAATCCATAAGGCCTAGAGATTAGATATTTGGTATGTAGCATCATCTAATGGTTCATTACCAAGATTGTTCAAATCATGACCCTATGGTGATAAATGCCCCCGCACCAGGGGTAACTTGTTTTACATAGAGTTATATAGGAAAATCTTTAAAAGAAATCTTCTACTATGAATCCATAAGGCCTATAGCTTAGATTTTTGGTATGTAGCATCATCTAATGGTTCATTATCAAGATTTTCAAAATGGTGGCCCTTTGGAGATAAATGACCCCGCACTAAGTCTTCTCCTCTGAAACCATAAGGCCCAGTGCTTATATATTTGGTGTGTAGTATTGTCAGGGCTAAAATGTTTAAGATAGAGTTATATCAGAATTCTTGTCTGTTTAAAAACCTTGTAATCAGTTGTAGCAATGGTACTCAGGTGAGTGTTTCAGGGCCATCATGGCCCTCTTGTTTTTTTGTTTGTTTTTTTCTTTTTTTTTGTGGGGGGTGTAGTTGCATGTTGTAAAATCCCTTTGTTTAAATGAAATATACTCAAAGGAAAAAGAAACGGTATTACAGTTAAAATTATTTAAACAAAGCTTTTGTTTTTCAAACAAATTAATGCATAAGAATAAGATGGGGTCTATCATATGAGGTTTATTGCAAGGTTAGGAGGTACAAACTTGAGTCTGGCTACTACAGATTCAAGTTACCCTGCGTTTCTTTTTCCTTTGAGTATGTTTAAACAAGTGACGGTACTAATACTCACAATGCCCCGCACCAGTTGACTTTTACCAGTCTCTGTGTCTTGATATTGCAAGAAATAAAAAAAATTGATACCATTTAATGGTGTTTCAGCATTTCATTTGTGTTTACAATATAAATTTGAATTCTAAATGATATTTATTTATTTATAGACATACATGTATTTTTTAATTATTGTGCAATTCAAGATTCCATATTTATTGTAATTATTTTTGTTCTCAAAAATGATATTTAAAATTAACCTATTTATATTCTTTGTTATATTTATTTCTGTTCACTTGCAAAAACAACTCTGAAATGTTAAGCACCGCTCACTACTTACTAGAAGGGTGGTGATTTGTTGCTCCTCAATCTAAAACTAGAACATGTATGCCCCCGCCATTTTGTTTATTAGATTGATATTTTTGTCAGTGAATAATAATGAGAAACTGGAAATAGATGATAGCGCTGTACCCCTAACTTAAACCATGTAATGCGACCTTGACCTTTATTCTAGCAACCTGGTACTTGTTCGAGACACATTGTTTTGTCCTAAGAAGTTATTTCAAAACATGACCATACAAAACAAAGATAAAGCCCGGACAGGATTGCTTGCTTAAATTTTAAGCTCAACTAACCGATGTGGCCTTGACCTTGAAGTTAGCAATTTGGTTCTGGTTTGCGATACATCATCCTTTCCTAGGGAACGTCCACATGTCTTGTGCTAAGTCATTTCAAAACATGTTCATTTACAATAAAGTTACAGCCGGGACACCTTTTTAAGGTCAACCGAGCTGTGACCTTGACCATTAAGCTAGCGATCTGGTTCTTTTCGCGACACATTGTCTTTTCCTAATGATCACTTGTGCCAAGTTATTACAAAACATGTTCCTTTAAAACAAAGTTACAGCCGGGACACTATTTTAAGGTCAACCGAGTTCTGTGACATTGATCTTTAATCTAGCGACCTGATACTTGATCGCGACTTATCGTCATGTCCAAAGAGTTCTTTCAAAGCAAAGTTACAGCCTGGACACAAATTACACACACACACAGGTGTAACACTACATGCCCGTCGCCATTTCATGGCGGGGATATAAAAATGTCATATTCAGCTTACTTATTAAGAATATTGAAATTAGAATAATAATTAAAATCAGTGTGCAGAAAATCGGGTAGAGCGTCAGCCCCGGAATCGGGAGTCGTAAAAAATGGTACTGGAATAGCTTCCTCGCTTGACGCTCAGCTTACCCCTCGTATAATGGTAGTTTCAGGACTGGTTGGTCTGGTGTCGGGATAATGTGACTGGGTGTGGTATCATGCCACATGTCTGCGGCGTGATACTGCAGTGTGACAACACTATATCTGTCTCAAGTATACAAGTTACCATATGATTGAAACGCTGAACCAAATAAAATATAAAAAAATGTGCAAAAAAGGGTTTTCAACTAAATCCGTTTTCTAAGGATCATACATTTATCAAACGACAAGTGAAATCTAGCCATAATCGAACTTGATCGAGAAATTATGGTCTTAAACATTGTCATTAAGTTTGAAGATGATTATCCAAAAAATGAAAACGCTAGAGTGTAAACAAAGTGAAATCTGGCTTGTTTTATTTTAATAGGGGCATAACTCATGAACTAACTGACCGATATCAGCCATAATCGAAATGCTAACTAATTATTAAACAATTAGTTGATCAATGATGCAAATGGACCATGTTATTCTTATGTATATTGTCTGTTTTTGGTCTAGCTGTTTAATACAAAAAGTTGCTCAATATACACTCAAACCTGCCAAGCACTCGGAAAGGTATATCCGTCATTTGATATAAACGTATGTGACGATCGACTGAATTAATGTAAACATTTGTTTTGTTTTATCCTTTCGCGGATGTTAAAATCCGATAAACAGTGTGATTTTTTGACCGCTCCACTATTGATATTAAACATCATATATCGCTTTCATCAACATTCCAATTACCATAAGACCATGTGTGAATTTAAGAGAACATGAAACGTCCATCCGTCAACATTTACTTGTGTACACCTAATCACAAAGTTCCCAAGGTGAGCTATTGTAGTCAGGCGTTGTCCGTCGTACGTCCGACCGTCAGTCAATATTTACCTGTGTACACCTGAGCACGAAGTTCTCAAGGTGAGCTATTGTAGTCAGTCAATGTCCGTCGTACGTCTGACCGTCAACATTTACTTGTGTACACCTGAGCACGAAGTTCTCAAGGTGAGCTATTGTAGTCAGTCAATGTCCGTCGTACGTGTGACCGTCAACATTTACTTGTGTACACACACATGCGTCTTCTTTTCTTCAGCAATCTTCACCTAACTTTAACGTTTAAAGCAGTAAGAGTTCAGCTAAGTTCGATTATAGCTGATATTTCCCATAAGGTTGGAGTCATGGCAATGGAATAACAAAAATGCCAGATTTCACTCTTTGTACATTCTAGCATCTTCATACCTTCAATCTTCTTATATTTGCCCATTAGTTCTTGTGTCATGGCCCTTTAATGATAAAAATACGTTGTGTACATTTCATTTTTCAATCAATCATCTTCAAACTTTATGACAATGTTTATAGCCATAATGCCTCACCCATGTTCGATTATGGCTGATATTGGCCAAATAGGTCAGGGTTTATGACACACTTTAGATATATCGAGGGCTCAGCGCAAAACGGTCGTAACTTATATGTATTAAAGAACAAGTTACGACCGTTTTGCACTGAGCCCTCGATATGGTATGTAACGTGGCCTAGAGGACCTCTTCCATATTTGTTCAAATAATAGCCCCGGGGTCAAAATTTGCACGTCATAGGGGTCTCAAGGTTTTATATAGACATACATAAGATTTTTTAAATCTCCATGTGAGAAACCAATCTCCATGCAGAGTTGTCGTTCGTTCTTCACTTAATCATCTCTGCAATAGGCTCAATAACAAGAATCTTGTCAAAACGGAAAACAACTATTTAACGCTCATTTAGGTGTATTTTAAGGATCTGAAGTATAAAAATATTTAAGAATTTATTTTTAATTCTTCATAAAATGTATGGAAATCAATATTATTCATTTATATTGTTGGAACTATTTTTCCGCCTTATTACGTAGATAGGAACAATCTGCAGATGTAAGTTTTTACAAATTCAGATGGATATCACACTTTTTTACATGAGGTTGATTTGAGAGGGATTACATACCTTGCGGTGGCCGAATGAATTTTGCCTTGATATCTCATCGTATTTTTTGAACTGATGTCCTATGGTAGGGACAGACTGACTAGCAGTTTGCTTCATAACGACCAGAATCTTGTGCTGAGAGATAAACAGCGTGAAACACGTGAGATTAAAAATATCAACAAGATTAATTTTGATGCAAAGCATCAAAGACGCCGCGCATGTTTTTGAAGCACGACTTACATAAATCAAAGCCATTTCAGAATATTTTAATAACTGGTGCATGCAATATTTACAAACAGCACGTCTAACCTTTCCACTGGGTAATGACGCATCATGTCATTTTCACAAATATCCTCAGCTTAAGACCGTTTGTTTCAGAGATTTCTAAAATGTGCTCTAAAAAGTCCATGCAAATCAAGAGTGTCTTCGGACTAATTTCTATAAATGTGTGTGTGTGTGTGTGTGTGTGTGTGTTTTTATCTGGAAAAAAAATAATTTTTAGAGATTATGGCTGATGAAAAACTCATATTTTCAATTATTCAGAAATATAGGTCACTAAAGTACAGAAAAACACTCTTTAATTATAGTAGACATAGTCTATGATGATGATTTGAGATGCTTTACAACGGGTAATTCCTTTCTTATATAATCAGTGGAATAGTTAGGGTCTGCAAGATACATGTCATTTCCAGACAGTAAGCTACTAAGGCGGTGTTAATGTCAATGTGAAATAATCATCATCATCAGCAGCAGCAACAACAACAAGGGACGATGATAACGGTACAATACACACGTTGTATAACCATATCGATGAACTCTGTGCGAAAATCGCTATATCGGCAGGCTATCTGCGTTCGCACCGGTCATTCTCTGCCATAAACACTAGCAAACGCTGGACGGAAGGGAAAGAACTTTTCAAAGGTGAGTCGCTCAATATTAAGTATTTAATATCAAGAAATTTACATTAAAATCGGCCAATTTATCGGTATCTTCTTGAAGAATATACTTAAAAAAATACATTCGATGGTCATATTATAGACATAATCAAAGCAATAACCTGCTGAAGCCTGTAGAAAGTGCCGAGGTTGTGTTCCATGTTGGTACATCACTAAACTGTTCGGCCGAGTTTCAGGTCGCAGTCGCTGATGATTGAAAAATTTACACGCATATACATAGCTAAGATACCCTAATATTCCGTGCAATACTTAATATTGAGCAACTCACCTTTGAAAAGTGACCATTGATCTGTTTCTTTCCCTTCCGTCCAGCGTTTGCTAGTGTTTATGGCAGAGAATGACCGGTGTGAACGCAGAGAGCCTGCCGATATAGCGATTTTCGCAAAGGGCCTGCCGATATGGTTATGCACCGTGATACAGATAAGTTTTTATTTGGTACGGGATTTAGGTACAGGCCACGGAATTTAAAATTTTCCCGATAGTAGGACTATGGAATTCTTTTTGTATCGAGGATATGTATAAAAATAAATATATATTTACAAGGCTTTACAACATTTACTGCAATTTTCAGTCAAATTCATCCATTTTTAGCACTTTATCATACTGGAACCGCAGATTGGGCATTGGGCCGTCAATTAGACATGTCAGTCCCTCACCGCTGTGAGTTCGAATCCCGGTAGGGACTTCGGATCTTTCATGTGAGGAAGCCTTCCAGCTGGCTTGCGGTAGGTCGGTGGTTCTACCCGGGTACCTCTGTGTACTCGAGGTCTTCCTCCCCCTGTAATTAGCTGGACGTCGCTATATGATTGAAATACTATCGCAGCGACGCCATGTGTGTAGTGTTTACACTTTCTACATTATGCTGTAATGTATTATTAAACTGCGGTTGCAATGATTTTTCAAGTTGACGTTATGTATCTAAAAATCTTAATATTTAATGGTTAAAAAACATCTTCTGAAACTCTGTTTTCTGAGCTTTAATGAACCAGGTTGCTTGCAAGTTTTAAAACCCGTGGCCTACGAATTTAGGGAGAAGTTATCAGATTCCCTTTAAATGTGTCGAAATTCCTTTCAATAACAACAGAAGATTTGCGTAATTTGAAACTTATTTTACATCAGTTAATAAAAGAAACTGGTTCATAAAGTGTTTTTTTGTTGTTGTTTTTTTGTTTTTTGTTGTTGTTGTTGTTTTCAAACATATTTAACAATAATAACTGTGGTTGCTCCCTTTTTTGATTATGGGGCTCCATTGACAAAAAAATCTATTCCATACTGACGCCGCGTTGACAGTCTGAATGACGTCATAGTCACTATAGCCACGAAAGATTGCGCGAATTTGGAACTACTTTTTGAGCCCATACAGAGGTGAATGTAATGTTAGCCGATTCGTAAGAGAATGGTCAGAAACCACAAAGGCTGAGGTTTAGATATTTAATTTTTACCATAACCTAATCGATCTCTATCAAATGTGTTCATATCATGGCACTTGGGTCAAATTATTGGATGTTAATATGTAGACTTTTAAATTTAATTTTTACATAGACTTATATGTAGCTATAACTTTCAATTTTTATATCAGGTATATTTTTGTGTGTGGAATTATATGACATTGGATGACCTTGATCATGATTCAGTGACTTATTTTTGATATTTTAAGCTACGGCCTTCGGCATTGAACTTTGACCTTTGATGGACTTGACCATGAGCAAGTGACGTACTTTTGTATTTAGTACGACTAAACTATAGTATAGTAACTTGAACAGGCAATGAAGGCATTCATGGCCATCTTGGC
>CM037793.1:5435236-5485236 GCA_021229015.1 Solen grandis | reverse complement strand
GCATGTTTGACAAAATAATCTGAAAATATTATTTTGAAATGTTATTATTTTAACAGTCCAGATTTACCATTAAAGCTTAATCTCTAAAAAAACGAGCATTGTGACCCCTTATTTTCTTCTAGATACTTATGTTCAAAATTTTAGAAAAAAATGTCCGTAAGAGTAGAAAAAACAACAGCAAAAAAAAAAAAAAAAAATAAAAAAAAAATCACACTATTATAATCAACATAATCAAAGTCATGACACATTAGTTTAATCATTAGATTTGTCTCCTCGCCATTTTGAACAGAGGGACTCCCTAGTCTAGTGACAAGAACGGGTTGGTACACAAATATACAAAACCACAGTACATATATCCGAGGGATGGTAAACAGTGTTCTGGAAATTTGAAAAGTACACTGTAAAACTGAAAGGAATGCGGCGGAATAACCTCGTCGGACACCAACGGTCAATTCGTTCCGTTATTTAGCAGCTTTGGGATATCCAAAGATTGTGGAATGATTTACGGCGTGGATGGTCTACAGTTTTTCTGACCGATGACTATGAATATGAAATATGTATATTTCGTTGGGTGTCTAATGTAACTAGACCACACTGCAACACTTTCTCTCTCTCTCTCTCTCTCGTTCTCTCTCCCCGCTCACTTGCTCTTTATTTTTTTGTGATTAACACGTTCTTATATATGCTATATACTTTCATTTGATGTGACCCTTATTAAAGGCCCCGCCATGTTTAGTTTAAAACTCATTTATTTTACGACGATTAGGAACTTATACTAATCCCTCCCGGCGGTTCCTGGGTTGGACCAATACTTTGTGCCTGGGAAGGTCATGCAAATTCTCGCCTCTCACAATATTCAGATTTGCAGTCGGGGTTGTTACCACTGAACCCCGGTGCTCTGTTCAGTGCATTAGCGCTGCGATTTGATATTGTACATATCATGATTTTTATGTAGGACATTCCTTGTGTATCTCTTTAAAGATGCAATACTACAGATATGTAGCTCGAATATATTGAAACACTCAGTTTGTAACAAATCATGGACATTTATCATCTATGATGGACCTTCGGTAAAGAAAATGTTAATAAAAACTCGCCTGATCCCTTATTGTTCCTTCCCATGGGAAGGAACATCTATAGTCGTTCCTCACTACTTGCCGGATATATATCCGCCATTTTATCGGCCATTTTAGCTTTTTTTTATGAAGTGCTGGTTTTCTATTTAGTCTGCAAAAAAATGAACTTTAGAAAAGAATGTGCAACCACAGTAAACCCAAAAGAATTCGGCACGAATTTCTCTCTATCTCTCTCTCTCTATATATATATATATAAAAGCAAGGCAAGAGAATTGGAGAGAGTAAGAGTGGCGATATGTTTATTGTTAGCAATTCACTGGGACAAATGATGTGTTTATCTGTTCTTTTTTAACGACCGTGTGCAAGCAAGGTTAAAGTTGGTTTATTACATTGGGTACATTGGCATCGCTTTAAAATTTAATCCTCGCTTATTAGATTTACTTTGATAAACAAAAGAAATGCGACATCATCATATTAAAAACCATGTTCTCTCAGCGCTATTGGCGCTTTGATTTCTACTTTTATGAAAATTCTTTTATTTAAAATACATCATAGTAAAATACAAATCAAAAGCAACGAAACAATGAGGGAAAATGAGATAAAAAATAAAAAGTATTTTAGAAACGTTTGGAACTTCATTATGCGATGGCATCTCAAGATATGCCTGACTGTACTGTCACGTAGGTAATCCACCCTATTGACAAAGAGGGACTGAAGTGGAGACAACCGATGTGTTAACCGGTTGAATACATCCTCGGTGATGTCCCATCTAGTCCGACCTGCAGATTCGTTCATAAGTAGACATAAAAAAGCTGAGCTATATACGTTAATTCCTGGGTTTCAATTAAAATGGAACAGTCTTCGGGAAGCACTTGCAATAAGTCCCTCTCCAAAATTGATTCGAATCCCGGCATGATCGCTCGGATATTTCGTGTGAGGAAAACTTCCACAGCTGACTAGCGGTTGGTCGATGCCTCTGTGTACAGGGGGTCTTCCATCATCAGTAATTAGCTGGGTATCGCTTTTTGACTGAAATAATAGTATCGTTATTTTGTCTGAAATACTGTGGCGGCGACGGATTACTAAACAAGAAATATCTTTAAAAAAGTAACAAGCTTGATGATTAGTGTCTGAATGGTTTTACATGTAATAGATTTTGTTGTTGGTTTAATAGTTGTGTAATTTCTGTGTCAGTGCAGCTCTTTGAAATACCACGGATCCAAATAATTTGTGCAATCTTGGTAGGCACTTACAGCCTTAAAACATCTGCGCATTAGACTTCGTTTCGTGGGCTACAAACCGAAACCGGATGTTACGTTTTTGTTGAATATAGGATCTATAAGGGTCGAACAATCAATTCCGAAATCTATGTGTTTCCTATTTTTTAACGTTCTGCTCTTTCAGTTTACCTTAAAAAGGTGCAGTGTCTTACCATTCGGGACAAATCGTTCGCAGGGGAAGAAAACTTTTGAATCAAACAGAGATCTAAAGAACTCGTTTCCGCAACTCCTTTCTTTTCTTTTGACTAATTTTACAATGACCAATGGGAAATTTAGCAAAGTATATAATAACCAATGAAATGCCTAATTTTGTTCGGATTCATTACTGTGTGTTTCACAGGAAGTCAGAGTGAAAATAAACGGCCTAACGGCCGAATAATGGTCGGGGAAAAAACACATTCAGAATCACCACAAATGTACAGTATATTTAGATGAGATAGCACGAAATCAATGACTTAATTTGAAATTGAAAAAAAAAAAATATATATGTATATAATGTATCGTTGTCGGACTCCAGGCCGGACCCCAGGCATCACGCCCCGGTATCGTCTATACACGGTTGAGAATAAAAGCATGTGCCATTCTAGATCAACAACATTATTTTACTCTTGAATACAGTATATTACCGTCGTCACATCACGAGCTTGACGGAGTTATCACCCTTAGATCGTTACCAATACCATTCAGACATAACATAAACCCTTCTTAAAAAGTTCTGCAACTTATGACATAATTTTAACATAAGTTTTACTTTTAAACTTATTTTTACCAAAAGAACAATCTTAGCTACTACATCTTCAAGAAAATAAATGTGTATGACCAACTTTAAACAAATTCAACTGAAAACTAATTATAGAAAACAATATTCAATTTCTAAAAAATTAATGTCGTAACAAGAAAATATAGTACTCACAATATTAATTTCAAGGACAACAAATAAACATTTGTTCAATACAAAAAACGTCATATATTTTATAGTCATTTTATTCCAAATATTTTCTGTTAGCAATGTAAGCATTTATTTTTATATCATAAACTGTAATGTAATGATTCATGTAAAGTACTGATTCATGTAATGTCATGATCCATGTAATGTACTGATTCATGTAATGCCATTATCCATGTAATGTACTGATTCATGTAATGCCATTATCCATGTAATGTACTGATTCATGTAATGCCATTATCCATGTAATGTACTGATTCATGTAATGCCATTATCCATGTAATGTACTGATTCATGTAATGCATTATCCATGTAATGTACTGATTCATGTAATGCCATTGTCCATGTAATGTACTGATTCATGTAATGCCATTATGCATGTAATGTACTGATTCATGTAATGTCATTATCCATGTAATGTACTGATTCATGTAATGTCATGATCCAAGTAATGTACTGATTCATGTAATGCCATTATCCATGTAATGTACTGATTCATGTAATGCCATTATCCATGTAATGTACTGATTCATGTAATGTCATTATCCATGTAATGTACTGATTCATGTAATGTCATGATCCAAGTAATGTACTGATTCATGTAATGTCATGATCCAAGTAATGTACTGATTCATGTAATGTCATGATCCATGTAATGTACTGATTCATGTAATGTCATGATCCATGTAATGTACTGATTCATGTAATGTCATATCCAGTAATGTACTGATTCATGTAATGCATATCCATGTAATGTACTGATTCATGTAATGCATTATCCAGTAATGTACTGATTCATGTAATGTCATGATCCAAGTAATGTACTGATTCATGTAATGTCATGATCCAAGTAATGTACTGATTCATGTAATGTCATGATCCAAGTAATGTACTGATTCATGTAATGTCATGATCCATGTAATGTACTGATTCATGTAATGTCATGATCCAAGTAATGTACTGCTTCATGTAATGCCATTATCCATGTAATGTACTGATTCATGTAATGTCATGATCCATGTAATGTACTGATTCATGTAATGTCATGATCCAAGTAATGTACTGATTCATGTAATGCCATTATCCATGAAATGTACTGATTCATGTAATGCCATTATCCATGTAATGTACTGATTCATGTAATGCCATGATCCATGTAATGTACTGATTCATGTAATGTCATTATCAATGTAATGTACTGATTCATGTAATGTCATGATCCAAGTAATGTACTGATTCATGTAATGCCATTATCCATGTAATGTACTGATTCATGTAATGATCATGTAATGTACTGATTCATGTAATGTCATTATCCATGTAATGTACTGATTCATGTAATGCCATTATCCATGTAATGTACTGATTCATGTAATGCCATTATCCATGTAATGTACTGATTCATGTAATGTCATTATCCATGTAATGTACTGATTCATGTAATGATCAATGATCTGAATGATCCCTGTTATATAATGATTCATGTTACACAATTTTTCAGGTAAAATAACGATTCATGTAACATATATATACATACATATTTATCATGGGAAAGAAATAAAATCATGTCAATTTTAATTTCACTTAAAAAAAAACACAAGGGATTATTATGCCCTTTATTATGCCCTTGAAACACGTGTTTTTTTTTTCAAACTTTTTATTTTAACACTTATTTTCTTTTTTGAGTATTTACAAGTTTATCAGGTTTCCTTCGGATTCTGAATGGGTATCGTCGTTCAACAACCGGTTCAGGTGATGTCTCTGGAATCGGTATATCACTCACAATCTCTGGTGGTTTTGTTTCCTTTGGTATAACACTGTTGTCACAATTTGATGTTGTCAGGACGTTGGTTCTTACCCTAATGATAGGGAACTATATTCCTGAACAATGTGTTAAACGGGTGTACAATAAGGTGACAATGTCTTGTGCTGGAAACTTACAGCTTGAAACATACTGGAAATACCTAAGTAAATATAATTTAACTCGGGTTATACAATAGCCATTGATTTCATATATAAGATGAATCAATGTATATACAAATGAAACTAAAACAGAACTTCCCAGCTTTGGGACCAGAACACCAAACAAACCCAACCAGTGATGCGGCTGGTCGATACCTCAGCCAATATACCATAAGCCAAACAAGTGAAACAGTCCCCGAGTCTCAACTATTATGTCTCAAGACACCTAGTCCCAGACCTAGTCTGAAACCCTAACGAACTTTACTTAAGTAAGTCAAAATCTATGATACCTCAGCTATTCTTTATCAACACACTTTGTCTCAGACTAAGCTATGAAACCTTAATGAGCTATTCCTCTGCAGGTCAAAACCTATATTATTTATGCCTTAACTTGTATAAGACCTACAAGATAAATCGCTGGTCTAAACCAGAATATTATATCGCTTCCAAACAGTCGCCCTCCTATCTTTCATGCCAATGACACGCAGTGCTTCAGAGACACTACTTTTACAGTACCCAAATCGCAATGCTCTGGTATAAAGTGGAGACTGAAGGACCGTCTATACTATACCTACCATCTGGTGAACCTCTCTAGACACAATGCTCAAAGGTTAGTTACAATGTAATATTTACTGAATTGCAACTATCAGAGTAACCAATACAGGTATGACAACTCTACCGATCAAATTCAATGAAGATGGAAATCTTCAGTCTTTATTCAGAATACATATAACATTGAAAATGGTTTAAATTATCGACAATCGCATCACACACTTACATCTTATCAGATAAATGTGCAAAACTTATTTACTACTGCTAAAAATATGTATCGAAACCCTGAATAAAAACAAGAGCTGTAATAATTAACAATGAATAACAAGATGAGTAATAAAATGAGGTAATTACAAGAAAACAATAAAGGAAGAGATTAAATGAAAATGTTGTCAAAATTAAAAGGAGGTAAATACCATATAAATAAACAGAATTTCCTGACAGTGGTTTGTCATTATTGTCATGGTTTCGAATGATGGTTCTCTGATGATAGGTATTCTGTATCTGTTGATTCGCGAATCTGATTGAATGTCGTCTCCATGTTACACCTGGTGAAATTTCTACTCTGTACGACAATGGACCTGTTTTCTTGTGAATCACACCATGTATCCATTTGTCGTGGTTTGTCGATAATCGAGAACAGTGACGTCTTGACCAATATAGAAATTTCGGTCATATCGAATAATCTTTGACTGTTGATTCTGAACTCTTTGTCGTAAATCGGTTTTATCTTGTCGAGCCATGTTTTAGTAGATCGCCTAAGAAAAAGTCGAGCTGGTGTCTTGTTGTTGCATACTCTGAATTACGATACTGCAGTAGGAATCTTGCAATTTTAGTGTCAATGGATCCTTCATCATTTTTCGCCGCTTTAAGGGCTTGTTTCAATATCTGTACAAAACGTTCAGCTAATCCGTTTGTTTTCGGATGGCACGGTGCGCTTTTAATGTTTTTAACACCATTTCTTTTCAAGAATTCTTTGAATGTTTCTGACACAAATTGTGGACCTTTCATCGCAAATTCCAATATCAGTGAATGTTTCTCTTATTAATTCTACAGGAGATTCTGGTAGATGAGGTTTGCTAGACATACAACCTGAACACTTTTTTTCACTACATTTTCCAAATCTTTGTCATGCGTTGCCACCAAACATAGCTTCTCGCGACAGATTTCAGCTTCTATAGTTCTACATGTCCAACATGTAATTCATTCCGACTCGTTACTAACGGTTGTAACTTTTCAGGTACAATTACTCTACAACACCACAGAATATATCCATGATTTAGTGTCAGCTCATTTTGTCTGTTCATAATGACTTTCAATTCTGGTTTAGGTTCAAGTCCTGACCATCCACTAGCAACGCATTAATAAACTTGTGAAAGTACTTTATCACCTCTTGTAGCTATCGGACTACTTTTGACCGGCAATGTCTCTTTCAAAGTATTACAAATTTTGGTGTAGCATTTTCATTAAGTTTCAAACTAGCTTTGACACCTTTAATCTGTCCAAGTCAAAGATTAGGGCTTAACACTGATTTGTACATTGCTTTCAAATTTTCAGCTTTTTCGTTAGGGTTTTCAGCAGACAAATTCTTAATTTCGGTCAAATCTAGCTGTAGCCCCCTTAACCATTCTCGCCCAAACAATGATCTACTTACCTTGTCCACGACATACAACTTTAGAAGTTCTTTTTAAGTTTCAACGACTTTCCTGCAAAATTTTTACAAAGTCCTTCTGGTTTATGACTGAAACTCCGGAACCTGTATCATGCTCCATTTTGATCTCTTTCTTGTTTATTTTCGGGATTACCCAGATAACATTACAGTCATCTTTAGAGATCACGTTGAACAAATTTTTCTTCATATTGTTCATCATCACTATCATTGTGACAGTCTGATTCATCATTTAACTGATCCACCCTTTGTTTACCCTTCTGAGGACAAACAAGCACAATATGTCCAGTTTTCTTACAGTGATAACACTAAGAATCTCTAAACCTACTGTCACTAGAGACTACCTCTTTTGCAGTGAAAACATCTTTTTGAACTGGTTTTGTGACACATGACCTACTTTTGTTAACCCTGTAAGCCATTTCTACCGCTTTTTGATAACTTCAGTCTGTTTCGCTTAGTAACTTCTTTTTTGCTTAGTAATTTCTTCTGAATGGACTCACTTTTCAATCCACATACAAACCTATCTCTTAACGAGTCTCTCAGATTAGTCCCAAAGCAATACTCTGACACTTTTCAAAGGCTGACTTTCTAAACGTTCTGCGATTTCCTGGGGTTTTGGATTAAAATGATCACTCAGAAATTTACATAATTCATCAAATATCTTATCTTTGGGAAGTACTGGTGCAGATAGATCACGCACGCAATATTTGGTTAGATTTGACACCAATCAAGGAAAGGAAAGTAATGCAGGTACCGACATCATTTGCAATAAAATATTGGTCGAGTCTCTCTTTATAGCATGTCCATGACTCTACCGCGTTCTCAGATGGATCTATTTTTCCAACAGAAAATGTCGTTTCAGTCATTAATGAATTGATAAATTCGTCGAGGTGACAGTTACGTGTTCACCGGTCGAACTTATCGAATATTTTGCTTTTAGATGCAATTTTTTCGTAATTCTTATCGACGGCAATAGATGCATCACGTCCCGGTTTCGTCTATAAACGGTTGAGAATATAAATATGTGCCATTCTAGGGCAAAAACATTATATAACTCTCTTGAATACAATATATTAACGTCGTCACATCACAAGCTTGGCGGAGTTATCACCCTTAGATCGTTAACAATACCATTCAGACATAACAATCGTAATATTGATTATATTATAAAGGATGAACATTATAATGAATCAAAGGACGTGGAGTCCTAGTGTTAAGCATCAACTGGAACAGTAAAGGAGAAAGTCAAATGGTTTGTAATTTGGGGCTGTTTTGTTGATTCTTTTATTTTATTCATAGTATTTTCAATAATGATTCTTTCCGCTTACGCATCGTTTCAAAGTTATCCTTCGTTGTGTGCTTGACAACTTCTTAAATAAAATGATAGATAAATCTTAAAAAGATTGTTGTGAATTTTGTTCATGTAAATATAATGTAGCACGTCTAAACAGGAGCTCGTCGTCATACAAACATGTGTAATGATGGTACGAGCAAACAGGTGCACGTACGAACATCTTGACCGCTGGAGGCATTGAATTTTGATATCCAGTATTATATTTCCAGAGATCATTTATAATATGTTGAGCTGCAAGCAACACAATATAAAATGAGTATTTCAGAGAAAGAAAGTGTGCATCCAAGCTGTAGTAAATTTAAATGAAGTATTTGGTATAAAGTTTCGAGTATTGAATGGCAAATAGGATGAGTTTTTTGTTCGAACGTATTTATACACTTCGAAGTTTAAAAAAAAAAAGAATCCGAATGCACACTTTCTTTTGCAAATGAGTAACTGTATATATAATGAATGAAACTCTTTACATGTTATATTGTTTATGGCGACGAACAATCTGCATGTGACTGCCAGTGGTGATGATGGCCATCTCCCTGGGGTCAACCAGGTTGGACGAGGCGCTAGTCAGCTCCTTTGGGTCAGCCTGGTTGGGCCTGGTGTTGGCCAGCTCCCTTGGGTAAGCCTGGTTGAGCGTGATGCTGGTCATCTCTCTGGGATCAGCCTGGTTAGGAGTGGTGCTGGTCTTCTCTCTAGCGTCAGCCTGGTTAGGAGTGGTGCTGGTCTTCTCTCTGGGGTCAGCCTGGTGGAGTGTGATGCTGGTCGTCTCTCTGGGATCAGCCTGGTTTGGCGTGATGAGGGTCATCTCCCTGGGGTCAGTCTGGTTGGGCGTGATGCTTGCTAGCTCCCTTGGGTCAGCCTGGTTGGGCGTGGTGCTGGTCATCTTTCTGGGGTCAGCCTGGTTGGGCGTGATGATGGTCATCTCCCTGGGGTCAGTTAGATTTGATGTGATGGTTGACAGGCCGGAGGATTGGTTGCTTACAGATGTGTCGGCGATAGAGGCCTGTTGACAGGTACATGGTGATCATGAATAAGTTCATAATACTCATCATAGGCTTTAAGGTGATTAATCCATTATTAAATTTTAATCATGGTCCTTCAGTGCAGATGCAAGCATAGTTATAGACTATATTGCTCAAAGTCTATAGATGCTTGTATTTACTATAAAATTCCCTCGATCATTTGATTGACCATGATCAAAAATAATGATGGATGGATCACCTTAAGCGTAAGTATTTTTTTCTAGGATATAATTTTTAATGTGTAAAAAGGTGTCATTTTGAAGGAAAGAATGCAAAAAAGTTTAAAATCCATGCTAAATACTGTAAAATCATTGCATTTGGCTGTCGTTTATTTTCGTGGAATCTCTATTAGTGGTAATATTTTTGTGATATCACGTGATATGTATTTTTGCGCTTAACAGTGCTGTTGTCGTAAATGATAGATTCTGATGAATTCATCCATATCAAAGGCATCAACAGATTTGATTTGTAAGGACAATAACTAAACTCTACATCACAAAATATTTCCAGTCGAGTGAAAATGATATATCGACAATAGGACTAATTAAAGATTGCACTATTTTGCGTGATTGCGCGGAATTACGAACGCGTGTGTTTGAAGGCCAAAAAGAGACAGCGAAATACGATTACTCTGTATCCACTTCTGCACATTGAATAAAAAAAAATACATGTAGAAACAAAGGACAGAAACATAAAGTCCATGCTTTTCTGTAAACTCACTATAATAGTTTCTTGCTGTTTCTTCATTTGTAACGTTGCTAGAACTATGACTGCAATAACACAAATCCCTCCAGGGAAAGTTGAGACAATATGGCGATAGTATAGCGCACACATGGGGCAGCACTCACTGGAAAATACGTGAAAAGTGTGCGTTTTCCAAGTCCTGAAGTTTATTTCCTATGATTTAAGTATTGAATTGGGGTTAGTCGTCTGGTAAAAACGTTTCAGAAATTTGAAATATAGTTTTCCAATATATATATATATATATTTTTTTTCCCTTTTGGTCTATGCAACGATTTTTAGCGAAAAACTGTTTTCAAGATGGCGTCTTACGTAGACAACATCTTTCTTCGATAAAAACGAAAATTAAGTAGAAACGGAACTGAGAAGCTAAGGCAGGTACATGCATCTCTCTGATATGACCACATACGCTGCCATCTTCACATCGAGTGTGATTAATAAAAGTTGTGATAACTTGCTTCATTATCGATGTTAAATATGTTTTTTAAACGATTTATTTTATACGCAGTGAAAATAGTCCTAGTAACACACACACACACACACACACACACACACACACACTTATCAATGGACATGATTAAATATAAAAAATATGTGACTAAAAGCACTTATTGCTGAAAATACAAGTAGTAACATTTAAAGTTTACTTATAAAACTATATGTTTGAACGGAGGAAGAATTTGAATGATCGGTTATTTGGCTTAATTGTTATACTACATAATATACGATATTCGTTGCAGTATTATTACATTGAAAAATAAGAAAAGAGGTCACGTGATAGACTTACTATCCACATGGATTTAGTTCCTGAATAAGTGCGATACTGCAGCCGTTGAAAAACTTGTCCAGAAAACTCATCGCCGAGTACACAAAAGCTCCGGAATTCTTAAATAAAGATGAAATTCAATGTTGACCAAAATAGAAACACAACATTAGTTTTATAACAGTCTCAATTGGGCGTGTAAATGTAACGTGAGCTTTGCTTACCCATGTGATATTAGAAAAATGATAATAATGGTGATGATCATGATGAAGGTAATGATGATAATAACTACAACGACGTTGATGATGGTGATGATGATGATGATGATGATGATTTTCCGGCCCCTCACCGTGTTTGATCCGATCAGATCAGCCGCAAAGACCATAGATGAGATCTGTATCAGTGCGCCGCCCACTCCATTAAATACAGCTGCTAAATAAACCAGACGGCTGCCTTTTCCCAGGAAATAGAAGAACAGACACGAACCTGACCTGGCAAATGCTCCAGCAACATAGGTCAACTAGAAATATAATTTATTATAAGGAATTATATTATTGTAGACTTGTAGTAGTCTTTCGTGGCTTTGTAGTTTGGCACGTGTAGCGTAAATTTTCCTACGCGGCTGGTTGAAAAATACAAAGACATGAATAGCTACTATAGCATGAATTTCCTTTTGTTATAAACATGTACCTATAACTTTTCAAGACACACAAAGTCATTTTATACTGGTTTTAGTGAGATCATTAAGTTATCTCATCAAAACAAATATTTATCAATGGAGGATACATCTGAAACCACGACCCCATGACATTTGAAATGATTATATATATATTAGTTTCTCGTCTGCGTTTAACCATGTCGAAAGTAGTCCGCACGGTCTGACGTCACACAACTTATTTGTCACTGTATAATACGGAATTTTCAACCTGTCGAATGCGCCTCGTGTTCTTCATGTATATATGAGCCAGAAAATTTATAGGTATAAAATAAAAGTGAATATGTATACGTAACAAGGCAACAGAAACCGAGCAAACATAGCAAAGCAATGATCAGTGCTTGTTTCAAATGTTGGGATATCTAGACTAAGTACCCTGTAACGGTTAGAAGCGCATGTACATGTTATCTCTTGGTTCCTCAACTGGTAGAGCACTAACCCCTAAGCGAGGGGACGCGGGCTCGAGCCTCGATCAGTGTTTACCAAATTACCTATACAGAATCTGGATTTGAAGGTTATGTTTTCTTATTTTTTTTCTTTTCATTTACTTGTGACAGTTTGACAGTAAGAAACCTTCGCTGTGACTTCACAACCCGTCCCCCGACGTCATGACGGTCAATGGTCACGTTCCCAAAAACTGACAGAAGAAAATGAATCGAAAAAAAGTTCGAAGAAACATTTGTCCAAAAGTATAACTATTTTTATTGACTTATTATTTAAAATTTACCTTTTAAGGTAATCCATTCATCATTAAATTGAGATCATGGTCCAACAAGTGATTGTGAAAATTCATAGTAAATGCAAGCCTATATAGACTTTGAGCCAAAAGGCCTGTTAGTCCAATTAAATGGATGCTTGAATCTGCACTGAAGTCTTTTATTCATTTGAAGGACCATGAATATAAATTAATGATGGATGGATTACCTTTAAATGTTATTCTCTGGTCGTAGGAGTACATATGCCCTCAGTGCCCGACAGAGACCATCTGGTAAAAAATAAGTGAATGTTAAAACTGCATATCATTCATTTCTGAACAACACAGATTACGTTTAAACTGCCGGACAAAATTAAACATGGATTAATATTACATGAATGTAAACTCATCAGTCTCTAAAGAACGTTTTCAAACTAATATCCAATGATAATATATTAGCTTGTTTTCAGTTAGCTTTACTAATATTAAGGATACCTTAACCCCAGCGTGTCCAGCCACCCTCTTTGTAAGCACTGACGTCACAAAGCAACTGGCGTATACCAGTAATGGCAGGATTGCAATTGAATTCTGAAACAAGAGAAAGGCGGCAAAAATGAAATGTTGATAAAATATATCAGTATAAACGTATTCAGCATTTAGAATAAAAAAAACTCACGTAAAAGACCTCTCAGCAATGTTCGATTTTTGCTGAAATATCTAAACATCAGATTGCGAGTAGGAGTCCTTGAATTATAGAAAACAAAGACATCCGGAACGTTGCTGCCCATTAAAAAAAAATGACGTTATATGTAATAAAAAGGTAATTTCGTCAATTGAAGTCGTACATCATGTCGTTTCAATTGCCGTAACTCCTTTGATCATTGGTAGATATTTATAAAATTGGTCTTATTTTGCGTGGAAGGGATGAATAAAGACATACAGGGACATTGATGATATAGTTTCATATACGTTGAGTCACAAAATCTCCTCAAAACAAAGGATTTTAAGTCAGCACAATTGTTCATTTTAAGTATATTTGTTTATTTCATTCATACAATTCAACACTGATATTGTGGCTTTAGTTGTTTTTTTTTCGGCGTAGCTGTATAATTTCGATTTCAACACACATCTTACACCAATCAAATGTACGCTAACAGCGGTAAATAATTCTAAGCTGAATAAAAGGACTCCTGTTATTGGTTAACGCATCGTTATGGACTATAAAATTACTGTAAATAAGGGGTGCAGCTTGTATATATCATTCAGCTTGGTGTTATTACTTTTCTTTTTGATGTAAACATGAAAGTGATTTCAGTAAGTTAAATACAATCCTTTTCCATCAATTGAGGAATGCTACTTTGTGAAAATGATTTAAAACAACAAAAAAGAATCCACCGTGTTATGACATGAAACCCCTTAATTACTATGTATATTGAATTCTTCCAGCCTGCCGAGATACTCTCATTGAAAATTAATTCGCCAAAACCAAAACAACTAATAACGCTTTTATATCATAATTGTCATATGCAATAATGATATAAACAAATATCAAACAAGCCTATTTACATTTTTTGTATTACCGTCTATAAATAAGTATATTATATAGAAAAAATACTGAACTATTTCTAGAGCAAATTTTTGCGTGGCTTTCGCGCGCTTTTCCTCGGAATGTTCTAGAAGACTGGAAGACTTTGAAAAAGACGTTGTTTACTAATAAGAGTCAATGGTTTTTGTTTATCTTTTATGGGACCACTTTATTTTATAGAGATAGAACATGGCAGTGAAATCGTGTTTAACAAATATTTCTTGTTCATTTTTGGTTTATCTGAGCCCAATGTCCTCAAGAAGGCTATTGTAACCATTTATCCATTGTGGTAATTTGTTTTTTTTCCCCTAACATATCTCCTGAATCCATTAGACCAAAATTGATTAAACTTGGCAATGATAATACTTGGGTGAAAGTTAACAAAAATTGCTTACTTTTGTCATAGAATGCATAAGTTCTTAATATACAAATAGGAAACAACATTCCCCATTGAACAGTAATTTACAATTTTATGAAATCAACATTTAATATTTGTAAGAAGGTAAAGTGTTTTTTTTTATTATTTTAAGGTTACCCTTAAACATTCCGTGTTTCAATTGACCAGTCGCCAGACCGCCTTAAACTGAATATGTGTATTGGTTTAGCCAATGGCAGGTTGGACATGGCTCCGACAAACAAATGCATGTGAATCTTGTTTCTATAAATTTCTTATGTACAATTACCTCCGACAAACATTCGGGGCATGGTTATACCAGTTTTGGCGACTGGTTAATTCACATCTTTTACTTTCTTACCACATGTTGATAGTTGTGATTTTTTGTTTTGCTGTGTTTTTAGCGTCGTAACAAAACGCTTATTAAAGGTTCTTCTTTATTAAGCTTTTATTCTAACATTTAGTGTCATAAATATAAAAGGCATGCCTGCTAGTGGGCGAGGCTTACTTGCATTATAGTCTAAATGAATAGCATATGGGTAAAACTTAAAACACTCTTCTCAAAAATTACACATACACTGGCAATTAAAAAAAATGAGTCACTTATTTTTCCAGATTAAAATGGGATCACTTAAAAAATCTTCTGTAACACCAGAAAGGCTACAGCTTAAATATTTGGCATGTAGCATTGTCTAATGGAACATATCGAAAGATAAACGGCCACAACCCAGGGGACAGTTATTTTACATAGACATATATTGGATAAACATTCACATTCTTCTTTTTTGAAACTATGTCGTCTAGATCTTAGGTATTTAGTTTATTGATGAAACCATGTACTTCAGGTGATAAAATTTCGCACCACTGCATCAGGGGTAAAATATTTTTAAGTTATACTAGAATTATTGTCTATTTTTTATATTAAAAAAAAATTGAAAATAAAATTGTAGCCGTGATACCCAGGCGAGTCATTCAGGGCCATCATGGCTATCTTGTTTATTGTAACTTCCTTTATCAATGAATCTATGCTTTAAGGTGCTGATCATTAATGTATATGCTTGTATAAACTATTTTGATACAGTTTACAACTGATAAAATCAGACCTGAACAAGCTTTTGTCAGTAAGAAATAAAATAAAGGTGAAGAAAAAATTGTATGTCCTAACTACAACGAGCAGATAACTGCTCATTACATGATCAGCCTGGAACTAAATTAGGTTTTATGCAGCGGATTATCATAGATTGTTTTATAGTTCATAGGATAATTTATAACATTAAATAAGAACAATTGGAGGTACTCTGAAATATTTGTTATATCAAATCATTTCATATTCTGATTTTAATCATTTTACAATTTTTATGGTGCAGGTAAGCCTGTTTACGATAATGGTCAGTCGTGTCTTTTGTATAATAGTCTAGTCATTCTTTACTGTACATTTTGTTTTGAATATATATAGACATTATTTTAAAGTTGTACCTTTTTTTGCTACATTCCTGTTGTTGTACACATCTCGTGGACTATTTTCTTATTTGCAAAATAAACCTTGTTAAAAACATTGCCATTCATCATTGTTCACTACCAAAATTAGACATGTTTTTTACAATTATTTACAACAATGCTTTTATAACCTATCATAACATTAGAGTCTTTGAAATGTGTTTTGCATATATTTCCATTTATAAGTTTCTTAATTAAAGTATATTTATGCATGAATGAAAATCTCGTTTTTCTTTCATCCTACGCCGAATATCTTTTTTAAAGATATTTCTTGTTTATGGTGCAGGTAAGCCTGTTTAATGGTCTTTTAATAGTCATTCTTTACGTACATTTTGTTTTGAAATTTTTAAATTTCCTTTTTAGCTACATTCCTGTTGTTGTACACATCTCGTGGACTATTTTCTTATTTGCAAAATAAACCTTGTTAAAAACATTGCCATTCATCATTGTTCACTACCAAAATTAGACATGTTTTTTACAATTATTTACAACAATGCTTTTATAACCTATCATAACATTAGAGTCTTTGAAATGTGTTTTGCATATATTTCTTGTTAAAGTTTTACACGGAAAAAATTGGTGAGATTCGGTCGGTCAGATCTCTTCTGACCAAACGTTTTTTTTTTTTTTGTATTCGTGAACATTTTTAGGGCGATTCCTCGGGCAAGTTTTTTTTTTTTTTGTCCCTGAATGCCTTTGTTCATCCCTTTCACGCAAAATAAGACCAATTTTATGAAAATCTATCAATGATCAAAGGAGTTACGTCAATTGAAACGACATGATGTACCATTTCAGTGGATAAAGTTACCTACCTTCTTATTATATGTAAGGTTGTTGATGTTTTTTTTTTTTTAAAATATGGTAGTTTTTCGGTCAAAGCAACGTACCGGATACCTTTGATAGAAAGTGTCAGACCTTACTTTCTTAACACTCTAGCATTCTCATTTAGTAAAATATCTTAAACAAACTCGGAGACAATTGTTTTGCCTATTGTATTTCCGTAAAAAAACGGTTATAGGATGTGCCGGACAAGTTAATTCAGAGTTATGATCCTTTATAAATAAAATAATGCATCATACGAGTGACCTTGTGAACATACCAAAACTCTTAAGAGCAGTTGAAGTCTTGGGGCATTTCACTTAACTTCGAACGAAGACATTTGGTCCTAGTCGTAAGAATGTTGTCCAATATCATGTCCACTAATTCCCCATTTTCACAATAAAACAAAGTAAAGTGACACTTTTTTATGGTATAATATCAGAGACTTACAAACAGAGATTGGTACCTTTTCCGAAATAACGCGCTTTATCACGTGCTTCGATATTTAACGAGAGCGCGTCAACCTAACACACGGTTACTGGACATTTCGATAGAGCTTAGGGAAGTCTTACAAAACAACAATTACTTTTCAAATACTTTTAGAAAATCTACAGATATTAGCTCAAATTTAAATGAAAGAAAGAAGATGACGAATGCATGATTGGAGTACTAGTACTTTTTTCGGCGTAGCTGTATAATTTCGATTTCAACTCGCATCTTAAACCAATCAAATGTACGCTAACAGCGGTAAATATTCTAAGCTGAATAAAAGGACTCCTGTTATTGGTTAACGCATCGTTATGGACTATACAATTACTGTAAATAAGGGGTGCAGCTTGTATATATCATTCAGCTTGGTGTTATTACTTTTCTTTTTGATGTAAACATGAAAGTGATTTCAGTAAGTTAAATACAATCCTTTTCCATCAATTGAGGAATGATACTTTGTGAAAATGATTTAAAACAACAAAAAAGAATCCACCGTGTTATGACATGAAACCCCTTAATTACCATGTATATTGAATTCTTCCAGCCTGCCGAGATGCTCTCATTGAAAATTAATTCGCCAAAACCAAAACAACTAATAACGCTTTTATATCATAATTGTCATATGCATAAGATATGACAATATCAAACAAGCCATTTACAGATAAATTTTTGTATACGTCTATAAATAAGTATATTTCATAAAAAAATACTGACTTTTCTAGACGTACTAATTTTATGATCGGTCTTCGCGCGCTTTCCTCGAATTTCTAAAACTGAAATCTCGTTTCTATTCACCAACGACGACGAATCTTTTTAAAGTACTTTCTTTTTAGTTTAATTATAATATGTAAAGAGAGAGAGAGAGGTAAATAACTGCTCCGATAAGACAAAGCGCGGCATGAGAGTGTACATGCAGGATTAACCCGTAACCTTTGGCGGTTAGGTTCTTCTTGCGCTTTTTCGAACAAATAAATGCCTTAACAAAATAACCATATCATCAATATTATATTTCTTTAAATATCCATTGGAACTTACCATAAATATGTATTTGATTTCCAATCTCGTCCGGGTCTCGATGAAGTCTCGTTGGCCACGCGCGACTTCAAAAATTCGGTATGTGCAAAGAATAACCTCCCAATCTCTGTTTATAAGTCTCTGATTATATCTATATTTTTTGTGAAAAAAAAATCAGATAGCTAACACTATATAATATCTGTGAATTTACGCATATGAAGAATTTCATTCGTATTAAGTTTAGTGAAATGGGCCAAAGGTGAGCGATATAGAGCTATTTTGACCCTCTTGTTTTGTTTTAAAGATCTTTCATTGTCTTCTTTTTAATACATATGCGCCAACAATTATTTTAACAAACAAAAGATAAAAGGTTGGGTGATAAGTTTTAACATATTAGTTACGGGCCTCCCTATATTGTTTATACATCTAATATCAAAAATACTATCGCACGCCAATACATGAGTAATGCAACAATTAGGTTTGGGAAATCGAACTGAAATAGGTTATTAAATGACGGGTGTTTAGAAATGTGGGTACATACTTTATCCAGTTCTACAGTGATGGTGAGGTAGATAGGTAGGTACACCATAGACTGGTTCAAAACAAGCCGGGTACACATGTAGATGACTGCCACCTGGTGGAAAGTAAACGCACAATGGAACACGGGCGATAAACTTGTACGTTAACTAAGTAATGCTGAATCTTGTGCTTTTTAATCAGTTTTCTGAAAACGGATTATAGAAAAAAAACCCGTTTCTGACCAAAGATAGAGATGAAATGTCTCCTGCATAGTAATGTGTTTCTAAACAAACGGAAAAAGATTACCACAGAAATTCATATTTTATTTTTATGATAAGATTTTTCCTAAAAATATGATATTTTCATGCGTGTAGGAAAAAAAATGAAATTTGAAAAAATGAAATGTGTGACCCAACGGACAGCTTTCAAGTCAGAGTTCATATAACACGGGTTAAGAAAGACACTTGATTTCCCCGTTATGAAATCATACAATCGTATATACTAAAAATCTTATAACTTATAAAATATCATAAATAAATAATGCAAATAAATCAGTACCGTTATATCAGGGTTTAATTAGTTTAAGGGAATCCATTCATCATTAAATTTTGATCATGGTCCATCAAGTGATCATGGGACTCTTATAATAAAAGCAAGCTTTATAGACTTTGAGCAAAATTCACCAATGTTTGCATTTGCGTTGAAATTTTTTTAAGCCTTTTGAAGGACCATGATTATAAGTTTATGATAATTAGATTACCTTAACATGCGTGTACATTGAGAGCATATCACAAGATACATTACTTCTAATTTACAGAAGAAACAAATAATTATAAATCCGTGTACAAGTATCCGCGTCTGGTATATCTCCCTTGCTTGGCGCAAAGCATATAAGGGTAGTTCCAGAACTGGTTGGCCCGGTTTCGGGAAAATGTGACTGGGTGTAGTGTCATGCCACATGTTTACTGTATTATGGCAGCACCATATTATTTGTCTAAAGTAGACATCGACTCCAAATGATTGAAATACTGTCGTTGGGACGTAAAACCCTATAAACAAACAAACAAACAAACAAACAAACATATCCACGTAACCTCAAGTTCAGTCCTTTTCATATAATTTCATTATAGGACTTATGTATACATTATACATGTATATGTACATTTCCTGTTTTAAGTAGCAAACATCGCATTATTCATTATCATTCACCCCCCCCCCCCCACACACACTCTTTCTCGATGACTAAATACCTAGACATGCACTTGCCTGGTATAACTGGATTTTCTTTAGCCACTGTTTCCATGTCAAGATTTCTGTCTCCAGTTCTGGTTCATCAGCGGAAGAAGATACACCAGGGTCCTTGCAAACTGCCGTCTCAGTTCTAGGGTGACTTCGCTCTTTGACCCCCACGTGGAAAATGACGCAGAAGACCACGCCGATACCCACTGTTGTAAGCGCCAGCAGCTGTAGAACAAACGTTTGGAGTACTAAGAACTACACTGTTTGTAGCTTTGGGGTATGAGTTCATACACCCTCTTGGGATGCAGTCACATGGGGGTGTATGAACACATACCTGAAAGGTACCAAACATTGTAACGTTTATATCTCACTGACCGCATTGTTGAAAGTACATCATTTCATATCATATACCCACGGTGGATCTCGTACACCGGATATAGCTAAATGAGTAGAAAACAAAGGTTGTGCTTGCAGTCACGTCAACATTTACATAGGATATTGATACTAGCAAGACATATTACATTAAGAGGAGTACAAGTTCATCATATATTGACATGTTTAGATGTGCTGACAACTTCAATACATACGATGTTACTTTTGAAATAGAAAATAAATGGAGGAGAAGTTGGATTGCTTACGGACAAGGTCCTGTGTTTTGAACGAAAGTCCGATGGTTTTTCTATCGCCTACGGGAAAAAATCTGAATCGATGAATATCCTTATTTCTATCTCAGGTTTCAATGCCCTAAAGCTTAATAAGATGTTTGATGACACTTGCATGTATTTCCTATTTAAATATCCAGCAGTAGTGTACTGAATATAGATATGAATAAGAAAAAAAATAGCTTTTATATGTACCGGGATAGCTATGTCTGAAGTCGGGAGGGGTTCCATTATTGTTAAAACGATGCATGCAATAGATATTTAAAGATATGGAAAATTATGGCGGACATACTGGGATATACGTATGCCTAACAGATAAGATATAAAGTTTGCTGAAATTATTAAACGGTTTGTTGCCGATGTATATAGCCTAGCGAAATATCATCACTAAGCCCGACTTCTCCATGCCAAATATAGTTTCCATTGACAATGTATTTCTTATAAGTTAACTAATCTCTGAGAAGCCGTTTATTTGGCTATCTATCTTCGTATTGTCTGACAGAAATCGACCACGTACTTCACACCCATCTGTTTTGGTATTTCCATTAACTTTTCCTCTAAAAAGCTTGTACCCAGAGTTCCAAAACAAGTTACACTCATCATTGTACCGATTTTTTTTTATTGTTCACTACGATTTCCGCACAAATATTATGACTGGTTGTTTTATTGCATTTTGAATTTTATTTCGTTTGCTAGGGTGTTTCTCTATAATGTTCCGAATTATTATTTTGACGAGTCATTGTCTTCGGAACAGTAGTTTTATTTGTACTTCACGAACACGAAATGTAAAAAAATATTATTATTTCTTTTCTTTTTTTTTTCTTTTTGCTTTATTCAAATATTTTAATATGTTCTGGTACGTTGATCTTAGTATTGCTGCACAGTGCATGCACATAGAGCCCAGTCCGCAAGACCGTATCCATTACGAAACACATTTGTTAAATGCGATGTATTTTAATAACTATCATGATATCATGATTTTGTTAAAATACTACCTTCAAGTGACACTTAGCAAATGCCGACAGAACACAACCGTATCAGAACTTAATCGATAAAAACGTGTCGATGTGGCATTACCCCCATAACCTATCTCGCGACAGCTGTTGTGGCAACAGCAACAACAGTAACAACAACAAACATTGTTTTACCCTAAATCTTCCAGAGTCAGTCGGTCCCAAAATGTCGGGTTCATCATCTGCCCGATTGATATCAAACAAAGCCCAAGCTATGCCGTATACCGTCGTGTAGGCCGCCACTTTCGCAGCGTATCTGAAATAGTACAGATAAAAGCTTAAGCTTAATAATATACTCAACTAAACAATATACCCAGTTAATTGATATACTCAAAGTTATTGCATGGATGTTGTGATATCTTAAGACTTTTGTCGTGAAATGAATTCTGTTACCTACACTTTTGCCGTGCGGTTTTTTCTGTAACCCACACTTTTGCCGTGCGGTTTTTTCTGTAACCCACACTTTTCGACTTCTTATAACCTACATTTTATAACCCACAGTTTATTTTTAGATCAATGGTTGAATAAACTGTCACAACTTGTCAACGGGTAGGTCTGGCCCGAAAAAAAAAGGGGGGGGGCAGTTATGGAAAAATGGGAAAAAGGGCCAATTTATTAACTATAGATTATTATAAGATTAAGAGTTGAATGAGCCAATTTATTGACTACAACATGCAATTGAAATAAACGTTACCAGGATACATAGCAATACATGAAGTGTTACAGATTTAGTAAATCATTAAACCTAAAATAGTCATTTTTCAAAATCATACTTGTCGGCAAATTAGGATTTGTTTAACAGTTTAGTGTTGTGGGAAATGTTTTAATACAGAATGAGATTGTTGATAGATCAAAGTAGAAAGAACATCAGTATCTCTGTCAGTCCTAAAAAGGGGGATACATGTACCTTCCTAGCTCTTAATAAACGGCTGTTCTAGTTACTTTTAAGAGTGTTAAGTTGCCGGTTGGTTGTAGTAGCCGCATACCTAGACCTAATACAACTTAGCCCCGCATCGCTGTCAGTTCAAGTCCCGTAAGAGTCACTCGGATTTTAAAATGTGGGGAAGCATTGAAGCTCTCCCCCAAACTTGTACTTGACAGGACTGGAAATACCACCCATGTGTATACAGGTTGTCAAGGGAAATCAGATAAAAGTATGATAAAAAATAAATAAACAAATTGATATTTAAATAACTTACATTTTAATTATTCATGCAATAAAACAGTAAAACAATAAACACTTTCGAGTGGGTTACTGTATGGTGTCAGCTGACATTGGGTCATTGACATCCCCCCAAGTTCTCCCCATGCGCTGATCTCTCACAGTAACCCGCTTTAAGGGGTGCTATAACTGTTACTTAAATAATATATTTAAAATTAAATAAGAACCCCGAAATAGTATACACATGTTACATACACATATACACATGTACAAGTTGAAGCCTGAAACAATATAGTATACGCAGTATAATTAGAAGCCTTACAGGAGTGTAGTTTGGATTGCAGTATCGGTCATAAAGCGGATATAGGTGTCACTACTTCAACTCAGTTTTAAACAAAGGTATTAGCATTTCAAAAAATGCTAAAAAACGCCATTAGCCAAGTGAACAGAAAGTTACACTGTGACGTAAAGGGAAATTATATGTCGAAGTACCTGAAGTTGTAGGAGAGGTTGTTATCAAAGCAGATATTAGAAATGAATCCCCATTCTTACAAAATATGAAGCTAAATTTATAACTGCTGTACATGCATTAATCAAGTGTTGATCACTTATAGCATGGATATAAGCGACATGAGTTTGAAATTCCCTTTTATGCACCTAGCTGTAGTCTTGTTTCGAACGAATTTATGCATAGTTTTCTTGAAAAATGTACTTGAAGCTACTCCTTGTTGATGAGAATTATAAGCTGCGCAAAATTGAGAAGTGGAATAGGGAATGCAAGGAAAAAGGGACGTAATCCAATCGAATCTGCCCAATTATGGAGACTATCAGTCTAGCAACATGTACTTTCGGTAGCCTATATCAGGACTAAGACCACAATTATTTTTACTGTATGTTCTATTTAAGCATAATTTATACAAATGACAATTTCTGTAAGGAAAATTGACATCCAACCTTACCCTCACTAGATAGATTTATTCAAGAGAAATAATTCTGTACCTTTTAAATATGGGGTCACCCGACTACTTTTTGACCTATTTAAGGCCAAATAACATACGTATGAATTTAGTGCAAAATTCCCCTCTTAGCAATGTTCAACTTTTAAGGTTGTTTTGCAATAAGGCCTCCAAAGTGGGCATTTTAAGACAATTTTACTGTGTTCTATAGGATTTCATCCTTTATTGCATGTCTTTCAGTAAAAAGATACCGTAATTCAGCATTAAATAGAGTCCCTATTTTCTGTGTAGGCACATCCGGATATAGAGTAACCAAGGGCAGGTAACTGTGGTCTTAGTCCTATTTAAATCAGTCCAGATTTCCCAGCCTCCAAAGCAGTTTCCTCAGAGCTTATTCCCGGTGTTATCTGATCTGTTTATCTTTCTGCGACCGACTGAGAAGGAACCTGTTTTTTTCATTACGTCAGCGGTGCCGAGTTAAAAGTTGCTTTCTTGATCGATAGTACAATATCGCCGCCTTGTGCAGGCGATAACAAATCTAAGTACGAGTAAAACATTTCAAGCTGCTCTTATTACCATACCTTAGTACCCGATTTCTTTCATTTCCTTTCCAGTTTTTCTTCAACTTTACTTCGTTACCAAGTTTTGTCCAAAATTGTGTTTATTTATACTTATACCTTCATATATCTTGTTTGTTATCGCGAAAAACGCATAATAATTAATTGATAAATTGATCTAATTATAATAGATATTTTTTCCGAATGTATATCTGACAAAATATGTGTAGGGCAAAAGCTTCCACTACCCGTGCGCTATGTTTAACAGTCTAAACTTTATTTAGTCTACATCGATTACGAACAAGTTTATATAACTTATATTAATCTGGTGGCGGCGTATGTGGACATTACTGTGGGAGGAAGCCAGAGAACCCAAAGAAAATCCACGTGTCTGGACGGGCGTCCATTGTATCCTCTGACGTACATGACCAGGAACCGAACCCGGGACGCATGAAAGACAAGCGAAGAGCGTTACCACTACTCTAGCCAGGTTAGTGGCGCATTTCTATTAAACTGAGATATAGAGCAAGGGAATCGGTGGAAAGATGTGTTCGCTACGAAGAAGTTAGTAAATCTTCCCGCAATTTTCACTTAGAAATATGTCCGGAGTTGTGTACCTTTTCAATGTATACATTATTAGAAAAATCAAAGCGCTCAAGGAACTGCGAGACTTATGTTTCCTGTCTTATTAGCGTTATTAAACATGTCATTAATGACAATAACTCTGACTTATGCTTGTGGTGATGTACCATGAGAGGATAGAACCCAGCAAGCGACGATCACCTGTGCTATGGACCAGTACCAAATGTGTTTCAACAGCACAAATAATGAACACACCTGTAAGCATGCATTAACATGAAAATCTGACCATTTTTCATAGTTATGTAACTGTTTGAATACTCAAATTAACACAACACGTAGGCTCTTGTAGGTGCTCACCTGTAACTGTTGATGGCTACCCGGTCTTGAGTGTCGTCTGTGAGGGTGGGAATAAGAGCAAGATGGCTGACCTGGGTAGAAGCCCAGCCGAACATGAAGGTAACCAAGAATGGCGCGTAGTAAAGTAGCTGGATCCACTGGGTGGAGTCGGAGCAGGCCATACAGCCAGAGAAAAGGAACGGGAATGATATGGCTTCGCATAGTGTTCCTGAAAGGAAGAATTGAAAGAAAGAATTAACATTTAGTTGTACTTTTATTAGATATCACCATCACTTTGCAACAATCTGCTTTAATTAGCCTGTTGATAAATAAATAAATAAATAAATAAATAAATAAATAAAAAATGTATTAGTTAATAAATGTAACCCGTGTGATTTTGAAATAAAATTAATAACGAACATAACAGAATATTACTTATTGGATGCCACATTATTTTTGATTACAAAATAATCAAATGAGGTCAAACTGGTATGAATATCATAAAATACATATATACATGCATTTCGTGAATGCTTACCTATTAAATGCCATGTTTTTCTTTTTCCGATGTTACAGCATCCACTCATTCTATCTGAGATATAGCCAACCAATAGACCGAAAAGGGCGTCCAGGGTTTGACCAATCAGAAACAAGTATCCAGCGAGTGAAATATCAAATTCTTTAACCTGACTGAAATATATTATCGTGTATGAAAACCAAATTGAACCCGTGATGTCATTTAGGAAATGGCCTACACTGAAACATAACTTCTCCACAAGAGAAATTTTCTCTGGAACTCTTTCAGTTGACATTTTCTTAATGAACAGTTTATGTTTGTTGACTTTTTTTTATGTATACAACACACTGGAGGGAACTTCTGGTATGGATTCTGAAACAATAAAAATTGATTTCGACATTTTTTTTTTTTTTTTTTTTTTTAAATAAATCACATTCACAATTGAAAACAAACATTTCACATCGTTATCATTTGCTCTGAAAATATTCGAATAAAAAATTATTAAAGAGTATTGAGAGGCTGTTTTGATTTTAAGCCACGGTGAAAACAGTTATATAAAAAGAAATAAAGCGTATTAATGCTTGATTTTCTTTTTCATTTTCAAAAATATTGATAAAAACATTTAGTGGTAAATATCTCCATCTGTTAAATCAGAAGTTTGGTTTGAGACTAATTTTTTTCAGAAAAAAAAAATCATTTTTTTCCGAAGTTAATTATGTCCCAGAGAAACGGCAATGTATTTTCAATTTTATGATTTTTCAAAGTGCGCTTGAATCAAGATATTTTCCAAAAATAGGCTGAAGGTTAGCACATTATCCTTTCATATTTAATGTACATTTCTGACACCTCTACACTTACATGTGATATTGTTCACAGATGACACTGAAATAAATAAATATTCAGTCAAACCTGTCTTAAGCGGCCAATATAGGGATAGCGAGGATGTGACCGCTTAAAAAAGTGGCCGCTAAATGAAGGTTAAACATATGACAAATGCTAGGGGAGTAATACTAACACTGACCGCTAAATACAGGTTGACCCATGCATACAGATGTCCGATAATACAGGTTGACCCATGACTACAGGTGTCCGATAATACAGGTTGACCCATAACTACAGGTGTCCGATAATACAGGTTGACCCATGAATACAGGTGTCCGATAATACAGGTTGACCCATGACTACAGGTGTCCGATAATACAGGTTGACCCATGACTACAGGTGTCCGATAATACAGGTTGACCCATGACTACAGGTGTCCGATATACAGGTGTCCGATAATACAGGTTGACCCATGACTACAGGTGTCCGATAATACAGGTTGACCCATGACTACAGGTGTCCGATAATACAGGTTGACTCATGACTACAGGTGTCCGATAATACAGGTTGACCCATGACTACAGGTGTCCGATAATACAGGTTGACCCATGAATACAGGTGTCCGATAATACATGTTGACCCATGACTACAGGTGTCCGATAATACAGGTTGACCCATGACTACAGGTGTCCGATAATACAGGTTGACCCATGACTACAGGTGTCCGATAATACAGGTTGACCCATGACTACAGGTGTCCGATAATACATGTTGATCCATGACTACAGGTGTCCGATAATACAGGTTGACCCATGACTACAGGTGTCCGATAATACAGGTTGACCCATGACTACAGGTGTCCGATAATACAGGTTGACCCATGACTACAGGTGTCCGATAATACATGTTGATCCATGACTACAGGTGTCCGATAATACAGGTTGACCCATGACTACAGGTGTCCGATAATACAGGTTGACCCATGACTACAGGTGTCCGATAATACAGGTTGATCCATAACTACAGGTGTCCGATAATACATGTTGATCCATGACTACAGGTGTCCGATAATACAGGTTGATCCATAACTACAGGTGTCCGATAATACATGTTGATCCATAACTACAGGTGTCCGATAATACAGGTTGAACTGTATACACTTAACAATAATCCGAACTCTTAGCCCCTTTCTCAAATAATCTGCTACAAGCTGGTTTTTCGTGTTTAATGCTATTGTAATTAAAGTAGTTCATGTCATCCCGGAGTACCGGTTAAGTGGAATTCAAAATACATTTGATGCCCATACAAAAACATGTTTTGAAGAAAAAACTTCTTAAAACTGGGTGAAGATCGGTATCGTGAAATGAATACTGAACATTTAAATTCCACTGATGCACTCATGCCTTCAGTGAAGACAATTAAGTATACACATGACAAACGTTCAACTTATAGCACAAACATACTACAAAAAGGGGTATCACAAATTCTATATATGCAAAAGAAAACCAAAAGGTATGTTCAGGGGCAAAATAAAACGAGAAAGGAATGTTGATCAGTTAAAATTCAAGATTATAGTAGATATAATCCAATGCAATAAGGAATGTTGATCAGTTAAAATTTAAGATTGTATGTAGATATAACCCAATGTAAAAAGGAATGTTGATCAGTTAAGATTTAAGATTGTATGTAGATATAACCCAATGTAAAAAGGAATGATGATCAGTAAAGATTTAAGATTGTATGGAGATATAACCCAATGTAATAAGTAATGTTGATCAGTTAAGATTTAAGATTGTATGTAGATATAACCCAATGTAAAAAGGAATGATGATCAGTTAAGATTTAAGATTGTATGTAGATATAACCCAATGTAAAAAGGAATGATGATCATTTAAAATTTAAGATTGTATGTAGATACAACCCAAAGTAAAAAGGAATGATGATCTGTTAAGATTTAAGATTGTATGTAGATACAACCCAATGTTAAAAGGAATGATGATCAGTTAAGATTTAGGATTGTATGTAGATATAACCCAATGTAAAAAGGAATGATGATCAGTTAAGATTTAAGATTGTATGTAGATATAACCCAATGTAAAAAGGAATGATGATCAGTTAAGATTTAAGATTGTATGTAGATATAACCCAATGTAATAAGTAATGTTGATCAGTTAAAATTTAAGATTGTATGTAGATGTGATACAATATTATAAGGAATGTTGATCAGTTAAAATTTAAGATTGTATGTATATGCTATACTATGTTATAAGGAATGATGATCCGTTAACATTTAAGAATGTATGTAGATGTAACCCAATATAATAAATAATGTTGATCAGTTAAAATTTAAGATTGTATGTAAATATAACCCAATGTAATAATCAATGATTATCAGTTAAAATTTAAGAATGTATGTAGATGTAACCAAATGTAATAATCAATGATTATCAGTTAAAATTTAGAATGTATGTAGATGTAACCCAATGTAATAAGAATTGATTATCAGTTAAAATTTAGAATTGTATGTAGATGTAACCAAATGTAATAATCAATGATTATCAGTTAAAATTTAGAATGTATGTAGATGTAACCCAATGTAATAATCAATGATTATCAGTTAAAATTTAGAATGTATGTAGATGTAACCCAATGTAATAATCAATGATTATCAGTTAAAATTTAGAATTGTATGTAGATGTAACCCAATGTAATAATCAATGATTATCAGTTAAAATTTAGAATGTATGTAGATGTAACCCAATGTAATAATCAATGATTATCAGTTAAAATTTAGAATTGTATGTAGATGTAACCCAATGTAATAATCAATGATTATCAGTTAAAATTTAGAATGTATGTAGATGTAACCCAATGTAATAATCAATGATTATCAGTTAAAATTTAGAATGTATGTAGATGTAACCCAATGTAATAATCAATGATTATCAGTTAAAATTTGAATGTATGTAGATGTAACCCAATGTAATAATCAATGATTATCAGTTAAAATTTAGAATGTATGTAGATGTAACCCAATGTAATAATCAATGATTATCAGTTAAAATTTGAGAATGTATGTAGATGTAACCCAATGTAATAATCAATGATTATCAGTTAAAATTTAAGAATGTATGTAGATGTAACCCAATGTAATAAGGAATGATTATCAGTTAACATTTAAGAATGTATGTAGATGTAACCCAATGTAATAAGGAATGATTATCAGTTAACATTTAAGAATGTATGTAGATGTAACCCAATGTAAGAAGGAATTATTATCAGTTAAAATTTAGAATTGTATGTAGATGTAACCCAATGTAATAAGGAATTATTATCAGTTAAAATTTAAGAATGTATGTAGATGTAACCCAATGTAATAAGGAATTATTATCAGTTAAAATTTAGAAATGCATGTAGATGTAACCAAATGTAAGAAGGAATTATTATCAGTTAAAATTTAAGAATGCATGTAGATGTAGCCCAATGTAAGAAGGAATTATTATCAGTTAAAATTTAAGAATGTATGCAGATGTAACCCAATGTAAGAAGGAATGATTATCAGTTAAAATTTAAGAATGTATGCAGATGTAACCCAATGTAATAAGGAATGATTATCAGTTAAAATTTAAGATTGTATGTAAGGGTAAGGAGAAGATCCTATTTCTTATTATTACCAAAGCAAAAACATGAATGTGTTATGTGTAGTCCTTGTAAACTAGATAATAGACGATATCCGGTACTCAGGCTGAATCGGGTTTTCCATGCAGGTACAAATAAGGTGTTCATGCAATGATGCTGAAAAGCATGCAGCACAACAAATGTCAATAATTCTTTTATTACTTTTGCTAGTCCTTTATTCAATTTAAACGGTAAAACTGAAAATTCACCGTGTTTGTTATTCAGGAGTAAATCTTTTGCGATGAAAGGTTTAAAGGACTTCTTAAATCTAAAGCTTAACAAATAGTGCGATCACTTTCGAAAATAATCTCAGATTCAGGAAAGTTCTGTTTCTTACATTGATCAGACTGTTGCTGCGACACCGGCGATAAATGCAGCACAGACACAGCGAGTGAAACTGAGTTAAAGTTACGGGGATGCTAATGTCTGCTTAATTACAATGAATACAATGTTTCAAATGAGATAAAAGAATCAAAATAAATTGAATAAAAATCTGATATTAAATCTGAGATACAAAATACTGTGGATGAAAGAAAAATAAAACAGGGAATTTTACCACACAAAAGTAAATCGAACTTGTGTCCCTCAGAATTGAAACGCTATAGCGTTAGCACTGTGTTACAGCAGACAGTGGTGTTCTGGCTCGAATTCCACTAACAATGCTTAACGCTAAGTAATATTTAAATTCTCAAACTAGGTAGATACACATTTCACCATTACTACATGTATTTTATAAACTATTCAAATATATGACTAACCTGTTCACGTATATGAAATAAATTATTACCTAAATAACAAGCGATAATTGTTAAGAAATGAAATATTTGAGTATTTCTTTTAGAGAAACAAGGCTAATGAAATTCGCCCCTAAGTTTTTAAGTAACTGTTTTACTTTCGCTAATTAATTCCCGTAATCCGTACATCGAGCTAAGATAAGCACATTATATGCAGTGACCGTGAAATGTATGCGCTTTTGATAGATTAAAAAATTCGGACAATATCTTTAAGAACAGAACACATATTTATTACGACTTGCACACTATCGTTGAAGCAATGTTTAAATGTCAATCTTCTAGTCATGTCGGATATATTGTTAAGGAAACATGTACATGTATTCGGTCTAACATATATCAATACCAATACTAACAGAATATTAATGAGACTACAAAGAGACTGCATTACTTTTAACTGCGCATTACATCGACATTAGACACGTTAGTTAACAGAAAAGTTCCAGTTCCTCGTTAGGGAGGCACTCAATTCATCGCCTGTCGGTCATTCGCGTAGCCATGGCGTTTATAACATCATTTTGAAAAATGCCCATAGTCAGAAGACAGTCTATTTAGATAATTGACACTTCTTCCAAGGAATCAGTTAAAATTGCATGTGACTTGGTGTGGTATCATGCCACACGTCTACGGCCTGATACTGCAGTGTGACAGCACCATATCTGTCTCAAGTAGACATATAATTGACTGAAATACTCCCATCATGGTAGCAGCCATGGTAAAAACAAATAAGCATTACATATAGAAACGAGTCCTTAGGTGCATCGTCAATAAAAAATTTAAGAAAGTTATGGCAATCATGTTTTTTTTCTCCGTAAATATGTAATAAGGGCGATAGGTACGCTGCCTATCACATTTGCATTTCAATGGACTGTATATATAAAATATATATCATGAAGCCTAGCATATCGCGGGTAAGCATTTACCAAAAACAACATCCATATGACACAAATTTTCACCTGAAACCAATAAATACTACTGCTTTTCAAAGCCAAGAAATTGATTTTTTTTATAATCACGCCGACGAATTGATGAAAGATTAATGTACTCAAAACTGTTATTCAACATGCAAGGCTTGCCATTACACACTTTTTCCCCAATGAAAGGGTATATCATTTCAAACACCGTCGCTGCGGCAGTATTTAAGTCCTAGTGGAGCCCAGAAGAACCTTGGTAGATCCACCTTCCATAAGCTAGCTGGAAGACATCCCCACATCTGTTAACTTATCAAAAGATTCGTTATTACTGTCGGAAACTAACGTTTTGTGCTAATGGTTTCTACTTGGCAATTCTCGGCCTAAACCGGTTCATGTTTGAAGATATGGCCAAGATAACTTCACCGGGGTTAGATTTTTATGCCTTGTATTCGTTATTTATCTTATTACAATTGTTGACTTCCAAACATGACATTGACCTTCGAGTAAGCAATCTGGTTCTTGCGCGCAACACCAAATTATTTTAAAATACCAAACACCACTGTGAAGCTAAACCCCGGTCAAGCAAATTGCAATTCATCTCAGTGAATGACCTTGACCTCTAAACTAGCAATCTATTTTGCTCGTTCGACACTCCATCTGAAGGCAATCATTTATGCGAAATAATTTTAAAATGCACCAATAGTTTGTCAAGTTAGAGCTCGGACATGAAAATTGGCATTGATTTTTTACCTTTGACTCCAGAGTACGACCTTGACCTTTGTGCTACAATTTTGGTTCTTGAGCGCTATATTCCATCTTAATAAGGCAAACGTTTGTGCAAGATTGTCTTAAAATCCACTGATAGTTTATCAGGTTAAGCCCGGACACATTTCGGGGCGGGCAGAAGAACGGACCTACCGATTGACAAAGTGAGTCTCTCCATCGCTTGAGCGCTTGACTGAAGTCTTACATGTTGCGTACAATCTTTAGCTGACATAGTACCGATCATACGCTAGGGAATACTTACGTGTACACAATGCATAAGTAATAGCCTAGATAGAAAATATATGCGGTCAATGCCTGACGGGTGGTGATCACCATCGTGGTTCTTTTTTCACACTAATTTGAAAATATATAAATAATGAATCCTGGCTGCAAATTGTGATTCGAAACTCATTTAAAATGGACGCGGCAAATTTCCATTGATCTCGGCGCTTGATAAATCCAGATAGCTATAACTTTGATATCAATCACACTTTCGGCCATGTTGTGACGTCACATAAGTCCTACATTAATTAAGCCCGTTAGCTTCGGAAACGGAAATCAGTGCGTTAGCCTCGGGAACGGAAGGTTGTATGTTCGATCGCCAGCAATGATATACCCAAAGTCGGTAAAATAGTACTGGCACAACAGCCTTGTTGGAACTCAGCATATAAGGAAAGTTTCAGGACTATTTGGCATTGCGGTATCATACAAATGCGTTTGTTTTTAATTCCCTGTCTTTATACTGAGTGTCAAGCAGGGAGCTACTAGTACCCATGACCTGGTATGTCGCGGTCGGGGATCGAAGCCCCGATCTCCCGCTCACGAAACGGACTCTCTTATAATTTGGCCTCAGGGTTCCGTTTGGTTTCTTTTGTTTGGGGTACTCAAAGGGGAATTCTTGGAGAAAGTATACAGCAAAAATGAGCAGTGAAAAAATGAAGTTATTTATTCAAATAGATTATTTAAATCAGTTATTATATGGGATACTCGCATAATTTCGCCATAAATCACAGAAAAAAAAATCTGTTCAAATATATCTCGACCTACGGCCTCGATCAATTTTAACAGAGTTTTTCTCTATGTCGCCCAATGTTATGATATATCGCGATAATATGTTCGATATACAACACATCGATATCGCGTTCGCTTTATGTCCATTTGACTGCGAAGTACATGAGCAAAACATACTTTAAAGGTAAACTACAAAGACTTTTTTTAAATTAAACACATGCTTATTTTTGCCAGAAAAGCACTTAAAGTATGTCAAAGTAGTTTTTGTAAGCTATCCGGCAGTTTATACATTTTGGGATCACGTGATCTCTATGACAGAAAAACATTTATTCAAATAAAAAGAAACATTTTTGGTTTCAGAGGAATATCATTTTGCTTCATATCGTGAGGTTAGTTTCCTCCTCACTCGATGAATTACATTTGATATTCCACTGAAACCAACTATTACAATGTATCCTCTGTATGATATTCTCTCCTGTTTTCTGGTCGCAGTCTTCCAGTGCTTTCAGCGATTTTATTTTTAGATAGCCGACATAATTAGCGGTCTTTATTTAATGGAATATCATCATTGCCGTGACTGACATAACTGTATCGGGGCCTCCGTGGCCGAGAGGGTAAAGTCGCTGACTTTAACACTCACTCAGCCCCTCACCGCGTGGGTTCGAATCCCGGCAGGGTCATTCGGATTTTCATGTGAGGAAGCCTTCCAGCTGGCTTGCGGCAGGTCGGTGGTTCTACCCAGATGCCTCTGTGCATTCGGGGTCTTCCTCTACCTGTAATTAGCTGGACGTCGCAATATGACTGAAATACTTTCGAAACGATGGTAACCTCAAATAGTCAAGTCCAGTCATAACTGTATCACTCCGCGTTCAGAGGCGTATGCATACAATGCGATTTTGTGCTAATACGAGAAGAATCTGTTACGTTGACGTTTTAATCATAACCATTAGTCTTACAGTTTGTTTACATAATTCTCTTTTTCAGTTAGTTTGCCCTGGAAACATCCATTTTAAGTGCGAACAAAATTTCTGTGTCAGTTATGAAGCAGATATGCAAGCCAGTTTACACACAGTGACTGTAAATTATTTCGTGCATTTTAAGTTAGCGAGTTTCGCGGTCGGGTCATTTCCGTGAAAGTAAAACGCCGCGAATCACTCTCCTGCCATAAAACGCGAAAATTAGTCGCTACAAGAAATTTGACTTTTGTTTAATTTACATGTTTGTGTATGCGTATCTTATTTCCGTTTTTTGTGTGAACTGGTGTTAATTTTATCAGCCGAATGTAAATGGAGACGACGTGTTTTTGTGTGCATTATAAACTGTGAAATTCAATACTTGACAATATGTGTCTGTACAGATTCTAGTGCATGCCACCATAAATTATTTTTGAATATATTTGGCTTTAAACATACGATGAATGTTTAATGCTGAATAAAGCTTATGTTACGTTTGTTATGTTATATCATAGTATGAACGCATAAACACGTGAAGGTTTCTTGACGCGAAAGTTTTCTGGTTTACAGTACATGAAGGTGTACTCCTGCAAAAAAGTAAGTAATATTTTAAATTTCAAGTATTTTGTACGGTGGCATAGAAGTGACATGCACTACTCTTTTTTTATGTCGAGGGATCGAGATAATTAATCGGGGGAACGAGATATTAACTCGAGGGGACGAGATATTAACTAGAGGGAACGACTTAATTATCTCAAGGGAACGAGATAATAAGCCGAGGGAACGACCTAATTATCTCGAGGGAACGAGTTAATTTTCTCGAGGGAACGAGATAATAAATCGAGGGAACGATATAATAAGTCGAGGGAACGGGTTAGTTATCTCGAGGGAACGATATAATAAGTCGAACGAACGGGTTAATTATCTCGAGGGAACGACTTGTATCTCGAGGGAACGATATAATAAGTCGAACGAACGGGTTAGTTATCTCGAGGGAACGATATAATAAGTCGAGGGAACGGGTTAGTTATCTCGAGGGAACGATATAATAAGTCGAACGAACGGGTTAGTTATCTCGAGGGAACGATATAATAAGTCGAGGGAACGGGTTAGTTATCTCGAGGGAACGATATAATAAGTCGAGGGAACGGGTTAGTTATCTCGAGGGAACGATATAATAAGTCGAGGGAACGGGTTAGTTATCTCGAGGGAACGATATAATAAGTCGAGGGAACGGGTTAGTTATCTCGAGGGAACGATATAATAAGTCGAGGGAACGGGTTAGTTATCTCGAGGGAACGATATAATAAGTCGAGGGAACGGGTTAGTTATCTCGAGGGAACGATATAATAAGTCGAGGGAACGGGTTAGTTATCTCGAGGGAACGATATAATAAGTCGAGGGAACGGGTTAGTTATCTCGAGGGAACGATATAATAAGTCGAGGGAACGGGTTAGTTATCTCGAGGGAACGATATAATAAGTCGAGGGAACGGGTTAGTTATCTCGAGGGAACGATATAATAAGTCGAACGAACGGGTTAATTATCTCGAGGGAACGATATAATAAGTCGAGGGAACGGGTTAGTTATCTCGAGGGAACGATATAATAAGTCGAGGGAACGGGTTAGTTATCTCGAGGGAACGATATAATAAGTCGAGGGAACGGGTTAGTTATCTCGAGGGAACGATATAATAAGTCGAACGAACGGGTTAATTATCTCGAGGGAACGATATAATAAGTCGAGGGAACGGGTTAGTTATCTCGAGGGAACGATATAATAAGTCGAACGAACGGGTTAGTTATCTCGAGGGAACGATATAATAAGTCGAACGAACGGGTTAGTTATCTCGAGGGAACGATATAATAAGTCGAGGGAACGGGTTAGTTATCTCGAGGGAACGATATAATAAGTCGAACGAACGGGTTAATTATCTCGAGGGAACGATATAATAAGTCGAGGGAACGGGTTAGTTATCTCGAGGGAACGATATAATAAGTCGAACGAACGGGTTAGTTATCTCGAGGGAACGATATAATAAGTCGAACGAACGGGTTAATTATCTCGAGGGAACGATATAATAAGTCGAGGGAACGGGTTAGTTATCTCGAGGGAACGATATAATAAGTCGAGGGAACGGGTTAGTTATCTCGAGGGAACGATATAATAAGTCGAGGGAACGGGTTAATTATCTCGAGGGAACGATATAATAAGTCGAGGGAACGGGTTAGTTATCTCGAGGGAACGATATAATAAGTCGAGGGAACGGGTTAGTTATCTCGAGGGAACGATATAATAAGTCGAGGGAACGGGTTAGTTATCTCGAGGGAACGATATAATAAGTCGAGGGAACGGGTTAATTATCTCGAGGGAACGATATAATAAGTCGAACGAACGGGTTAATTATCTCGAGGGAACGACTTGTATCTCAAGGGAACGGGGGGAATAACTGGAGGGAACGGGAGACGTTTGAATAGTCGCCATATTGTTATTGCAATATGGCGACTATTCAAACGTTTATTATGTAGAACTTGCTAAAAATTCATGTTTTTTTATTCTTGAGAAAGGCAATCTTTTGCCGAAAAATAGAATAAGAGTGAATATAATTGTTTATGTTCTTATAAATATTTTGGCAATTCTTTCTTTTTTTCTTTCTTTCGTTCTTTTTTTTTAATTATTCAAACCATGATTAAAGTAATTTATGAAAAGTACAAGTTTACACAAAAAAGGAAGGAAGTAATCGAAGTATTAATTATAAGTTTAACATAATTGTTATATTTCAACTATTTCCCAAGCAACATTATTTTGTATTTATATTAAGTCTTCCGATATCAGTTTTTAAAACTAGGTCATGTAAATACATATACATATGCCATATCTTAGATAAACCTTTTTATTAAAGTTAACATTTAAATATTATTGAAAGATTTTGAAATATTAAAATATTTACGAAATGCAATTATACATGCCGTGGCCGAGCGGTTACAGTCGCGGACTACAAATCTCTCAGCCCTCACCGCTGTGGGTTCGAATCCCGGTAGGGACTTCGGATTTTTCATGTGAGGAAGCCTTCCAGCTGGCTTGCGGTAGGTCGGTGGTTCTACCCGGGTACCTCTGTGTACTCGGGGTCTTCCTCCACCTGTAATAAGCTGGACGTCGCTATATGATTGAAATACTATCGCAGCGACGGTAAACCCCAATACAACAACAACAACATGCGCGTGTGAAAAGCGATTATCCCTTTACCTCATATAGACTTATTTTGACGCTTTGGCAAAAACAGCAAACCCAGATCAAACAATTTCTTTGGAAGTTGTCCCCTGTTTGCTCATTAAAAAATTGTAGTCCAGATTATATAGTCTGCATGCATGACAAAGAAAACCCCCATTGTTGCATGTACCATTTCAAGTTCAGTAGATTAATATTCATCAAAAGTGCCTGTGAATATTCATGAGGTAAGGAATTATATTAAGACATCTGTTTAAAACAATGACTTGAATATAACAATAAACGCTAAAATAATGTGAGCAATACGTTTAATTTATAGTCACGGTTATGATACTGTCGATACTCACTTTACCGGTGGCCGAGTGGTTAGAGCGTCCGCCCCGGTATCGGGAGGTCATGGGTTTGATCCCTGGCTATGACATACCAAAGTAGTAAAAATGGCATTTGTATAGCTCCCTTGCTTTGCGCTCAACATAAGTAGTTCCAGGACTGGTTGGCCCGGTGTCAGGATAATGTGACTGGGTGTGGTATCATGCCACATGTCTATAGCGTGGTACTGCAGTGTTGCAGCACTGTATTTGCCTCAAGTAGACATGGTCTCCAAATGATTGAAATACTGTCGGCGGCGGGACGTTAAGCTCAATAAACAAACAATAATACTCACTTACCTCACGTATAAATCAGCAATGATACTCCTCTGAATTCTGTTTGTTGTCCCGCTAGTGAGGATTAAAAAGAAAACTATAATGATGTCAATTCTCATTAATATTTTATTACCGTCAAAAGACGTCTCACTGACAAGAATCCGCAACAAGATTCACGTGCTAACATACTTTAAATTATGAATCTTGAAACAGTTTTGTATTGTAAAGCAATGAGTACTAGTATGTTATATGCTCAAAATAACATTGCCATCATAGACAGTTACTGTAAGAACACAATTTAAGGCAAGCACTTTTGATGGATAAAGAATTTCCCTGGGTCATCCAAATAACAAAATATTGGAATAAGTATGTTGTGATAAAGAAATCCCCTGGGTCACAAAGGTAACTACGGCTAGACACTCCAAAAGAGTGCAATGGGATACTGTCATTAATCCTGTTACGGTAGTAAAGTGTGGTTCTATGATGAATATTTAAAACAGTACAAGTGTATTACAAAAAAAAAAGCCAATGTTCAGTCAGGTGATTTGCTAGTCATGATTTAGCCATGATTAATTGACTAACTCCTTGTGGGCTTGGTGGAATATTACTTTCCAAATACTTTTAGTAAATCTACTGGTCTGAGCCAAAGTAAGTTGGATCTGATAACTATCCACTCAGAATGCCCTAAATTCACAAACAGATTTTGCTAGGTCATCATATTATTTGTCTTTCCTTCCGTCAACGGTGCGAGTATGGAATGAACTTCCCCAATCTATAAAAAAAATGCCAATCATAATCCACTTTCAAATTGTATCTTGGGGGGGGGGGGGGGGGGGGGGGGGGTCCAACCAATGTCCATCATTCCATCATTTTTCTACTACGGTGATCGCAAACTTCAAGTTCCACTCACAAGGCTAAGGACACACTGTAGCGCACTTAATTCTCACCTCCATTCAAAAAATATTGTTAAATCACCATTATGTTCTTGTGGAGCCATCGAGGACAATCATTATTTTTGTACTTTTCCACAATTCACGAATATGCGTCAATCACTTCTATATAATATAGCTAACATATGCGAAACAAGTCTAGCTGTTATCTTTTTTTTTTTTGGGGGGGGGGGGGAATCCTAACTTAGATCATATAACCAACTGTAAAATATTTGACTATGTTCACAGATTTATTCGAGATACTAAACGATTTACATAAATAGCACAGCCTCGCTTAAATTAGATTTGAATGGTTGTCACGATAAAGGTACCCGATTTCTTCCATCACCTGTTTCTTTTCTATCTTATTTCTTTACCAGTTTTATTTTATCAAAATATATTCATTCTTATTTATATTTAATTGTTCAAACAAAACACTATCATGACTTTATATCCGATTATGTCATCTCCTTTTTAATGTATGTATAGTTTAATAGATGAACAAACGTTTTCTATTTGTTAAATAAACATGAGTCATTTAATTCTCGCCAGTTGCATTTGCAATTTATATTTGTTGGAGAGAAGTTTTATAAGCAAAATGTTTTCACTTCAATCCAGTTATTTCACATAATTATGACACTATTCATATTGTTTGTGCCCTTTATGTTTGTATGAATGTGAATAATAAAATATGTTTAAACTAGAACTAACCACCATAAGGATACATTCTTAGATATCTTTAATACAAATATAGACAGAGCTAGAGATAATATATTACAAAATGCTGAAACAAATATTAACCAGTGTCTCTCATCTATTATAGATGTTTATTATAGGTCTGCTATATATAGTCAAATGTTTGCTGTTAGTAAAAACAAGTCGGGGAATAGCCAACCACCATGGTGGGATGAGGAATGTCAGCGTAATAAGAAACATAAATATTCTCTGCTAAGACGTTTCAGATTTACAAATAATTTACAAGATTATGAGTTGTATAAAACAGCCAAAAAAGATTTCAAAGACATATGTCATAATAAAAAAATGACACATCAGTCTGAATGCAGGGAGAAACTTGTTCATGCAAGAAATAATCCAAAGTCGTTTTGGTCTTTAGTAAAGTATCAGACATCACAAAGATATGTAACGTCTAATATAACGTCAATGTCATGGTTGAATTATTTTGAGCAACTGTTGTATAAACCTAATCAGAATCCATTATCAGAACTAAATATGAATAATTATCAGACTGATGAAACCGCAGATCAAATTCTTAACTGCTATATTTCGGACGATGAAATTACCAAATCTATTCTAAGTCTAAAATCAGGTAAAGCTCAAGGAATAGACGGTATTAGTGCCGAGTTTTATATAAATACCTGTCACAGCATAATACCTATTTTAAGCATTTTGTTTAATCGAATACTTTTAACCGGAGAGTTTCCGGATGCATGGGGTCAAAGCATAATTGTCCCATTGCATAAATCTGGTGACAGGAACGACCCTTCAAATTACAGAGGAATCTCACTTATGGACGTCATATATAAAATAATCTCAAAGATAGTGACGGATAGATTAAATAAGTGGGCAACTGATTGTTGTTGTTGTATTGGGGTTTACCGTCGCTGCGATAGTATTTCAATCATATAGCGACGTCCAGCTAATTACAGGTGGAGGAAGACCCCGAGTACACAGAGGTACCCGGGTAGAACCACCGACCTACCGCAAGCCAGCTGGAAGGCTTCCTCACATGAAAAATCCGAACTCCCTACCGGGATTCGAACCCACAGCGGTGAGGGGCTGAGAGATTTGTAGTCCACGACTGTAACCGCTCGGCCACGGCGGCCCCATGCAACTGATTGTAATAAAGTCATAAAGCAGGTTTTAGATCAGGATACTCGGGAGTTGATAATATGTTTTCACTTCAAGCTATGATTCAAAAGTATATCTCAAGACCCAACGGGAGATTTTATGTGTTGTATATTGATTTTAAGAAAGCATTTGATTCACTTGTACATTATAAAATTTTCGAAAATATTTTAAGTAAAGGCGCAAACGGAAAACTTGCAAATGTGTTGATATCAATGTATTCTAAATTAGAAAATTACATCAAAATGCCAAGACATTCTTTAAACGACCAACCTTATGAAAATAGGCGGGAAAATACATCACGTGACAATCAACTGTAACATTGGCACAAGGCAAGGTGACGTCAGTTCCCCAATAATCTTTACACTTTACATAAATGACTTGATTGCACGATTACGACAAACTTGTAGCGGTATTTTTATCACTTCTGATATACCAGATATTTTATGCCTACTTTTTGCAGACGATGTCGCCTCCGTAGCCGATACAGTTAATAACTTACAGCAACAATTAAATGCATTGTCAGAATTTTGCAATTGTTCAGAAATGTCTGTTAACATAAATAAAACAGAAATAATCGTATTTAGAAATGGAGGCCCCTTACGAAACTCGGAGCACTGGACATTCAATGGCAAGACCGTAAACGTAATATCTATATACAAGTACATGGGGCTCTTATTTATGTCAAAACTAACATGGACTGCTGCTAAATGCAGGTTAGCATCACAAGCTAGGAAAGCTATTTTCGCTATTAGACGTTATCAATTGCCATTTGGTCAATTTTCACACCAAGATATGTTTAAATTGTTTGATTCAATGGTTGTACCTATATTGACGTACGGGCGGAAATATGGGGTCATTCATATTCATTAGAGATTGAAAAAGTACAAATTGAATTTTGTAGATATTTTCTGGGAGTTAACACTTCAGTGAATAATTGCATGGTACTTGGTGAATGTGGGCGGCTGCCCTTATGTACTACGTATTACACTAAATGTATTAAATATTGGGGTAAACTTTTGCAAATGCCAAATACTAGATATCCTAGATGTTGTTATGTTATGCTTAATTTACAGGATAATATTGGTAGAAAAAACTGGGTTACAAATGTGCGCGAGCTTTTATTTAAATATGGTTATGGTTATGTCTGGATTTGTCAAGATGTTGGTGATTTGAACATGTTTTGCTCATCGTTCAAGCAGCGAATATGCGATTGTATGAAACAAACCTGGTCTGAGGATATCCGAGCTTCATCTAGATGTGATTCATACAGTACATTTAAAACTTTACTTAATGTTGAACGATATTTAACCATTGATCTTCCTTTTTTTGTACGAAAATCATTAGCGCGCTTTAGATGTTCGAATCATAGGTTAAACATTGAACTGGGGAGACGCTATAATATTGAGAGACATGATAGAATATGTTTGTATTGTTTTATTCACAGTAACCGTTTAATTATAGAAAACGAATACCATGCGTTTTTTGTTTGCCCAAAATTTTCAAATATAAGACAGCAATATTTATTTAACTGGTACACTGGGGGATTGGACGTAATGCATTTTGCGAATCTAATGAAAACTGACCACTATATTACTGTAAAGCGAATAGCATTGTATGTCACACAACTTATGAGAAATATTGATAATGTTATGTAGTCTTCATGTATTTCAGCATTGGTAAATTGTTTACGACACAACTAGTTGTTTATTATTATGTTACTAAATTTGTATTTTGGGCCTTGGGCCTTGTATTACGTGAAAATAAACTTGTATCTTGTATCTTGTATCTATCTAAGGTGAGTTAAGATGAAGGAAAGAAGAGGACGGATGCATTATCAGAGTACTTTTTTAGTTTAATTATAATTAAAGAGAGAGAGAGAGGGGGGGGGGGGGGGGGGGGGGCTGGTCCGATATGATACATACGTCGAGATACATGATAGCCTCGTGTACATGCAAGATTAATCCGTGATTTTTTTGTCGGTAAGAATTTTAGACAGGTGTTAGTAACATAAATCTTCAAAGGCAAACATGTAGAATGATTGCTTACTGATATTACTTTTAATATCCATTGGAACTGACCATAAATGTGTATTTGATTACCAATATCGCCTGGGTCTCGTTGAAGTCTCGTTGGCGGCGCGCGACTTCATAAAGTCGATTTCGGCAAAGAATAAGCTGTGAATCTCTTTTTATAAGTCTCTGCTAAAATGATTTGGAAAGTAATTGTTGTTTTATAAGATTCCCCCAAACCCCACCGAAATGTCCGGTACCCGTGTGATAGATGGGCACGCTCTCGTTAATTAATTTCGCTTCTGACAGTACTTTCAGTGCTTTGATTTATAGACATTTAAATAAGTGATATATGAAACAATAACATTAACTAGAATGACATTAAGAGTGCCTCGAAGATATTTAATATGTTCATTGTACCAGTGAAGGCTGGCGTAATCGTGTCTATAGAGTTATCCTGACGCATTATATTATACATTTCGGCGGTATATCGAGGGAATTTTAGTGATTTTACGAAGATATTTCCGTCGGCCATAAAGAAATTGCAAACTGTTGACTTGTCGTTGCTTTTGAATTTCAACCGTATTTACAGCTAAGAATATACTACCTGCCGCACCCTAGCCCCCAACAGTATCTCGTAATAACGAGATACTATTTCGTATTAACCTTCTCCTCTTCGTCGGATAACACATGGCATCATGGCATCTGCCTCTATCACATCCTTGTTGTTTTTTTTGTTCTCTCTCTCTCTCGCTCTCTCTCTCTACTGTTCCGTCTTTTAGATCTAAAGCCGAAACAGTAATTATATCGGATGCAGAGTAACCTTGTTCTGCATTGCATTTACCAATCCGAACGCTTGTATCGTAATACTCTATAAAAAATATTTCCTACCATTGACTTTCTTACCTCCACATGGAAAGTATACAAAACGTCATTTTGATTGACTGAAATATTTCTTTAAAACGTCGAATAGCTAGCTGAAAATTCCACAGTTGATGAATGGAGAGTAACGAAACGAACTGACCGTGGGTGTCTGACGATGTCGCTTACCTCACTCACAAAATGAAAACTCAGCGCGTCATTAAGAGCCAGAAAAATGTGTATTTCCACAATAGATAAATATGACAACACTTACTGTAAAGCACATTTTTAAACTTTAAAACGTACTGATGTGTTGTGTCATTGAGGAAAAAAGTTCGCGGGTATTTATTTTCACCGACTTTACTAATATGTCCATACAAATGTCCGGATTTCGTAGATCATACAATTTACGAAATCAACGAAAATCAAATCTTGTCTACTGTTCCAGAAAATCCAATTTCCGGGATAATATATAAATATTTTGTGTCCAAGCTGGTTTTGCTTCCAGGTCCAAGACGAAAGTCTTTTATATTGAAGTGTTAACTGTTTATACCGATTGCTCACTGCTTGCTAAATGAGAGCAAAACAGAGTTAAATGGAGTTAAAAATTGGAGTTAAATTAGATGGTACAGTCTCTTATTTATAAGATGTTTGGCTTATGACACAAATTCGATAAATGATTGTAACGAAATTGAATTTGATAATATTGATTAAAAAAACATCTAAAAAAAACCCCATCTGTTTCTGAATCCTTAAGGTATTAAAATGAGACCTACCAGTTGTTTTTTTCAAAACAAAAGAAAGCTTACTGCAATACGGGGGGCGGGTCAATAATTAGTGTCGTTACCAAAGTAAAATGAAAACCACTGACGCAAATATCAATTTCTTTATGTCATTCCTTCAAAGTAATCATCTTTATGTAATACACAGAGTTTCAGACGTTTAATCCAATTTTCAAATGCCTTTCTATACTTTTCTTTAGGTATACCTTTACATAACTGATACAATGCGGATCCAAGTCCATTCCGGCTTCTGTAGCGGCGACCCTGAAGGTGTTTCTTTAACTTTGGGAACAGAAAAAAGTCACAGGGTGCCAAATCTGGCGAGTATGGTGGGTGGTTTAGAACAGTCACATGTTACTTTCAAGAAATTTCTTCACAATGTCCACTTTGTGTGGTGTAGCGTTATCGTGCAAAATGTACATGCCCCTTATTCCGGTACTAGGACGAAGCTTACAATAATATTTGTAAACTTTAGTTAGCACTTTCCTTCTGTAAAACTTCGCATTGACAGAGCATTTCTCTGAAACAGCAGCTTGTGCAACTAATCCGTGAATTCCGAAGAACAAAGCATACATTACTTTCTTGGAGCTTGTCACTCTTTTGGCTACCACAAAGCCTACGGGCATGTTTCGTTGCCCATATTTTATTATTTATTTTGCGAGTCGCCTAAAAAAAGTTTCATCACCAGTAAAAAACTAGCAATGTTAGAAAACTTCCTACTGTCATATTTTGGAAACATCTTTAATAATTTTCTGGCACATTTCACACGTTCTTGCTTTTGTTCAGGACTTAACAAATGTGGTATCCATCTAGCAGCGATCTTTCTAACTCGAAGATGCTTCTTCAGAATGGTAAAAGCTGACCCTTTTGACATGCCAGCATACCTAGCTATCTCAGAAATCGTATATCGTGCTTCTTTACCAATGAGATCGTTTACTTTTTTAATGTTGTTTCTGGTGATAACTGACGGTGTCCTGCCTCTACCACTGGCATCCTCCAACCTCTCTCTGCCGTTCTTAAACATAACAATACATCTTTGAACTTTGAACTATTCTTAAATTAACAACAGAAGACCCCAAAACAGTACAGAGTTCATTGTGAATTGCTGTTGCGCTTAATCCTAAAGCCATACGCGTTTTAATATAAGACCGTATTTCTAAAGAGTTCACTGAACGTTTGGCAGACATTTTTATACGCAGTTGATCGTATGTACCTCTTTCAGTACTTATTTTCTCACTGTCCTTGTGTATAGATATACATGTATGATACACCGTTGGAAAGCTAAAGAGTTCGTGCGTATCATAGTATAACTTTGCACGTCCTCCATGCAGTATTCGTGAAATAAACTGAGGGACGACACTAATTATTGACCCGCCCTCGTATGTAGATATATAAAATACATATACATGTATAAAATTCATAATTCACATAACAACAGTTTAATGATAAAAAATGTGTTCCGCATCATGCAGGATCGAACATCTGTTTAGCTATTGTCGCACGTTATGCATAAGTCCGAGCAAAAAAACAAAAGTAAACAATTGATAAATTTGACCCCGACGTTGACCTTTCCTTATATGACGTCATCCCCCCAGAGCCTTATATAGCAACGTTAACGTTGCCAGCGTCATTTTCGTATCGAATGATTGGCGGGACAGACGTGTGTATCTGATCTCTACAATTTTTCTGATATTTCTGAGTATATTGACTTCAATCACCATGGATACCAACCTTCAGGTTGAGGTTCTACATCCTCCAAACCTGGCCAACGTCTCACAGTAAGTATTATTCCAGGAGCCGTATTAAAATGCATTCTAGTGTTATTATTTTCACCTTAAGTTAGTATCATTTCCTTTCCATAAGTTTGATAGAAAGGTGTATCTGTAAATAAGCTGCTTGGGTGTGAATAATATTCTATTTTAATATTTAAGAAAATTCAGGATTTGTATTTTTAAAGTCTGTGAATTCACATTATGTTCAATAAGTAATTACGTATTTTTATTTATTAAATTGCGGTCAAATTTATTACAAGCATATCTATAAAAATGAAATGGACATCATTTCTTTCAATCTTACCCGAGTATATAGTTCATTATTTGTGTCGTTAGAATTTTAAGATTTTGAGATATGAACTTATAATTTGATATTTGAAATTTGTAAAACAATTTATTATGAATTAACACATGAACCTTTCAAATAAAGAAAAAATATTTATAAGAAATATAAGAATATGATAAATTTTAAACAAATCTCTAATCATATGACATATTTTTTCAAAGTCTTTCTTTTTTTTTTTTTTTGGAAGAGACATATTAAACACTATTCGATTAATGATAACGATGATGATAATGATGATGATGATGAAGATGATGATGATGATGATGATGGTATTTTTCCAGTGATAACCTGGATACGAAAGTCATAACAAACGAGAATATTTAATCTTTAAAAGAAATGTATATTTTAAGAATCGTAAAATCTCCATAATTTTATTTTATAGTTTATTTTAAGGATAGGAACTACAATCAACCTAAGCCTCTTTTTATGTTTTTGTACATTTTGTAAGAAATATTTGTTACATGTTATCTTAATAAAAATATGTTTAAATAATACGAAAGTCTTAATTGAAGTAACGTTTTGTGAGAGTGGCTAGATATTATTTGTTTACTTTTATGATAAAATAATGTTAGAACTTGGGTGCTTCAAATGAAATACATATGAAAACACATGTTTTTTTTATCAGTTTGGTGAGCGCTACCGGGTTCTGGAAGGAGATGTGGAAGTTGATGGCGAATGCCAACTTTGACCACAGCCGGGCCATCCAGAAGTTTGTAGACAGGACGGACACTGAGCTGGTACAGATGCGTCAGGCGGGCTCTCTTGTGGACGGTGAGCGAAATAATCACTACAGTAGATTTCGTCTGAAACAAACTAAATTTAAAGAAATAGAAACACTAAATACTATTGATACTTTGCAGAAAAAAAGAATAAATAAATAAATAAAAATAAAATTAAAAAAAGAAGGAAAAGGAAGTTAGAAATCTCGAGTGTTTTTTTTATATATGATCAGAAGCGTATATACCTTGCGCATATGCTAAAGTATTGCTGCTTTTAAATGTTTGGTAAAGAAATATCCATGCTTCTCGTATTTGTGTTTAAGTTTTTAAGTTAAGATAAAAGTGCTACATGTATGTAAATGTGGTTTGATAATAATATATACTTATTAATTATTCATATTAATTAATGAATATTCGGGAGAACAAAATAATTACTATGACATATAATAATAGAGCAAAAGATTGAATGCACAGAAAACTGTTGAAAAACTATTTATCATGCATGTATACACTCTTCAAATCCACTAAAATTTTTGACTTATTTCTTATGCCTCTTACAATTTGTCTTAATCCGTCTCACTCAAATATTGCTGGATGCATAAGTTCTTTTCTCTTGGAAATGTCATGTAAAGTTCCCGAGCAAGGATCGAACTTGTATACTTAGGTTCAGAAATCATTGTAGAATAAAACTGGTCCACGGCTTCTGTTCAGAAATCATTGTAGAATAAAACTGGTCCACGGCTTCTGTTCAGAAATCATTAAGTAAATGATATGTATTTTTCAGAGGAGCGCGTGTTCCTGAAGGAAGTGAAACTGCTTCAAGGCTGCCTACAAGAACAGTTGGAGAAGTTTAAACAGGACGCCCTGGAGTACCTGGAGCTCGAGAAAAGTGTCAAAGGGTGAGTTCTCTGACTTATTTATTCAACATTATTTCAAGAAATGATAATATGTTTTTTTTAGGGTGATTTAAGTAGTTTGTTTGTTAATTGGGTATAACGTCCCACCGACAGTAGTTCAGTCATTTGGAGACGATGTCTACTTGAGACAGATTTAGTGCTGCCACTCTGCAGTATCAGGCCGTAGACATGTGGCATGATACCACACCCAATCACATTATCCTGACACCGGGCCATCCAATCCTGTATCTACCTTTATATGCTGAGCACCAAGCAAGGGAGCTATACCAATACCATTTTTACGACTTTGGTATGTCACAGCCGGGGATCGAATCCACGACTTCCCGATTGCGGAGCGAACGCTCTAACCACTCAGTCACCGGGATCGGTGATTTAAGTAGTGGTTTAGTGCGATCCTGGGGATGGTTGAGTGTGTGACATTATTATGGATAGAAAACAAAGTACCCAGAAAAGTAAAGATGTTTTTTTTTTTCTGAAAAAGTGACCATAGTAGCCTCTACTGTACATAGACTGGAACGAGAATCGAACCTGGGACGCAATTGTTAGAAACGAAGTGCCTTACTGATAGATGTCAGAATTGAAGAATTTTATCAACCTGCATTTTACCATGCAGGCACGAGGACGAGGCCTCATTGACGGTGGTCCGGCTGGAGAAAATTTACAAACACGCCCGGGACCGGCTGGAGGCCCAGACCAAAAGTGTGGAGGAACGAAAACAGGTAACCATCTTACAATGCAGCTGAGACCATAGATAAAACACTACATCAAACAGAACAGCAAAAAGCACCCATTATTTTATGTGGTTGTCAATTTGTTTGCTTAGTGCTAATTTCATATTTTCCAATTCCAGAGAAACACATTTTCAGCTTTGATAAGTTTGA
>CM037793.1:5400929-5435136 GCA_021229015.1 Solen grandis | reverse complement strand
TATTCTTGACTAATTTCATTTCATAAGTTTGAATGACTTGAAACTTCATTTGTATGTTCCTTGCAATGACGCGAAGTGCAGTGCGCAAGGACCATATGTCTACCTTGTGCACTTTTTGTGTTATTCCCCTTTGATAAGAATTTCTTGTCCGAAGCATAACTTTGTCACCATAAGTTTGAATGACTTGAAACTTCATTTGTATGTTCCTTGCAATGACGCGAAGTGCAGTGCGCAAGGACCATATGTCTACCTTGTGCACTTTTTGTGTTATTCCCCTTTGATATAATTATCCCTAGGGGGCGTTTTGTAAAAGTCACTAGAGGCTAATAACTCTGTTATTTGAGGTCTGATTCAATTACGGTTTTTTGCGTAGTGTTGCTTGTCATAAGCCTAATCAAATATGATACATTTCAATTTCTATTGTTTAAAAATGTGATTGAATTGCGAAAACCGATGATATCGCAATTCTGATTGCGATTCTAGTTATTATTATTTTTCTAACCCTTTTTTGTGAACGGCATATCACCATGATAGAAAAAAGCCACAATTATGAAATTTTTACCAGTTCCTTATATTTATCTGAACTTGATCCTAACGTTGAGAAAATTTTCATTTATGTCTTTTTTTTCCCGCTAGGGGGCGCTTTGAAAAAAATCAACAAATGCTAATAACTCTGTTATTTGAGGTCCGATTCAGATGTGGTTTTTTGCATTGTGTTCCTTGTCAAAATCCTAATCAAATATGATAGGTTTCAAAAATTTGCGTATATAAAACTTTTTGATCTACGGAAGGTTGAATGTTCGAACCTCGCAAAAAACAGTGAAAATGAGGGTAGGTCTACAAAAAAAGTGCCCATTTTTATTGGAATTGAGATAAAAGAATTTTGTTTGTTGCATATGATTTGCAAGACATATACGCACAAAATATATGGGGTTGCGAATTCAGGAAATGCATGGTCTGTCCACAGTACGCGGTCAAACTTAACCAATATTTCAGAAAATTCAACATTTTCAAAGCATGACTATTAAGATTTTTTGCAGCTCCTGACTTTATTTTTAGTTCAATTTCTATGAAATTTTCACATTTAATGTAAAACTATGTTCTTAAGTGTCACATAATATAAAAAGTAAAAATGTATTGTAAAGGTCAAGGTCATATAAGGATAATTGTATATCAATTCGGCTTGAAATAGCTCAAAATCAAAAAACAATTCATAAACAATATATGAACAAAAGATTAAGTTTTAGAAAAGTTCTTTCTAATGATGTTTAGATTTTGAAGATCGAACTTGATTTGGTCATTTTACGGTAGTCCAAAATTTGATCCTTTTTTGGAATAATTGTAAATCAGTTTTTATGCTTCAAAATGTGATGTATAAGAAATAGAATGTTCGACTAGTGCGATTTGTATACTTAATTGAACTATTTGCCGCATTGCTTGGTACCTAATGGTAAAATTTTAATCAATTTTGTTTCTCATTTTGCCGCTAGGGGGCGCATAGCATGAAAGCACTTTTCTATTTATAATTCAAAATGTTGAAGTCTGATCCATATGCGGTTTGTTGCATTGTGTTCCTTGTTGATAGCCTAATAAAGTATGATAGTTTCTAGGTATGAGTGGATGAGTGGCTAAAACTTATTGAGCTACTAACGGAAGGTTGAAAGTTCGAACCTCGCAAAAAACTGTGCAGATGAGGGTATGTGTACGAAAAACCTATCCGTTTTTGTTAGACATCAGATAGAAGAATTCTGTTTGCTGCAAATGATTTGAAAGACATATACGCACAAAATATATGGGGTAGCGAATTTAATAAATGCATGGTTTGTCCTCTAGAAACGGTCAAACTTCACTAAATTTTAGGAAAAATTAAAATTTCGAAAAGATGTTTTTTGTCGCTCCTGACTTTATTTTTTGTTCATTCTTCATGATATTTTCACAAGTTATGTATTGTTATGTTTGAAAGGGCCTCACAATTAAAAAGTTAAAATGAAATTTCAAAGGTCAAGGTCATATTACGATAATTGTGTTTTTATTCGGCTCCAAATAGCTCCAAAGCAAAAAATATTTTATTGAAAGTATATAAACAAATGTTTTAGTTCTTGAATAGCCCTTTCCAGTGATGTTTAGTTTTTGAAGATCGGACTTGATTTGGTCATTTTACGGCAGTCAAAAGTTTTATCCTATTTAGAACAATTGTAAATCCATTTTTATGCTTCAAATTGTGATAAATAAGGAATAGAATGTTCGACTAGTGCGACTTGTATGCTTCATTGAACCATTTGCTGCATTTATAGGTACCTAATAGTAAACTTTTACTCAATTTTGTTTCTCATTTTGCTGATAGGGGGCGCTTGGCTTGAAATCACCCTTTATTACTAAAATAATTAAAGTCTGATTTTTATGCAATTTTTTGCATTCTGTTCCTTGGTGACATCAATTTGAAACAACACTTTATTTTTATAAGAGTTCTTTCCAATGATGTTTAGATTTTGAAGATTGGACTTGATTTGGTTATTTTATGGCATTCTGAAGTTTGATCCTTTCAAAAATCATTGTATTAAAGCATTACTTAAATCATTTGCAGCTGACAGGTAATACTCAAAAATATTAACCTTTTATTGTGAACGGCATATCACCATGATAGAAAAAAGTCACATGTATGAAATTTTAATCAGTTATTACCACGTATTTGATCTTGATCCTAACGTTGAGAAAATTTTCATTTATTTCTTACTTTTCCCGCCAGGGGGCGATTTGCATGAAATTTATTAATGACTAATAACTCACTTATTTGAGGTCCGATTCAAATGCGGGTTTTTGCATTCTGTTCCTTGTTGATAGCCAAAAAAAATATGATAGGTTTCGAGGTACGGGTCGCTGAAAGTATTTGAGCTACAGAAGGTTGAAAGTTCGAACCTCGCAAAAAACTGGGCAAATGAGGGTAGGTCTACGAAAAACCTATCCATTTTTCTTAGAGATCAGATATAAGAATTCTGTTTGCTGCAAATGATTTGCAAGACATATACGCACAAAATATATGGGGTGGCGAATTTAAGAAATGTATGGTTTGTCCTCTGGAAATGGTCAAACTTCACTAAATTTTAGGAAAAGTTAAAGTTTCAAAAACTTGTTTTTTATCGCTTCTGACTTTATTTTATGTTAATTCTTCATGATATTTTCACATGTAATGTATTGTTATGTTTGAAAGGGACTCACAATTAAAAATTTTAAAAATAATTGAAAAGTTCAAGGTCATGTTACGATTCTTGTGTTTCTATTCGGCCCCAAATAGCTCAAAAACTAAAAATATTTCATTGAGAGTATATGAACAAAAGTTTTAGTTCTTAAAGAGTTCTTTCCAGTGATGTTTAGTTTTTGAAGATCGGACTTGATTTGGTCATATTACGGCAGTCCAAAGTTTGATCCTTATTTGGAATAATTGTAAATCAGTTTTTATGCTTCAAATTGTGATATATATGAAATAGAATGTTCGACTAGTGCGACTTGCGTACTTGATTGAACTATTTGCTGCATTGCTAGGTACCTAATGGTAAAATTTTAACAATTTTGTTTCTCATTTTGCCGCTAGGTGGCCCTTAGCTTGAAAGCACTCTTCTACTTATAACTCAAAAAGTTAAAGCCTGATCCAAATGCGGTTTATTGCATTATGTTTCTTGTTGATAGCCTAATAAAATATGATAGTTTCTAGGTATGAGTGGCTGAAACTTTTTGAGCTAGCAACGGAAGATTGAAAGTTCGAACCTCGCAAAAAACTGTGCAGATGAGGGTATGTGTACGAAAAACCTATCCGTTTTTGTTAGACATCAGATAGAAGAATTCTGTTTGCTGCAAATGATTTGCAAGACATATACGCACAAAATATATGGGGTAGCGAATTTAATTAATGCATGGTTTGTCCTCTAGAAACGGTCAAACTTCACTAAATTTTAGGAAAAATTAAAATTTCGAAAAGATGTTTTTTGTCGCTCCTGACTTTATTTTTAGTTCATTCTTCATGATATTTTCACAAGTTATGTATTGTTATGTTTGAAAGGGCCTCACAATTAAAAAGTTAAAATGAAATTTCAAAGGTCAAGGTCATATTACGATAATTGTGTTTTTATTCGGCTCCACATAGCTCCAAAACAAAAAATATTTTATTGAAAGTATAAAGAGAAAAGTTTTAGTTCCTGAATAGCCCTTTCCAGTGATGTTTAGTTTTTGAAGATCGGACTTGATTTGGTCATTTTACGGCAGTCCAAAGTTTGATCCTATTTAGAACAATTGTAAATCAGTTTTTATGCTTCAAATTGTGATATATAAGGAATAGAATGTTCGACTAGTGCGACTTGTATGCTTCATTAAACCATTTGCTGCATTTCTAGGTACCTAATAGTAAAATTTTACTCAATTTTGTTTCTATTTTGGGAAATCACCCTTTATTACAAAAATAATTAAAGTCTGATTTTTATGCAATTTTTTGCATTCTGTTCCTTGGTGACATCAATTTGAAACAACACTAAAATATTTATGCGATATTTCATGAAAATGATAGTAATTCAATGCAACATTAGTTCGTTATAATGTTAAGTGGCATATCGCATTGTCGCGTGTCATTTTATACTGTTGTGTGTCGTTTGCAATTGTTGTTTATCGAGTACAATTGTGGTATGTCACCCTCATAAAGTAACACACACATATAATGTTGCAGTACCCGAAGTCTGTAAAAAGAGTTTTCAAGTTAGCGACTACATTACAGACACGTAATACTTAAAAGTATTCTTCTTGGTAAAAAGTCTGCTTAAACATTGCGACAAAAATGTTTGAAAGATCACTGTTTTCAACAGTATTCAAAAAGCCATTGAACGAAGAAATATGTTTTTCGAAACATGTGACTCGTGAACTGAATGGAATTGCTTTTGCGAAAACCGATGATATCGCAATAGCGATTCTAGTTTTTTTTTATTTTTCTAACCCTTTTTTGTGAACGGCATAGCTCCGAGGTGAGAAAAGCCACATCTATGAAACTTTTATCAGTAATAACCACGTATTTGAAGATGATCCTAACGTCGAGAAAATTTTCATCTTTGTTTTGATTTTCCCGCCAGGGGGCGTTTTATATGAAAATGTTTAATAAGCAATATCTCAATTATTTGAGGTCCGATTCAAATGCGGTTTTTGCACAATGTTCCTTGTAAATAGCCCAATAAAATATGATAGGTTCCAAAAATTTGCGTATATAAAACTTTCGTGCTACAGGAGGTTGAAAGTTCGAATCTCGCAAAAACTGTGAAATAAGGGTAGGTCTACCAAAAACGTGCCCATTTTATTCAGAGATGAGATAGAAGAATTTTGTTTGTTGCATATGATTTGCAAGACATATACGCACAAAATATATGGGGTGGCGATTTTTAGAAATGCATGGTTTGTTCACAGTACGAGGTCAAACATAACCAATATTTTCGAAAAGTCAACATTTTAAAAGCATGACTTTTAAGGTTATTTGCAGCTCCTGACTTATTTTTTGTTCAATCTTCATCATTTTTTCACTGTTAATGCATTTTTATAAAACAAATAAAATCATAGAAAAAAAAATCACCCATAATATGCAAAGGTCAAGGTCATATACCTATTATTATTAGTTATATCGGCATAAAATAGCTCCAAATCAAAAAATATTTTATAGAAAGTATATGAACAAAAGTTTTAGTTTGTGAAGAGATCTTTCCATTGGTGTTTAGTTTTTGAAGATCGGACTTCATTTGATCAAATTACCACAGTCCAAAGTTTGATCCTTTTATCAAACAAGTGTAAATCCGTATATTTCCTCTTTATTGCAGCTCCTGACCTTATTTTTTGATCAATCTTCATCATTTTTTCACTGTTTATGCATTTAAATAATGCAAATAAAATCGTAGTAAATAACGATGAAAATATGCAAAGGTCAAGGTCATAATACCGATTATTGTTATTTTTATCGGCACGAAATAGCTTCAAATCTAAAAATATTTTATAGAAAGTATATGAACAAAAGTTTTAGTTTGTGAAGAGTTCTTTCCATTGGTGTTTAGTTTTTGAAGATCGGACTTCATTTGATCAAATTACCACAGTCCAAAGTTTGATCCTTTTATCAAACAAGTGTAAATCCGTATGTTTCCTCTTTTTTGCAGCTCCTGACCTTATTTTTTGTTCAATCTTCATTATTTTTTCACTGTTTATGCATTTAAATAATAAAAATAAACTGATAGTAAATAACGATGAAAGTATGCAAAGGTCAAGGTCATAATACCGATTATTGTTATTTTTATCGGCACGAAATAGCTTCAAATCTAAAAATATTTTATAGAAAGTATATGAACAAAAGTTTTAGTTTGTGAAGAGATCTTTCCATTGGTGTTTAGTTTTTGAAGATCGGGGTTGAATTGGTTGAGTTATGACAGAAAGGCGAAAAGTGTACTTTTAACGAAATTGAAACGCTGTAGTTTCATGAACTTTGAGTCAAAAATTATGATTTCTTCAGCATTAAGACACTGAAAAGTGAAGTGATGTATACTGCAAGGAATACTTGTTTGGTCACGTGATTATGATTTCATGCATATTTAAGCAGAAATTATTTAAAAAATCATATAAAATCGACAAGTTGATGTTTGAAGTTGAAATTTGCAAGAATGCCGTAGACTACAATGTGCAAAATGTCCTGAAAAATTCAAGTGATTCCGTCAACAAACATGGCAGATATTCATGTTTTTCGGATAAGGGCTTGTATACGAAAATCTAGCAATTTGACGTAAGAGAAGAAGGCGGTTATTGGGTTGGTTACCCACGATCCGGACGTTCCTACGCAGGAAAGGGTGCCCGTGTTGAAAGGTGAATTGCGATGCGTATTTGAGAGAATGAGGTGCATTTTAGGATGCAATGGTGTACACCAGGACCGATAAGCACATTGCCTTTGTTATAACGGCTTTCTTCAAACTTTTATTAGGGCTTTCAGCCTCAAGTAGAATTATTAGGTTTTCGCATCGCAGTGCGAAAACCTATTGTTCTTCTTCTGTTTCTTTTTTTTTTTTTTTTTTTTATTTTTCTAACCCTTTTTTGTGAACGGCATAGCTCCGAGGTGAGAAAAGCCACATCTATGAAACTTTTATCAGTAATAACCACGTATTTGAAGATGATCCTAACGTCGAGAAAATTTTCATCTTTGTTTTGATTTTCCCGCCAGGGGGCGTTTTATATGAAAATGTTTAATAAGCAATATCTCAATTATTTGAGGTCCGATTCAAATGCGGTTTTTGCACAATGTTCTTTGTAAATAGCCAATAAAATATGATAGGTTCCAAAAATTTGCGTATATAAAACTTTCGTGCTACAGGAGGTTGAAAGTTCGAATCTCGCAAAAACTGTGAAATAAGGGTAGGTCTACCAAAAACGTGCCCATTTTATTCAGAGATGAGATAGAAGAATTTTGTTTGTTGCATATGATTTGCAAGACATATACGCACAAAATATATGGGGTGGCGATTTTTAGAAATGCATGGTTTGTTCACAGTACGAGGTCAAACATAACCAATATTTTCGAAAAGTCAACATTTTAAAAGCATGACTTTTAAGGTTATTTGCAGCTCCTGACTTTATTTTTTGTTCAATCTTCATCATTTTTTCACTGTTAATGCATTTTTATAAAACAAATAAAATCATAGAAAAAAAATCACCCATAATATGCAAAGGTCAAGGTCATATACCTATTATTATTAGTTATATCGGCATAAAATAGCTCCAAATCAAAAAATATTTTATAGAAAGTATATGAACAAAAGTTTTAGTTTGTGAAGAGATCTTTCCATTGGTGTTTAGTTTTGAAGATCGGACTTCATTTGATCAAATTACCACAGTCCAAAGTTTGATCCTTTTATCAAACAAGTGTAAATCCGTATATTTCCTCTTTATTGCAGCTCCTGACCTTATTTTTTGATCAATCTTCATCATTTTTTCACTGTTTATGCATTTAAATAATGCAAATAAAATCGTAGTAAATAACGATGAAAATATGCAAAGGTCAAGGTCATAATACCGATTATTGTTATTTTTATCGGCACGAAATAGCTTCAAATCTAAAAATATTTTATAGAAAGTATATGAACAAAAGTTTTAGTTTGTGAAGAGTTCTTTCCATTGGTGTTTAGTTTTTGAAGATCGGACTTCATTTGATCAAATTACCACAGTCCAAAGTTTGATCCTTTTATCAAACAAGTGTAAATCCGTATGTTTCCTCTTTTTTGCAGCTCCTGACCTTATTTTTTGTTCAATCTTCATTATTTTTTCACTGTTTATGCATTTAAATAATAAAAATAAACTGATAGTAAATAACGATGAAAGTATGCAAAGGTCAAGGTCATAATACCGATTATTGTTATTTTTATCGGCACGAAATAGCTTCAAATCTAAAAATATTTTATAGAAAGTATATGAACAAAAGTTTTAGTTTGTGAAGAGATCTTTCCATTGGTGTTTAGTTTTTGAAGATCGGGGTTGAATTGGTTGAGTTATGACAGAAAGGCGAAAAGTGTACTTTTAACGAAATTGAAACGCTGTAGTTTCATGAACTTTGAGTCAAAAATTATGATTTCTTCAGCATTAAGACACTGAAAAGTGAAGTGATGTATACTGCAAGGAATACTTGTTTGGTCACGTGATTATGATTTCATGCATATTTAAGCAGAAATTATTTAAAAAATCATATAAAATCGACAAGTTGATGTTTGAAGTTGAAATTTGCAAGAATGCCGTAGACTACCAACAAACATGGCAGATATTCATGTTTTTCGGATAAGGGCTTGTATACGAAAATCTAGCAATTTGACGTAAGAGAAGAAGGCGGTTATTGGGTTGGTTACCCACGATCCGGACGTTCCTACGCAGGAAAGGGTGCCCGTGTTGAAAGGTGAATTGCGATGCGTATTTGAGAGAATGAGGTGCATTTTAGGATGCAATGGTGTACACCAGGACCGATAAGCACATTGCCTTTGTTATAACGGCTTTCTTCAAACTTTTATTAGGGCTTTCAGCCTCAAGTAGAATTATTAGGTTTTCGCATCGCAGTGCGAAAACCTATTGTTCTTCTTCTGTTTCTTTTTTTTTTTTTTAGGTTTTCGCACCTCGCAGTGCGAAAACCTATTGTTCTTCTTCTGTTTTATTTTTTTAGGTTTTCGCATCGCTTGCGAAAACCTATTGTTCTTCTTCTGTTTTTTTTTTTTTTTTTTTTTTTTTTTATTATTATTTTTCCGTCTCTTTTTTGTGAACGGCATATCAACAAGATAGGAAACAGTCACAGTTCTGATTTTTTTACCAGTTTTGTCCTAGGATCTGAATTTGATCCTAACGTCGAGAAAATTTTCATTTTTGTCTTAATTTTGCCGCTAGGGGGCGTTTTGTAAAAGTGACTAAGGGCTAATAACTCTGTTATTTGAAGTCCGATTGAAATGCGGTTTTTTGCATTGCGTTCCTTGTCAGTTACTTAATAAAATATGATAGTTTTCAAAAAGTTGCGTATATATAACTTTCGTGCTACAGGAGGTTGAATGTTCGAATCTCGAAAAAACTGTGAAATGAGGGTAGGTCTGCGAAAAATTTATCCACGTCTTTCAGGAATGAGATAGGAGAATTTTGGTTGTTGCATATGATTCGCAAGGCATATACGCACAAAATATATGGTGTGGCGATTTTGAGAAATGCATGGTTTGTCCACAGTACGCGGTCAAACATAACCAATATTTTCGAAAAATCAACATTTTAAAAGCATGACTTTTAAGGTTATTTGCAGCTCCTGACTTTATTTTTTATTCAATCTTCATCATTTTTTCACTGTTAATGCAGTTTTATAAAAAAAAATAAAACCATAGAAAAAAAATTACCCATAATATGCAAAGGTCAAGGTCATATACCAATTAGTATTATTTATATCGGCATAAAATAGCTCCAAATCTAAAAATATTTTATAGAAAGTATATGAACAAAAGTTTTAGTCTGTGAAGAGATCTTTCCATTGGTGTTTAGTTTTTGAAGATCGGACTTCATTTGATCAAATGACCACAGTCCAAAGTTTGATCCTCTTATCAAACAATTGTATATCCATATGTTTCCTCTTTTTTGCTGCTCCTGACTTTATTTTTTGTTCAATCTTCATCATTATTTCACTGTTTATGCATTTTTATAAAACAAATAAAATCATAGAAAAAAAATCAAGCATAATATGCAAAGGTCAAGGTCATATACCAATTAGTATTATTTATATCGGCATAAAATAGCTCCAAATCTAAAAATATTTTATAGAAAGTATATGAACAAAAGTTTTAGTTTGTGAAGAGTTCTTTCCATTGGTGTTTAGTTTTTGAAGATCGGACTTCATTTGATCAAATGACCACAGTCCAAAGTTTGATCCTCTTATCAAACAATTGAATATCCATATGTTTCCTCTTTTTTGCTTCTCCTGACTTTATTTTTTGTTCAATCTTCATCATTATTTCACTGTTTATGCATTTTTATAAAACAAATAAAAACATAGAAAAAAAATCAAGCATAATATGCAAAGGTCAAGGTCATATACCAATTATTATTATTTTTATCGGCATAAAATAGCTCCAAATCTAAAAATATTTTATAGAGAGTATATGAACAAAAGTTTTAGTCGTTGAAGAGATCTTTCCATTAATGTTTAGTTTTTGAAGATCGGACTTCAATTGATCAAAGGACCACAGTCCAAAGTTTGATCCTCTTATCAAACAATTGTATATCCATATGTTTCCTCTTTTTTGCTGCTCCTGACTTTATTTTTTGTTCAATCTTCATCATTATTTCACTGTTTATGTATTTTTAAAACAAATAAAATCATAGAAAAAAGCAAGCATAATATGTCAAGGTCATATACCAATTATTGTCATTTTTATTTGCACAAAAAAGCCCCAAATCTAAAACGATCTAATATGATACGTTTCAATTTCTGTTGCTTAAAAAAGTGATTGAATTGCGAAAACCGATGATATCGCAATTCTGATTGCGATTCTAGTTTTTATTATTTTTCCAATTCCACCCATTTTTGTGTCCAGCCTAGCGGCCAGATGAGAAAAGCTACAGCTATGAAATTTTGTGCATGGAGTCATCTTTATCTGAACATGTGCCTAATTGGTCAAACTTTTCACATTTATTTCTGATTTAGCCACTAGGGGGCGCAAAGCATGTAATCACTGTTTTGCTAATAACTCAAAAATTTGAAACCTGATTTAGATGCGGTTTTTTACATAATGTTCCTTGTTAACAGCCCAATCAAATATGATGGATATCTTATCATCGAGTACTGGAAAAAAATTGTTCTAGGAGAGGTTGAATGTTCGAACCTTGGAAAAAAGTGGAAAAATGAGGGTAGGTCTACGAAAAACCTACCCACTTTTGTTAGAGATCAGATAGAATAATTCTGTTTGCTGCATACGATTTGCAAGACATATACGCACAAAATATATGGGGTGGCGAATTAAGGAAATGCGTGGTTTGTCCTCTAGAAACAGTCAAACTTCATTAAATTTTAGGAAAAATTAAAATTTCAAAAACATGTTTTTGTCGCTCCTGACTTTATTTTCTGTTCATTCTTCATGAAATTTTCACATGATATGTATTATTATGTTTGAAAGGGCCTCACAATTCAAAAAATAGAAAAGAATTGAAAAGGTCAAGGTCATATTACGATTATTGTGTTTTTATTCGGCCACAAATAGCTCCAAAACTAAAAATATTTCATTGAGAGTATATGAACAAAAGTTTTAGTTCTTAAAGAGCTCTTTCCAGTGATGTTTAGTTTTTGAAGATCGGACTTGATTTGGTCATTTTACGGCAGTCCAAGTTTGATCCTTTTTTGGAATAATTGTAAATCAGGTTTTATGCTTCAAATTCTGATACATAAGAATAAAAAGTTTGACTTGTGCGACTAGTATACTTGATTGAACTATTTGCTGCTTTGCTAGGTACCTAACAGTAAAATTTTAATCAATTTTCTTTCTCATTTTGCCGCTAGGGGGCGCTTTTCTTGAAATCATTCTTTTGCTTATAACTCAAAAAGTTGAAGTCCGATTCGAATGCGGTTTTTTGCATTCTGTTCCCTGTTGATAGCCTAATAACATATGATAGGATTCGAGGGTCCGTGTGGCTGAAAGCTTTTGAGCTACATAAGGTTGAATGTTCGAACCTTGCAAAAAAAAAACAAACAAAAAAAAACTGTGCAAATGAGGGTAGGTCTACGAAAAAACCTATCCGTTTTTGTTAGAGATCAGATAGAAGAATTCTGTCTCCTGCATACTTTTTGAAAGACATATACACACAAAATATATGGGGTGGCGAATTAAGGAAATGCGTGGTTTGTCCTCTAGAAACGGTTAAACTTCACTTAATTTTAGGAAAAATTAAAATTTCAAAAACATGTTTTTGTCGCTCCTGACTTTATTTTCTGTTCATTCTTCATGAAATTTTCACACGATATGTATTGTTATGTTTGAAAAGGCCTCACAATTCAAAAATATAAAAAGAATTGAAAAGGTCAAGGTCATATTACGATTATTGTGTTTTTTATTCGGCCACCAATAGCTCCAAAACTAAAAATATTTCATTGAGAGTATATAAACAAAAGTTTTAGTTCTTAAAGAGCTCTTTCAAGTGATGTTTAGTTTTTGAAGATCGGGCTTGATTTGGTCATTATACGGCAGTCCAAAATTTGATCCTTTTTTGGAATAATTGTAAATCAGTTTTTATGCTTCAAATTCTGATACATAAGAATAAAAAGTTTGACTTGTGCGACTAGTATACTTGATTGAACTATTTGCTGCTTTGCTAGGTACCTAACAGAAAATTTTAATCAATTTTCTTTCTCATTTTGCCGCTAGGGGGCGCTTTTCTTGAAATCATTCTTTTGCTGATAATTCAAAAAGTTGAAGTCCGATTCGAATGCGGTTTTTTGAATTCTGTTCCCTGTTGATAGCCTAATAACATATGATAGGATTCGAGGGTCCGTGTGGCTGAAAGCTTTTGAGCTACGGAAGGTTGAATGTTCGAACCTCGCAGAACAAAAAAATAAATAAATAAAACTGTGCAAATGAGGGTAGGTCTACAAAAAACCTATCCGTTTTTGTTAGAGACTTGATGACTTAATGTTTTGTTTATTCGTCATGAAATTTTTACACGTTATGGTTTTTAAGTTTGAAAGGGCCTCACAATTAAAAGTTAACAAAACATTGAAAAGGTCAAGGTCATATTATGATAAGTGTGTTTTTATTCGGCCACAAAGTGCTCCAAATCTAAAAAATAGTTCATTGAGAGTATATGAACAAAAGTTTTAGTTCTAAATAGTTCTTTCGTATAATGTTTAGTTTTTGAAGATCGGACTTGATCTGTTCATTTTACGGCAGTCCAAAGTTTGATCCTTTTTTGGAATAATTGTTAATCAGTTTTTATGCTTGAAATTGTGATATATAAGAAAAAGAATGTTCGACTAGTGCGACTTATATACTTGTTTGAACTATTTGCTGTTTTTGCAATTTTGTTTCTCATTTTGCCGCTAGAGGGCGTTTTGCTTAAAATCACTCTTTTGCTTATAACTCAAAACGTTAAAGTCTGATTGAAATGCGGTTTTCAGCATTTTGTTCCTTGTTGACAGCACCAAAAATGTGATGGATTTCAAAGGATAGGTTATGGGAAAATATTTGCGCTAGAAGAGTTTGAATGTTCTAACATTGCAAAAAAAAAAATAAATAAATAAAAAAAAAATGTGCTAATGAGAGTAGGTCTTCAAAAAACCTTTTCGTTCTGTTTCATATTGAAAATTGTGGCTGAGTTGAAATAAAGTGTTCAAGTTGATTAGGTTAAAAGCGAAAACCGAGATACCGCTTGCGGTTCTAGTTAGGTTTTCGTGGACTGCAACGCAGCCGCGAAAACCTACTGTTCTTCTTGTGTTTCTTTTTCCCTTTTTTTAGGTTTTCGTGGACTGCAACGCAGCCGCGAAAACCTACTGTTCTTCTTGTGTTTCTTTTTCCCTTTTTTTTTTTTCCATTATTATTATTCTTTGCACTGTTTTTGTGGCCGCTGTTGCGGCGTGATTAGAAGTGCTACAAATATGAAAATTTCGCTGCATACTCACATGTATCTGAAGTTGTGCAATATTTTGACATTTTATTTGTATGCAGTTTTTTACAATTTTTTTTTTTTAATTTTGGTTTAAAAAACTGTCATTTGACATTTTATTTGTATGCAGTTTTTTTTTGTCAACTACCCCTTTAAATATGATGAGTGGCAATATCCATATCTTTGAAACTTTTGAGCTAGAAGAGGTTGAATGTTTGAATCTTTGAAAAAATCTGGCAAATTAGGGTGTGTCCACGAAAAACATGCCCATTTTTGTTAGAGATTAGATATCCTCATTCTGTTTTTTGAAATTGATTCTGAAGATCTTTGCGCACAAAATATATGGGGTGGCGATTTCAGAAAATGCATAAAATGGCTTTCAATAAGCGGTCAAAGTGTATTAAAATTTAGAGGATTTTTTTTTTCGAGAATAGGCATTTTTTTAGTTTTTTGATGATTCTGCCATTATTTTTTAATCAATCTTTATGAAATTTTCACAGATTGTATTGTTTGTTGTTTCAAGGGACTTAACAGTTTCAAAATTTCAAAAAATGCAAAGGTCAAGGTCATATTGCGATTATTGGTTTTTTCTTTGACCTTAAATATCTCAAAATCTAAAAATATTTTATCGAAAGAATATGGGTAAAATCAAAAGCCTCTAAAGAGTACTTTTTGAAGAAATTTAGTTTTTTCAGATCGGGGTTGATTTGGTTGTTTGGTGGCAGTTTGAAGTTTGGTCATACTTTGAACTGATTTCAAAGCCTTTAAAGTTTAAATGTGTGATATATTTTGTCATCATTGGAAAAAAGAATGTCTTACCTCGTCAACAAAAAAAGAATTTCGCAAATCTGTCGAGAATTGATGAATTTATAGAGAATTTAAATACATGACCCAGAATAAAAACTGAGAAAATTTGACAGAACACTGGATACCTATGTTCTATAATTAGAACTCTGCTCTGCTAGCTTTGCTCTTTAGGTTGGGATGTAACAGGTCATGAATGTATGTGTAAAACTAGCCTACTATCTCACTTCCATTGTAGCAGGTAATTTTGTTATGCATCAACCCATCAGAGGTTTTACACACAAAGCTACTGTAATGGCTAAAGACTCCCTGCAGTGATGACCAGATATTAACAGGACTGATCACAGCAGTTGGGGGCCTGGCTCAGTGGGACATCACATTCCTTTCGAGATGCCTTTAATTTAAGTTTTGGTCACAGCGAATTCACCAATGAAGAAAAACACTAAGATATATAAAGCATTTTGCATTTTGTTGTTTTTCTGGTATTTTAACTTGGCTGATCAGGTTTGAAACTGTTTCTCATCACGAAAACCGGTGCATTTGCAGTATGCAAATCTAGTTTTTTTTTTAATTTGTTTCCATTATTATTATTCTTTGCACTTTTTTTGTGGCCGCTGTTGCGGCATGATTAGAAGTGCTACAAATATGAAAATTTCCATGCATACTCACATGTATCTGAAGTTGTGCACCATTAAGTTTGTTTTTTATTTTAGTACTAAGTTTTGCCGCTAGGTGGCGTTTAGCATCAAAACATATAATTGCCGATAACTCTGTCATTTGACATTTTATTTGTATGCAGTTTTTTGCATTCTGTTCTCTGTCAACTGCCCCTTTAAATATGATGAGTGGCAATATCCATATCTTTGAAAATTTTGAGCTAGTAGAGGTTGAATGTTTGAATCTTTGAAAAAATCTGGCAAATTAGGGTGTGTCCACGAAAAACATGCCCATTTTTGTTAGAGATTAGATACGCTCATTCTGTTTTTTGAAATTGATTCCGAAGATCTTTGCGCACAAAATATATGGGGTGGCGATTTCAGAAAATGCATAAAATGGCTTTCAATAAGCGGTCAAAGTGCACTAAAATATGGAGGAATTTTTTTTTTGAGAATAGGCATTTTTTTAGTTTTTTGATGATTCTGCCATTATTTTTTAATCAATCTTTATGAAATTTTCACAGATTGTATTGTTTGTTGTTTCAAAGGACTTCGCAGTTTCAAAATTTCAAAAAATGCAAAGGTCAAGGTCATATTGCGATTATTGGTTTTTTCTTTGACCTTAAATATCTCAAAATCTAAAAATATTTTATCGAAAGAATATGGGTAAAATCAAAAGCCTCTAAAGAGTACTTTTTGAAGAAATTTAGTTTTTTCAGATCGGGGTTGATTTGGTTGTTTGGTGGCAGTTTGAAGTTTGGTCATACTTTGAACTGATTTCAAAGCCTTTAAAGTTTAAATGTGTGATATATTTTGTCATCATTAAGAATGTCTTACCTCGTCAACAAAAAAAGAATTTTGCAAATCTGTCGAGAATTGATGAATTTATAGAGAATTTAAATACATGACCCAGAATAAAAACTGAGAAAATTTGACAGAATGTGCTTCACTGGATACCTATGTTCTATAATTAGAACTCTGCTCTGCTATCTTTGCTCTTTAAGTTGGGATGTAACAGGTCATGAATGTATGTGTAAAACTAGCCTACTATCTCACTTCCATTGTAGCAGGTAATTTAGTTATGCATCAACCCATCAGAGGTTTTACACACATAGCTACTGTATTGGTTAAAGACTCCCTGCAGTGATGACCAGATATTAACAGGTCTGATCACAGCAGATGGGGGCCTGGCTCAGTGGGACATCACATTCCTTTGGAGATGCCTTTAATTTAAGTTTTGGTCACAGCTGAATTCACCAATGAAGAAAATCACTAAGATATATAAAGCATTTTGCATTTTGTTGTTTTTCTGGTATTTTAACTTGGCTGATCAGGTTTGAAACTGTTGATCATCACGAAAACCGGTGCATTTGCAGTATGCAAATCTAGTTATTATTATTTTTCTAACCCTTTTTTGTGAACGGCATATCACCATGATAGAAAAAAAGGCACAATTATGAATTTTTTACCAGTTTCTTATATTTATCTGAACTTGATCCTAACGTTGAGAAAATTTTCATTTTTGTCTTATTTTTGCCGCTAGGGGGCGCTTTGAAAAAAAATCAACAAATGCTATTAACTCTGTTATTTGAGGTCCGATTCAGGTGTGGTTTTTTGCATTGTGTTCCTTGTCAAAAGCCTAATCAAATATGATAGGTTTCAAAAATCTGCGTATATAAAAACTTTTTGACTACGGAAGGTTGAAAGTTCAAACCTCGCAAAAAACAGTGAAAATGAGGGAAGGTCTACAAAAAAAGTGCCCATTTTTATTGGAATTTAGATAAAAGAATTTTGTTTGTTGCATATGATTCGCAAGACATATACGCACAAAATATATGGGGTGGCGAATTCGGGAAATGCATGGTTTGTCCACAGTACGCGGTCAAAACTTAACCAATATTTTCGAAAAATCAACATTTTCAAAGCATGACTGTTAAGATTTTTTGCAGCTCCTGACTTTATTTTTAATTCAATTTCTATGAAATTTTCACATTTAATGTATAACTATGTTCTTAAGTGTCACATAATATAAAAAGTAAAAATGTATTGTAAAGGTCAAGGTCATATTAGGATTATTGTATATCAATTCGGCTTGAAATAGCTCAAAACCTATAAACAATTCCTAAACAATATATGAACAAAAGATTTAGTTTTAGAAGAGTTCATTCCAATGATGTTTAGATTTTGAAGATTGGACTTGATTTGTTCATTTTACGGCAGTCTTAAATATGATTCTTTTCAGGAAATATTTAAATCAGAATTTTTGCTTCAAATTGTGATATATAAGAAATATATGATTCAATAGCGCTTTCTCATACTTTATTTATCTATTTACCGCATTTCTACGTACTTAATGGTTGAATGCTACAAAAAATTGTTTCTCATTTTGACGCTAGCTGCAATTTGAAAAAAAAATCAACAAATGCTAATAACTCTGTTATTTGAAGCCTCATTCAAATGTGTTTTTTTTTTTTGCATTGTGTTCCTTGTAATAAAATATGATACGTTTCAATTTCTGTTGTTTAAAAAAGTGATTGAATTGCGAAAACCGATGATATCGCAATTCTGATTGCGATTCTAGTTTTTTATTATTTTTCTAACCTTTTTTTGTGAACGGCATATCACCATGATAGAAAAAAGTCACATGTATGAAAATTTTATCAGTTATTACCACGTATTTGAAAATGATCCTAACGTTGAGAAAATTTTCATTTATGTCTTACTTTTCCCGCCAGGGGGCGTTTTGCATGAAATTTATTAATGGCTAATAACTCACTTATTTGAGGTCCGATTCAAATGCGGTTTTTTGCATTCTGTTCCTTGTTGATAGCCAAATAAAATATGATAGGTTTCGAGGGTACGTGTCGCTGAAAGTATTTGACCTACAGAAGGTTGAAAGTTCGAACCTCTCAAAAAACTGTGCAAATGAGGGTAGGTCTACGAAAAACCTATCCATTTTTGTTAGAGATCAGATAGAAGAATTCTGTTTGCTGCAAATGATTTGCAAGACATATACGCACAAAATATATGGGGTGGCGAATTTAAGAAATGTATGGTTTGTCCTCTGGAAACGGTCAAACTTCACTAAATTTTAGGAAAAGTTAAAGTTTCAAAAACAGGTTTTTTATCGCTTCTGACTTTATTTTTAGTTCATTCTTCATGATATTTTCACAAGTTATGTATTGTTATGTCTGAAAGGGGATCACAATTAAAAAGTTAAAAAATAAATGAAAAGGTCAAGGTCATATTACGATTATTGTGTTTTTATTCGGCCCAAGTAGCTCAAAAACTAAAAATAATTCATTGAGAGTATATGTACAAAAGTTTTAGATCTTGAAGAGCCCTTTTCATTAATGTTTAGTTTTTGAAGATCGGACTTGATTTGGTCATATTACGGCAGTCCAAAGTTTGATCCTTTTTTGGAATAATTGTTATACCATTTTATGCTTAAAATTGTGATATATAAGAAATAGAAAGTTCGACTAGTGCGACTTGTATACTTTATTGAACTGTTTGCTGCATTGCTAGGTACCTAATGGTAAAATTTTAATCAATTTTGTTTCTCATTTTGCCGCTAGGGTGCGCTTTGCTTGAAATCACTCTTTTGCTTATAACTCAAAAAGTTGAAGCCTGATTCAAATGCGGTTTGTTGCATTATGTTCATTGTTGATAGCCTAATAAAATAGGATAAATTCAAGGTATGAGTGACTGAAAAGTTTGAGTTAGTAACGGAAGGTTGAGAGTTCGAACCTCGCAAAAAACTGTGCAGATGAGGGTAGGTCTACGAAAAACCTATCCATTTTTGTTAGACATCAGATAGAAGAATTCTGTTTGCTGCAAATTATTTACAAGACATATATGCAAAAAATATATGAGGTGGCGAAATTAATAAATGCATGGTTTGTCCTCTAGAAACGGTCAAACTTCACTAAATTTTAGGAAAAATTAAAATTTCATAAACATGTTTTTTGTCGCTCCTGACTTTATTTTTAGTTCATTCTTCATGATATTTTCACAAGTTATGTATTGTTATGTTTGAAAGGGCCTCACAATTAAAAAGTTTAAAAATGAATGAAACGATTATTGTGTTTATATTCGGCCCCAAATAGCTCCAAAACTAAAAATATTTCAATGAGAGTATATAAACAAAAGTTTTAGTTCTTCAAGAGCTCTTTCCATTGAGGTTTAGTTTTTGAAGATCGGACTTGATTTGGTCATTTTACGGCAGTCCAAACTTTGATCCTTTTTTGGAATAGTTGTAAATCAGTTTTTATGCTTCAAATTGTGATATATAAGAAATAGAATGTTCGACTAGTGCGACTTGTATACTTGATTGAACTATTTGCTGCATTGCTAGGTACCTAATGGAAAAATTGTAATCTTTTTTTTTTCTTCTCATTTTGCCGCTAGGGGGCGCTTAGCTTGGAAGCACTCTTCTACTTATAACTCAAAAAGTTGAAGTCTGATCCAAATGCGGTTTGTTGCATTGTGTTCCTTGTTAATAGCCTAAAAAAAAAGAAGATAGTTTCTAGGTATGAGTGGTTGAAAAATTTTGAGCAAGTAACGGAAGGTTGAAAGTTCGAACCTCGCAAAAAAAAAAAAAAAAAATGTGCAGATTAGGGTAGGTCTACGAAAAACCTATCCATTTTTGTTAGACATCAAATAAAAGAATTCTGTTTACTGCAAATGATTTGAAAGACATATACGCACAAACTATATGGGGTGGCAAATTTAAGAAATGCATGGTTTGTCCTCTAGAAACGGTCAAACTTCACTAAATTTAGGAAAAATTAAATTTTCAAAAACATATTTTTTGTCGCTCCTGACTTAATTTTTAGTTCATTCTTCATGATATTTTCACATTTTATGTATTGTTATGTTTGAAAGGGCCTCACGATTAAAAGGTTAAAAAATAAATGAAAAGGTCAAGGTCATATTACGATTATTGTGTTTTTATTCGGCCCCAAAGAGCTCCAAAACTACAAATATTTCATTGAAAGTATATGAACAAAAGTTTTAGTTCTTCAAGAGCTCTTTCCAGTGATGTTAAGTTTTTGAAGATCGGGGTTGAATTGGTTGAGTTATGGCAGAAAGGCGAAAAGTGTACTTTTAACGAAATTGAAACGCTGTAGTTTCATGAATTTTGAGTCAAAAATTATGATTTCTTCAAGATTAAGACACTGAAAAGTGAAGTGATGTATACTGCAAGGAATATTTGTTTGGTCACGTGATTATGACGTCATGCATATTTAAGCAAGAATTATTAAAAAAATCATATAAAATCGGCAAGTTGGCGTATGAAGTTGAAATTTGCAGGATTGCCGTAGCCTACGGTGTGCAAAAAGTCCTGAAAATTTCAGATGATTCCTTCAACAAACATGGCAGATATTCATGTTTTTCGGATAAGGGCTTGTACACGAAAATCTAGCAAGTTGAAGTAAGAAAAGAAGGCGGTTATTGGGTTGGTTACCCTCTATCCGGACGTTCCTACGCAGGAAATAGTGCCCGTGTTGAAAGGTGAATTGCGATGCGTATTTGAGAGAATGAGGTGCATTTTAGGATGCAATTGTGTACACCAGGACCGATAAGCATATTGCCTTTGTCATTACGGCTTTCTCCAAACTTTTATTATTAGGTTTTCGCACCTCGCAGTGCGGAAACCTATTGTTCTTTAGGTTTTCGCACCTCGCAGTGCGAAAACCTATTGTTCTTCTTCTGTTTTATTTTTTTTTTTATTATTATTTTTCTAACCTTTTTTTGTGAACGGCATATCACCATGATAGAAAAAAGTCACATGTATGAAATTTTAATCAGTTATTACCACCTATTTGAAAATGATCCTAACGTTGAGAAAATTTTCATTTATGTCTTACCTTTCCCGCTAGGGGGCGTTTTGCACGAAATTTATTAATGGCTAATAACTCACTTATTTGAGGTCCGATTCAAATGCGGTTTTTTGCATTCTGTTCCTTGTTGATAGCCAAATAAAATATGATAGGTTTCGAGGGTACGTGTCGCTGAAAGTATTTGAGCTACAGAAGGTTGAAAGTTCGAACCTCGCAAAAAACTGTGCAAATGAGGGTAGGTGTACGAAAAACCTATCCATTTTTGTTAGAGATCAGATAGAAGAATTCTGTTTGCTGCAAATGATTTGCAATACATATACGCACAAAATATATGGGGTGGCGAATTTAAGAAATGTATGGTTTGTCCTCTGGAAACGGTCAAACTTCACTAAATTTTAAGAAAAGTTAAAGTTTCAAAAACATGTTTTTTATCGCTTCTGACTTTATTTTTTGTTAATTCTTCATGATATTTTCACAAGTTATGTATTGATATGTCGGAAAGGGGATCACAATTAAAAAGTTAAAATGAAATTGCAAAGGTCAAGGTCATATTACGATTATTGTGTTTTTATTCGGCTCCAAATAGCTGCAAAACAAAAAATATTTCTTAGAGAGTATATTAACAAAAGTTTTAGTTCTTCAAGAGCTCTTTCCAGTGATGTTTAGTTTTTGAAGATCAGACTTGATTTGGTCATTTTACGGCAGTCCAAAGTTTGATCCTTTTTTGGAATAATTGTAAATCAGTTTTAATGCTTCAAATTGTTATATACGAAATAGAATGTTCGACTAGTGCGACTTGTATACTTGATTGAACTATTTGCTGCATTGCTAGGTACCTAATGGTAAAATTGTAATCATTTTTTCTCATTTTGCCGCTAGGGGAGCATAGCTTGAAAACACTCTACTACTAATAACTCAAAAAGTTGAAATATGGTTCAAATGAGGTTTGTTGCATTATATTCCTTGTTGAAAGCCTAATTAAAAATGATAGCTTCTAGTTATAAATGGCTGAAACTGTTTGAGCTATTAACGGAAGGTTGAAAGTTCGAACCTCGCAAAAAACTGTGCAGATGAGGGTAGGTCTACGAAAAACCTATCCATTTTTCTTAGAGATCAGATAGAAGAATTCTGTTTGCTGCAAATGATTTGCAAGACATAAACGCACAAAATATATGGGGTGGCGAATTTAAGAAATGCATTGTTTGTCCTCTAGAAATGGTCAAACTTCACTAAATGTTAGGAAAAATCAAAATTTCTAAAACATTTTTTGTCGCTCCTGACTTTATTTTTTGTTCATTCTTCATGATATTTTCACAAGTTATGTCTTGTTATGTCTGAAAGGACCTCACAATTAAAAACTTAAAAAGAAATTGCAAAGTTCAAGGGCATATTACGATTATTGTTTTTTTATTTTGCTCCAAATAGTTCCAAAACAAAAAATATTTCATTGAAAGTATATTAACAAAAGTTTTATTTCTTAAAGAGCCCTTTCCAGTGATGTTAAGTTTTTGAAGCTCGGACTTGATTTGGTCATTTTACGGCAGCCTAAGTTGTGATCCTCTTTAGAACAATTGTAAATCAGTTTTTATGCTTCAAATTGTGGTATACATGTATAAGGAATAGAATGATTGACTAGTGCGACTTGTATACTTGATTGAACCATTTGCTGCATTGCTAGGTACCTAATAGTAAAATTTTAATCAGTTTTGGTTCTCATTTTTATGCGATTTTTTTGCATTCTGTTCTTCGGTGACATCAACTTGAAATGATTAAAAAAAGATGATGCGATATTTCATGAAAATGATAGTAATTCAATGCAACAGTTGTTCGTAATAGTGTTGAATGGCATATTGCATTGTCGTGTGTCATTTGATACTGTTGTTGGTCGTTTGCAATTGTTGTTTATCGAATACAATTGTCATTTGTCTCCATCATAAAGCAAAATACACATATAACATTGCAGTACCCGAAGTCCGTAAAAAAAGTTTTCAAGGTTACGACTACATAACAGACAGGTAATACTCAAAAGTATTCTTCTTGGTAAAAAGTCTGATTATACATTGCGACAAAAATGTTTGAAAGATCACTGTTTACAGTATTCAACAAGCCATTGAACGAAGAAATATGTTATTCGAAACATGCGACTCGTGACTTGAATGGAATTGCTTTCGTGAAAACTGATGATATCGCAATTTCATAACTGACAGGTAATACTCAACAATACTCTCTTGGGTAAAAAGTCTGCTTAAACATTGCGACGGAAACGTTTGAAAGATCACTGTTAACAGTACCAAATAGCAATTGAACGAAGAAATGTTTTTCGAATCATGCGACTCGTGAACTGAATGGAATTGCTTACATGAAAACCGATGATATCGCGACTACATAACTGACAGGTAATACTCAAAAATCTTCTTTTGGGTAAAAAGTCTTCTTAAACATTGCGACAAAAGTGTTTGAAAGATCACTGTTAACATTATAAACAAGCCATTGAACAAAGAAATATTTTTCGAATCATGCGACTCGTGAACTGAATGGAATTGCTGTTGCGAAAACCGATGATATCGCGATTGCGATTCTAGTTTATTATTATTTTTCTAACCTTTTTTTGTGAACGGCATATCACCATGATAGAAAAAAGTCACATTTCTGATTTTTTTACCAGTTTTGTCCGAAGATCTGAATTTGATCCTAACGTTGAGAAAATTTTCATTTTTGTCTTAGTTTTGCCGCTAGGTGGCGTTTTGTAAAAATGACTAAGGGCTAATAACTCTGTTATTTGAGGTCCGATTCAAATGCGGTTTTTTGCATTGTGTTTCTTGTCAGAAACTTAATAAAATATGATACGTTTCAATTATTTGCGTATATAAAACTTTCGTGCTACAGGAGGTTGAACGTTCGAATCTCGAAAAAACGATGATATAAAGGTAGGTCTACGAAAAAAGTCCCCATTTTTTTTAGAGATAAGATAGGAGAATTTTGTTTGTTGCATGTGATTCGCAAGACATATACGCACAAAATATATGGTGTGGCGATTTTGAGAAATGCATGGTTTGTCCACAGTATGCGGTCAAACTTTACCAATATTTTCTAAAAATCAACATTTTCAAAGCATGACTTTTACGGTTATTTGCAGCTCCTGACTTTATTTTTTATTCAATCTTCATCATTATTTCACTGTTTATGCATTTTTATAAAACAAATAAATTCATAGAAAAAATATCAAGCATAATATGCAAAGGTCAAGGTCATATACCAATTATTTTTTTGGCATAAAATAGCTCCAAATCTAAAAATATTTTATAGAAAGTATATGAACAAAAGTTTTAGTCTGTGAAGAGATCTTACTATTAATATTTAGTTTTTGAGGATTAGACTTCATTTGATCAAATGACCACAGTCCAAAGTTTGATCCTCTTATCAAACAATTGTATATCCATATGTTTCCTCTTTTTCGCTGCTCCTGACTTTATTTTTTGTTCAATCTTCATCATTATTTCACTGTTTATGCATTTTCATAAAACAAATAAATTCGTAGAAAAAAATCAAGCATAATATGCAAAGGTCAAGGTCATATACCAATTATTATTATTTTTATCGGCATAAAATAGCTCCAAATCTAAAAATATTTTATGGAGAGTATATGACAAAAGTTTTAGTCGTTGAAGAGATCTTTCCATTAATGTTTAGTTTTTGAAGATCGGACTTCAATTGATCAAATGACCACAGTCCAAAGTTTGATCCTCTTATCAAACAATTGTATATCCATATGTTTCCTCTTTTTTGCTGCTCCTGACTTTATTTTTTGTTCAATCTTCATCATTATTTCACTTTTAATGCATTTTTATAAAACGGATAAATTCATAGAAACGAAAATCAAGCATAATATGCAAAGGTCAAGGTCATATACAAGTTATTGTTATTTTTATCGGCATAAAATAGCTCCAAATCTAAAAATATTTTATAGAAAGTATATGAACAAAAGTTTTAGTCTGTGAAGAGATCTTTCCATTGGTGTTTAGTTTTTGAAGATCGGTCCAAAGTTTGATCCTCTTATCAAACAATTGTATATCCATATGTTTCCTATTTTTTGCTGCTCCTGACTTTATTTTTTGTTCAATCATCATCATTATTTCACTGTTTATGCATTTTTATAAAACAAATAAAATCATAGAAAAAAGCAAGCATAATATGTCAAGGTCATATACCAATTATTGTCATTTTTATTTGCACAAAAAAGCCCTAAATCTAAAACGATCTAATATGATACGTTTCAATTTCTGTTGCTTAAAAAAGTGATTGAATTGCGAAAACCGATGATATCGCAATTCTGATTGCGATTCTAGTTTATTATTATTTTTCTAACCTTTTTTTGTGAACGGCATATCACCATGATAGAAAAAAGTCACATTTCTGATTTTTTTACCAGTTTTGTCCTGAGATCTGAATTTGATCCTAACGTTGAGAAAATTTTCATTTTTGTCTTAGTTTTGCCGCTAGGTGGCGTTTTGTAAAAATGACTAAGGGCTAATAACTCTGTTATTTGAGGTCCGATTCAAATGCGGTCTTTTGCATTGTGTTCCTTGTCAGAAACTTAATAAAATATGATACGTTTCAATTATTTGCGTATATAAAACTTTCGTGCTACAGGAGGTTGAAAGTTCGAATCTCGAAAAAACGATGATATAAAAGTAGGTCTACGAAAAAAGTCCCCATTTTTTTTAGAGATGAGATAGGAGAATTTTGTTTGTTGCATGTGATTCGCAAGACATATACACACAAAATATATGGTGTGGCGATTTTGAGAAATGTATGGTTTGTCCACAGTATGCGGTCAAACTTTACCAATATTTTCGAAAAATCAACATTTTCAGAGCATAACTTTTACGGTTATTTGCAGCTCCTGACTTTATTTTTTATTCAATCTTCATCATTATTTCACTGTTTATGCATTTTTATAAAACAAATAAAATCATAGAAAAAAATCAAGCTTAATATGCAAAGGTCAAGGTCATATACCAATTATTATTATGTTTTTTTTTCGGCTCCAAATAGCTCCAAAACAAAAAATATTTCATTGAAAGTATATGAACAAAAGTTTTAGTTCTTGAATAGCCCTTTCCATTTGTGTTTAGTTTTTGAAGATCGGACTTGATTTGGTCATTTTACGGCAGTCCAAGGTTTGATCCTCTTTAGAATAATTGTAAATCAGTTTTTATGCTTCAAATTGTGATATATAAGGGATAGAATGTTTGACTAGTGCGACTTGTATACTTGATTGAACCATTTGCTGCATTGCTAGGTACCTAATAGTAAAATTTTAATCAGTTTTGGTTCTCATTTTGCCGCTTGGGGCGATTAGTTGAAATCACTATTAATAATTTAAAAAAAAATTTTTTCTTTTGACATCAATTTGAAATGACACAAAAAAGATAATGCGATATTTCATAAAAATGATAGTAATTCAATGCAACAGTTGTTCGTAATAGTGTTGACTGGCATATTGCATTGTCGTGTGTCATTTTATACTGTTGTTTGTCGTTTGCAATTGTTGTTTATCGAATACAATTGTCATTTGTCTCCATCATAAAGCAAAACACACATATAACATTGCAGTACCCGAAGTCCGTAAAAAATGTTTTCAAGTTTACAACTACACAACAGACAGGTAATACTCGAAAGTATTCTTCTTGGTAAAAAGTCTGATTATACATTGCGACAAAAATGTTTGAATGATCACTGTTAACAGTATTCAACAAGCCATTGAACGAAGAAATATGTTTTTCGAATCATGCGACTCATGAACTGAATGGAATTGCTTTCATGAAAACTGATGATATCGCGATTTCATAACTGACAGGTAATACTCAACAATACTCTCTTGGGTAAAAAGTCTGCTTAAACATTGCGCTAGAAACGTTTCAAAGATCACTGTTAACAGTATCAACAAGCAATTGAACGAAGAAATGTTTTTCGAATCATGCGACTCGTGAACTGAATGGAATTGCTTTCATGAAAACCGATGATATCGCGACTACATAACTGATAGGTAATACTCAAAAATCTTCTTTTGGGTAAAAAGTCTTCTTAAACATTGCGACAAAAGTGTTTGAAAGATCGCTGTTAACATTATAAACAAGCCATTGAACGAAGAAATGTTTTTCGAATCATGCGACTCGTGAACTTAATGGAATTGCTTTTGCGAAAACCGATGATATCGCGATTGCGATTCTAGTTATTTTTCTAACCTTTTTTTGTGAACGGCATATCACCATGATAGAAAAAAGTCACATGTATGAAATTTTAATCAGTTATTAGCACGTATTTGAAAATGATCCTAACGTTGAGAAAATTTTCATTTATGTCTTACTTTTCCCGCCAGGGGGCGTTTTGCATGAAATTTATTAATGGCTAATAACTCACTTATTTGAGGTCCGATTCAAATGCGGTTTTTTGCATTCTGTTCCTTGTTGATAGCCAAATAAAATATGATAGGTTTCGAGGGTACGTGTCGCTGAAAGTATTTGAGCTTCAGAAGGTTGAAAGTTCGAACCTCGCAAAAAACTGTGCAAATGAGGGTAGGTCTACGAAAAACCTATCCATTTTTGTTAGAGATCAGATAGAAGAATTCTGTTTGCTGCAAATGATTTGCAAGACATATACGCACAAAATATATGGGGTGGGGAATTTAGGAAATGTATGGTTTGTCCTCTGGAAACGGTCAAACTTCACTAAATTTTAGGAAAATTTAAAGTTTCAAAAACATGTTTTTTATCGCTTCTGACTGTATTTTTTGTTAATTCTTCATGATATTTTCACAAGTTATGTATTGTTATGTCTGAAAGGGGATCACAATTAAAAAGTTAAAAAAAATGAAAAGGTCAAGGTCATATTACGATTATTGTTTTTATTCGGCCACAAATAGCTCCAAAACTAAAATTATTTCATTGAGAGTATATGAACAAAAGTTTTAGTTCTTAAAGAGTTCTTTCCAATGATGTTTAGTTTTTGAAGATCGGAGTTGATTTGGTCATTATACGGCAGTCCAAAGTTTGATCCTTTTTGGGAATAATTGTAAATCAGGTTTTATGCTTCAAATTCTGATACATAAGAATAAAAAGTTTGTCTTGTGCGACTAGTATACTTGATTTAACTATTTGCGGCTTTGCTAGGTACCTAACAGTAAAATTTTAATCAATTTTCTTTCTCATTTTGCCGCTAGGGGGCGCTTTTTTTGAGATCATTCTTTTGCTTATAACTCAAAAAGTTGAAGTCCGATTCGAATGCGGTTTTTTGCATTCTGTTCCCTGTTGATATGCTAATAACATATGATAGGATTCGAGGATCCGTGTGGCTGAAAGCTTTTGAGCTACGGAAGGTTGAATGTTCGAACCTCGCAAAAAAAAAAAAAAAACTGTGCAAATGAGGGTAGGTCTTCAGAAACTTTTTCGTTCTGTTTCATATTGAAAATTGTGGCTGAGTTGAAATAATGTGTTCAAGTTGATTAGGTTAAAAGCGAAAACCGAGATACCGCTTGCGGTTCTAGTTAGGTTTTCGCATCGCTTGCGAAAACCTATTGTTCTTCTTCTGTTTTATTTTTTTTTTAGGTTTTCGCACCTCGCAGTGCGGAAACCTATTGTTCTTCTTCTGTTTTATTTTTTTTTTTTTTTTTATTATTTTTCTAACCTTTTTTTGTGAACGGCATATCACCATGATAGAAAAAAGTCACATGTATGAAATTTTAATCAGTTATTAGCACGTATTTGAAAATGATCCTAACGTTGAGAAAATTTTCATTTATGTCTTACTTTTCCCGCCAGGGGGCGTTTTGCATGAAATTTATTAATGGCTAATAACTCACTTATTTGAGGTCCGATTCAAATGCGGTTTTTTGCATTCTGTTCCTTGTTGATAGCCAAATAAAATATGATAGGTTTCGAGGGTACGTGTCGCTGAAAGTATTTGACCTACAGAAGGTTGAAAGTTCGAACCTCTCAAAAAACTGTGCAAATGAGGGTAGGTCTACGAAAAACCTATCCATTTTTGTTAGAGATCAGATAGAAGAATTCTGTTTGCTGCAAATGATTTGCAAGACATATACGCACAAAATATATGGGGTGGCGAATTTAAGAAATGTATGGTTTGTCCTCTGGAAACGGTCAAACTTCACTAAATTTTAGGAAAAGTTAAAGTTTCAAAAACATGTTTTTTATCGCTTCTGACTTTATTTTTAGTTCATTCTTCATGATATTTTCACAAGTTATGTATTGTTATGTCTGAAAGGGGATCACAATTAAAAAGTAAAAAAATAAATGAAAAGGTCAAGGTCATATTACGATTATTGTGTTTTTATTCGGCCCAAGTAGCTCAAAAACTAAAAATAATTCATTGAGAGTATATGTAGAAAAGTTTTAGATCTTGAAGAGCCCTTTTCATTAATGTTTAGTTTTTGAAGATCGGACTTGATTTGGTCATATTACGGCAGTCCAAAGTTTGATCCTTTTTTGGAATAATTGTTATACCATTTTATGCTTAAAATTGTGATATATAAGAAATAGAAAGTTCGACTAGTGCGACTTGTATACTTTATTGAACTGTTTGCTGCATTGCTAGGTACCTAATGGTAAAATTTTAATCAATTTTGTTTCTCATTTTGCCGCTAGGGTGCGCTTTGCTTGAAATCACTCTTTTGCTTATAACTCAAAAAGTTGAAGCCTGATTCAAATGCGGTTTGTTGCATTATGTTCATTGTTGATAGCCTAATAAAATAGGATAAATTCAAGGTATGAGTGACTGAAAAGTTTGAGTTAGTAACGGAAGGTTGAGAGTTCGAACCTCGCAAAAAACTGTGCAGATGAGGGTAGGTCTACGAAAAACCTATCCATTTTTGTTAGACATCAGATAGAAGAATTCTGTTTGCTGCAAATTATTTACAAGACATATATGCAAAAAATATATGAGGTGGCGAAATTAATAAATGCATGGTTTGTCCTCTAGAAACGGTCAAACTTCACTAAATTTTAGGAAAAATTAAAATTTCATAAACATGTTTTTTGTCGCTCCTGACTTTATTTTTAGTTCATTCTTCATGATATTTTCACAAGTTATGTATTGTTATGTTTGAAAGGGCCTCACAATTAAAAAGTTTAAAAATGAATGAAAAGGTCAAGGTCATATTACGATTATTGTGTTTATATTCGGCCCCAAATAGCTCCAAAACTAAAAATATTTCAATGAGAGTATATGAACAAAAGTTTTAGTTCTTCAAGAGCTCTTTCCATTGAGGTTTAGTTTTTGAAGATCGGACTTGATTTGGTCATTTTACGGCAGTCCAAACTTTGATCCTTTTTTGGAATAGTTGTAAATCAGTTTTTATGCTTCAAATTGTGATATATAAGAAATAGAATGATCGACTAGTGCGACTTGTATACTTGATTGAACTATTTGCTGCATTGCTAGGTACCTAATGGAAAAATTGTAATCTTTTTTTTCTCTTCTCATTTTGCCGCTAGGGGGCGCTTAGCTTGGAAGCACTCTTCTACTTATAACTCAAAAAGTTGAAGTCTGATCCAAATGCGGTTTGTTGCATTGTGTTCCTTGTTAATAGCCTAAAAAAAAGAAGATAGTTTCTAGGTATGAGTGGTTGAAAAATTTTGAGCAAGTAACGGAAGGTTGAAAGTTCGAACCTCGCAAAAAAAAAAAAAAAAATGTGCAGATTAGGGTAGGTCTACGAAAAACCTATCCATTTTTGTTAGACATCAAATAAAAGAATTCTGTTTACTGCAAATGATTTGAAAGACATATACGCACAAACTATATGGGGTGGCAAATTTAAGAAATGCATGGTTTGTCCTCTAGAAACGGTCAAACTTCACTAAATTTTAGGAAAAATTAAATTTTCAAAAACATATTTTTTGTCGCTCCTGACTTAATTTTTAGTTCATTCTTCATGATATTTTCACATTTTATGTATTGTTATGTTTGAAAGGGCCTCACGATTAAAAGGTTAAAAAATAAATGAAAAGGTCAAGGTCATATTACGATTATTGTGTTTTTATTCGGCCCCAAAGAGCTCCAAAACTACAAATATTTCATTGAAAGTATATGAACAAAAGTTTTAGTTCTTCAAGAGCTCTTTCCAGTGATGTTAAGTTTTTGAAGATCGGGGTTGAATTGGTTGAGTTATGGCAGAAAGGCGAAAAGTGTACTTTTAACGAAATTGAAACGCTGTAGTTTCATGAATTTTGAGTCAAAAATTATGATTTCTTCAGGATTAAGACACTGAAAAGTGAAGTGATGTATACTGCAAGGAATATTTGTTTGGTCACGTGATTATGACGTCATGCATATTTAAGCAAGAATTATTAAAAAAATCATATAAAATCGGCAAGTTGGCGTATGAAGTTGAAATTTGCAGGATTGCCGTAGCCTACGGTGTGCAAAAAGTCCTGAAAATTTCAGATAATTCCTTCAACAAACATGGCAGATATTCATGTTTTTCGGATAAGGGCTTGTACACGAAAATCTAGCAAGTTGAAGTAAGAAAAGAAGGCGGTTATTGGGTTGGTTACCCTCTATCCGGACGTTCCTACGCAGGAAATAGTGCCCGTGTTGAAAGGTGAATTGCGATGCGTATTTGAGAGAATGAGGTGCATTTTAGGATGCAATTGTGTACACCAGGACCGATAAGCATATTGCCTTTGTCATTACGGCTTTCTCCAAACTTTTATTATTAGGTTTTCGCACCTCGCAGTGCGGAAACCTATTGTTCTTCTTCTGTTTTATTTTTTTTTTTTTTAGGTTTTCGCATCGCTTGCGAAAACCTATTGTTCTTCTTCTGTTTTATTTTATTTTTTTTTTAGGTTTTCGCATCGCTTGCGAAAACCTATTGTTCTTCTTCTGTTTTATTTTTTTTTTTTTTATTATTATTTTTATAACCTTTTTTTGTGAACGGCATATCACCATGATAGAAAAAAGTCACATTTCTGACTTTTTTACCACTTTTGTCCTATGATCTGAATTTGATCCTAACGTTGAGAAAATTTTCATTTTTGTCTTAGTTTTGCCGCTAGGGGGCGTTTTGTAAAAGTTACTAAGGGCTAATAACTCTGTTATTTGAGGTCCGATTCAAATGCGGTTTTTTGTATTGTGTTCCTTGTTAGAAACTTAATAAAATATGATAGTTACAAAAAAATTGCGTATATAAAACTTTCGTGCTACAGGAGGTTGAATGTTCGAATCTCGAAAAAACGGTGAAATGAGGGTAGGTCTACGAAAAAAGTCCCCATTTTATTCAGAGATGCGAGAGGGGAATTTTGTTTGTTGCATATGATTTGCAAGACATATACGCACAAAATATATGGTGTGGCAATTTTGAGAAATGCATGATTTGTCCACAGTTCGCGGTCAAACATAACCAATATTTTCGAAAAATCAACATTTTAAAAGCATGACTTTAAGGTTATTTGCAGCTCCTGATTTTACTTTTTATTCAATCTTCATCAATTTTCTAAAAATCACAATTTAAGTAATATACAATTATTATTTATATCGGCATAAAATAGCTCCAAATCTAAAAATATTTTATAGAAAGTATATGAACAAAAGTTTTAGTCTGTGAAGAGATCTTTCCATTGGTGTTTAGTTTTTGAAGATCGGACTTCATTTGATCAAATGACCACAGTCCAAAGTTTGATCCTCTTATCAAACAATTGTATATCCATATGTTTCCACTTTTTTGCTGTTCCTGACTTTATTTTATGTTCAATCTTCATCGTTATTTCACTGTTTATGCATTTTTATAAAACAAATAAAATCAAAGAAAAAAAATCAAGCATAATATGTAAAGGTCAAGGTCATATACCAATTATTATTATTTTTATCGGCACAAAATAGCTCCAAATCTAAAAATATTTTATAGAAAGTATATGAACAAAAGTTTTAGTCTATGAAGAGATCTTTCCATTGGTGTTTAGTTTTTGAAGATCGGACTTCATTTGATCAAATGACCACAGTCCAAAGTTTGATCCTCTTATCAAACATTTGTATATCCATATGTTTCCTCTTTTTTGCTGCTCCTGACTTTACTTTTTGTTCAATCTTCATCATTATTTCACTGTTTATCCATTTTAATAAAACAAATAAAGTCATAGGAAGAAAATCAAGCATAATATGCAAAGGTCAAGGTCATATACCAATTATTATTATTTATATCGGCATAAAATAGCTCCAAATCTAAAAATATTTTATAGAAAGTATATGAACAAAATTTTTAGTCTGTGAAGAGATCTTCCCATTGGTGTTTAGTTTTTGAAGATCGGACTTCATTTGATCAAATGACCACAGTCCAAAATTTGATCCTCTTATCAAACAATTGTATATCCATATGTTTCCTTCTTTTTTGCTGCTCCTGACTTTATTTTTTGTTCAATCTTCATCATTTTTTCACTGTTTATGCATTTTTATAAAACAAATAAAATCATAGAAAAAAATCAAGCATAATATGCAAAGGTCAAGGTCATATACCAAATATTGTTATTTTATTGGCACAAAATAGCTCCAAATCTAAAAATATTTTAAAAAAAGTATATGAACAAAAGTTTTAGTTTGTGAAGAGATCTTTCCATTGGTGTTTAGTTTTTGAAGATCGGACTTCATTTGAACAAATTACCACAGTAAAAAGTTAAATCCTTTTATCAAACAATTGTAAAGCCGAATGTTTCCTCTTTTTTGCAGGACTGACTTTTT
>CM037793.1:5350829-5400829 GCA_021229015.1 Solen grandis | reverse complement strand
GGCCGAACGTTCCGGATGGACACTCTGTGATTAACATTAGAAATAAAACATATCGCTAGTATATGTAAACCCGAGATATTTATTCAACGAATGCGTCTGTTATTATTTTTTTTATTTTTCTTTTCTGAGGCCACTATGTAGGTATCCCCGTTTATTATCCCCGTAATAGGTCAACAGGGATCGGGGAACCAACCCCAGTTGACCTTACAACATACAGAGTAAAAGTGTTTCATGTTCAAGATTCTTTACATTTTGTTTTTATTCTTTTTTTTAAACACATCAGAAATTCATATAAGAATTTAACATAAGTATCCACCTATTATTTACTTCTTTCCTGATCATTAATCCACTGAATAATAACAATTTATATTTTAATAAACCAAAGATATCAAGATGTTTACTTCAAATTTTCACTTAAAAATAAGCTTTATAAATACAAAATGTAAACATTGTAAATATTACGTTCAAACAGAAGTACTGTTCATATGAAGACTTATATCCAAACACAACATTTTTCATTGATCTTTCCAAATATGAATGAATAATTGGAATTGTTGATTTGCGTTTAATAAGTATCTGAATAGATACCCTTGTTAGAAATTTCAGATATAATTTTATTTTCTATAAGGATTTTTTAAAGCCGTTTTTTCCTGTGTGTGAAATGAGGAGGGTGATGTAATTTCCCTTAGCCAACTGCTCGGTATCGATCGTTTTAATAACTCGCACTCCGAAATTCAATTTCTTGTATCAATCATTTGATTATAAAAATTACTACCACTCACTTTCCCATTCCTGTATACAATGTCATTTACAAATAAAATTCCCGAATTTATCCAGTTGTTATTTATAATCGACTTTCCTTTATATGTAATGAATCATAAAATTTGATTACCCCATAAAAATAGATTTCGTGTCTGCAAAACTGCAAAAGTGCGTGGTGAATATTTTTTTATTATTCTTTATAAATAACCATTTACATAAAATATCTTTGTAGAAAGCTGGTAAAAAGGAAATTTCAACATTTTTCCTGCAGACAATATCCATGTAAAATAAGGAGAAAGTTTCGTCCAGATTAATTAAAGAAATATCGAGGAATTATTTTCCAACTTTGATTATCTTGACACAAAAGGCTTTCGACCCATTTATATTTTAAGGATTTGATATAAGATTCAAGGTCGATCATGTTTAAACCGCCGACAGTTTTATCTGAAATTAATGTAGTTCTCTTAATTTTCTCTCTTTTACCACTCCAAAGAAATTAAAATATAATACTATTCTGTTCTTGTATCACATTTTTCGGAACAATTAAGGAACCGAGTGTTTTCAAAAATCTAAAATAATTTTTAAAGCATCTTTTATATCATATTTAGATTTCAAAAAATAAAGTGGTATCGTCAGCTAAATGTGAAATTCTGATTTCCTCGATCTAATTTTTAAATGGTATTGTATTTCCTTTTAAATCATTTGAGCTTCTTACATTCAATGCCATAATTTCTGCTGCTAATATATATATATAGATGAAATAGGACAGCCTTGATGGATTCCGCGCTCAGGAGACAATGTTTTTGATATCCACCTATTAATCATAATGCACAACTTACTTTGGTTATAGAGAGTTTGAATCCATTTGATAATATCATTCTTGAAACCAAAATACTTTAAAGTTTGAAATAACAAATGACCATTCTACTGTATCATAGGCTTTTTTTAAATTTTAAAATAAAATCGTCCCATCTAATTGTAATGATTCTGTATAATCTATTACATCTTGTATTAGTCTGGTATTATACCCAATAAAATGACCTTTTATATACCCTTTTTGATCCTAACTAACCAATTTGTTAATGACTTTTTGCAATCTATTTGCCATTGCTCGCGCAGCTATTTTATTATCAACATTAAGCAGTGTTATCGGTCTCCAGTTTTCTAGATTGCTAGGATCCACCTTTTCATAAATTAACGAATTTACTCCAAATCTTTAGGTTTTGGACATTTTTTTTTATTATAAAACCCTTCATTTAAATCAAAGCGCTGAAAGCGTTGAAAGAACAGGGTTTTTTAAGATGAAAGTTTTTGTCTGGTGTACAATTTTTGTTTGGTTATATTCAATTCATGTAGGTTATCTAACTTTGCTGATGTAGCATTTTTGAGATCCGTTTACGTTTGCTAGAGCGCAAACAACCTGGGCTGATTTGTTTGTTTGATGGTTTTAACGTCCCACCAACAGTATTTCAGTCATTTGGAGACGATGTCTACTTGAAAGAGATATAGTGCTGCCACACTGAAGTATAAGCCGTGGACATCTGGCATGATACCACACCCAGTCGCATTATCCTGACACCGGGCCAACCAGTCCTGGAACTACCCTTATATGCTGAGCGCCAAGCAAGGGAGCAATACCAGTACCATTTTTAACGACTGTAGTATGTCGTGGCTGGGGATCGAACTGACTACCTATGCATCTGAGGCGGACGCTCTAACCACTGAACCTGGGTTGACAGCAGATGAGTAATACTGTTGCGAGTATAATAGCTCTCATTTTCTTCTAAAAATTGAAATACAAACTTGTCTTAAGCGGCCAACCTAGGGTACAAAAAATGTGACCTCTTAACAGAGGTGATCGTTCAATGAAGGTTAAACATATAACATTCTATTTTGGGATATCAAAAACTGACCGTTAGATGCAGGTTGACCGCTTAATACAGGTACAACTGTACAGCGATACCAACCGACAGCATTTCAGTCAACTGCTTCAGCAGGATACCACACGCAGTTACAATCTGACACTTGGCCAATATATTCTAGACCTACCCCTATTATACTGAGTGCCATGCAAGGGAGGTATATCAGTTCCATTTTTAAAAACTTCGTTATGTGGCAAAATGTGAATAAACCAATGACGTGCTTCAGAACTACTAGGCAATCAGAGATGGTCTGGATTTTGGAGGTTGTCTGCTCGAGATGGATAATGTGTTGTCGCACTGCAGTTTCCTACTGTACACATGTGGTGTGATATTACACCCAGTAACATTATCCTCTTACTGGACCAAGCAGTCTCAGTGGACACTCTAACCCCGCGGCCAGCATGAACGGTAGGCTAAATACAATGGGCAGAAATATATTTGAAGATCAAGCGCAACGTGTTGTTAACAATGGTCTCTGGTAGTTATACAAACCCATTGTGCTCTTGTGAATGGAGCTATTGTTAAACCAGCAGCACGTGATGATAAAAATTCAAGGAATTATTACCTGTAATGTAAGAAACAGTGGACAAACAAACATTTTGTATCATTTTAATGCTTGTGTAGTGAACATAATAAGAATATCAAACAAAAGATAACATTTTGCACTAACCTTGCAATAGTTTCTACGAATGACACAGTGCATCAGTATATGAATTTAATAAACTTGAAATAATGCTTGAAATAATTCTTGAAATATAATGAAAAAATATTAAAAATGATCTAATTTAGAATGTTTGACAGTTTTGTAAATCTAATGCCCATATTTTTGTCAGAAATAAGTGGATTAAAACAAAACTCGACCTTCATCTGTAAATGGTATGAATGAAAAGGACTTGTCAACATAACGTTGCATATAGCATGATTAGGATGGCGTTTACTAACCTCACTAAAATACATGTTGATTAAATGGCATTAGGTAACTCTTCAAGTAACTGAGCTAAAATTTACCGTAATAATGGTTTGCAGTAGTATGATCAAAATGCATAAAACAAAAAAACAAAAAACAAACAACAACAACAATAACAACAAAACACATTAAATTACTACTTGCAACTTTTCTATATTCAAAATAAATGTATACAAAAGAAAAACAAGAGGGCCAAGATGGACCTGTGTCGCTCACCTGAGTAAGATGGCTGTGTTAGGCATAATGACAAAAAATCTGGCATCTAAAAGTGTTTTTCTAACATTTGACTAAGTGACCTACATATTGATCCTACCTGAATTTGCACTCAACTGGGAATTCATGCAGTCATCATTCATATTAAGTTTAATGAAACTGGGACAAAAATGTAGGCCTCATTTTGACCAGTTTTGACATCCTGACCAAATCTATTGAAGATTGGGCTAAAACTGTGGCCTCTAGAGTGTTCGCATGGTTTTTCTAAGAAGTTTTTGACCCCATGTGACCCAATTTTGAACTCATCTGAGATATCATGTAGACAAATATCCTGATTAAGTTTGATGAAGATTGTGTCAAATTTGTGGCCTCTAGAGTGTTCACAAGGTTTTTCTAAGATTTGACCTGTGACCTAGTTTTTGACCCCACATGACCCAATTTCGAACTCATCCGAGATATCATGTAGACAAACATCCTGACCAAGTTTCGTGAACATTGGGCCATAACTGTGGCCTGTATAGTGTTCACAAGGTTTTTCTAAGATTTGACCTAGTGACCTAGTTTTTGACCCCACATGACCCAATTTCGAACTCATCAGAGATATCATATAGACAAACATCTTGACCAAGTTTCATGAGGATTGGGCTAAAACTGTGGCCTCTAGAGTGTTCACAAGGTTTTTCTAAGATTTGACCTGGTGACCTAGTTTTTGACCCCACATGACCCAATTTCGAACTCATCTGAGATATCATGTAGACAAACATCCTGACTAAGTTTCATGAAGATTGGGCTAAAACTGTGGCCTCTAGAGTGTTCACAAGGTTTTTCAAGGATTTGACCTAGTGACCTACTTTTTGACGCCACATGACCCAATTTCGAACTCATCCGAGATATCATGTAGACAAACATCCTGAATAAGTTTGATGAAGATTGGGCCAAATTTGTGGCCTCTAGAGTGTTCACAAGGTTTTTCTAAGATTTGACCTAGTGACCTAGTTTTTGACCCCACATGACCCAATTTCGAACTCATCCGAGATATCATGTAGACAAACATCCTGACCAAGTTTCATGAAGATTGGGCCAAAACTGTGGCCTCTAGAGTGTTCACAAGCAATTGTTGACGACGGACGACGGACGACGCACGACGGACAAAAGGCGATCACAAAAGCTCACCCGAGCACAAGTGCTCAGGTGAGCTAAAAAAACAAGAGCACCGCTAGGTGGAGGCAAAAGACATATTATAGGAAAGGTTAAGTTTCATGTTAATACCTTCTATATTTTTTGAGTTACAGCCTAGACAGAAATGAAGTATGAAAATTTACAAAGGACAATAACTCAAATATGCACATGAAAGTTATGGTTTAAAGTACCGGTAATATAAATAGGCACATGCATATATATTTCTGAAATAAGTTTATCTCTTTATAATAAGCCATTACTAATGAGTGAAATAATCTGTAAGAATGCTGATGTCTGAAGTGGGTCTGATATGAATATAGAACATTTACATACAGGCACAAAAGATCAAAAGAACTTGTTACATGCACTTGGCACAAGATCAAACTGAAAGAACTTTTTAAAATCAAAATATTTACATGCATTTGGCACAATGCATTTGGCACAAAAGATCAAGTTTAAAGAACATGTTAAAATCAAGAACATATTCACATGCATTTTGCACAAAAGATCATATGAATTTTTTATATAAGGATTAATGCAAGGAAAGTTGACAAATATGTTTTACATGGACAGCAGTCCGACGCCGATGAATAGGTGACCACAATAGCTTGGACTGTTCTCTTAATAGTCAAGCTAAAAATAAACTTTCAGTTTTTGTACTTTTACAAGTTCGTGCTCAGGTGAGCTAAGAATTATAAATAACAAAAACTATCAATGAAAATGTTGCTGCTTTGTCAGTTATTGTAAACACATCAGATTAAAATGAACACAGCTGAGTAATGAAAAAACACACACGCATGACTGATAGATCTTATACATATTGAAACATTAAACTGCTGATATGATATGGTAAAACAGCACAAGGCATAAAAAGAAATAACAAGAGGGCCATGATGGCCCTGATTCGCTCACCTGTAAAATCAAGTGACCCCTGGGGCAGAGCCAATTTTGACCCCAGGGTCATGATTTGAACAAACTGGGTAGAGGTCTATTAGCCCATGTTACATACCAAATATCTAAACTCCAGACCTTGTGGTTTCTGAGAAGAAATTTTTCTAGCTTTTTTCCAAAATAAGTCTATGTAAAATCAAGTGATCCCTGGGGCAGGGCCAATTTTCACCAAATATCTAAACACCAGGCCAAGTGTTTTCTAGTTTCTTAAAACGAAGAATTTTCAAGTTATTTCTATATTAGCCTATGTAAAATCAGGTGTCCCCAATGGCGGGGCCAAATTTGACCCCAGGGCCATGATTTGAACAAACTAAATATAGATCCACTAGACAATGCATGAATCATGATTTGAACAAACTGGGTAGAGGTCTATTAGCCCATGTTACAAACCAAATATCCAAACTCCAGGCTTTGTGATTTCTGAGAAGAAGATTTTTCAGGTTTCTCCTATATTAGTCTATGTTAAATCAAGTGACCCCTGGGGTGGGGCCAATTTTGACCCCAGGGCCATGATTTGAACAAACGTAGAAGAGATCCACTAGACAATGCTACACACCAAATATCTAAACACCAGGCCTTGTGGTTTCTGAGAAGATTTTTCAAGTTTTTTCCTATATTAGCCTATGTAAAATCAGTGACCCCTGGGGCGGGGCCAATTTTGACCCCAGGGTCATAATTTGAACAATCTTGGTAGAGAGTCATAGGATCATGCTACATACCAAAAATCAAAAGGCTAGGCCTTGTGGTTTCGGAGAAGAAGATTTTTTCAAGTTTTTCCTATATTAGCCTATGTTAATGTTAAATCAAGTGACCCCTGGGGCGGGCCAATTTTGACCCCAGGGTCATAATTTGAACAATCTTGGTAGAGAGTCATAAGATCATGCTACATACCAAAAATCAAAAGGCTAGGCCTTGTGGTTTCGGAGAAGAAGATTTTTCAAGTTTTTTTCCTATATTAGCCTTTGTTAAATCAAGTGACCCCTGGGGCGGGGCCAATTTTGACCCCAGGGTCATAATTTTTACAATCTTGGTAGAGAGTCATAACATCATGCTATATACCAAATATCTAAACACCAGGCCTTGTGGTTTCTGAGTTTTTTTTTTTCCTATGAAAAAGGTGACCCTTTGGCGGAGCCAAATTTGACCCAGAGCCATGATTTGAACAAACTTGGTAGTGATCTACTAGACAATGCTGCACACCAAATATCTAAACCCCAGGCCTTGTGGTTTCTGAGAAGAAGATTTTTCCAAGTTTTTCCTATATTAGCCTATGTTAAATCGTGACCCCTGGGGCGGGCCAATTTTGATCCCAGGGTCATAATTTGAACAATCTTGGTAGAGAGTCATAAGATCATGCTACATACCAAAAATCAAAAGGCTAGGCCTTGTGGTTTCGGAGAAGAAGATTTTTTCAAGTTTTTCCTATATTAGTCTATGTTAAATCAAGTGACCCCTGGGACGGGCCAATTTTGACCCCAGGGTCATAATTTGAACAATCTTGGTAGAGAGTCATAAGATCATGCTACATACCAAAAATCAAAACCCCAGGCCTTGTGGTTTCGGAGAAGAAGATTTTTTCAAGTTTTTCCTATATTAGCCTATGTTAAATCAAGTGACCCCTGGGACAGGGTCAATTTTGACCCCAGGGTCATAATTTGAACAATCTTGGTAGAGAATCATAAGATCATGCTACATACCAAAAATCAAAAGGCTAGGCCTTGTGGTTTCGGAGAAAAAGATTTTTAAAATATTCATTTTTAAAATCTATTTTTAGCTCCTGTGACCTAGATTTTTGACCAATCAAAATGATTTTAACAACTTTGGTAAAGGGCCCCATAATGAATATTCCTGTGAAGTTTTATTAAAATCCAGTGAGTAGTTTAGAAGGAGATGTTGTTTAAAGAAATTGTTTACAATGGACGCACACACGCATGCACGCACGGACGACGGACAAAAGGCGATCACAAAAGCTTACCATGAGCACGTTGTGCTCAGGTGAGCTAAAAACAGTTCTACAGAAAAATGACAAAAGGCCATACATCAATGAAAATTGATGCAAGCATGACACACCTAATATATGCACTTGTGGGCTTTGTACTTATTACTGAATATCTAATCAAGGGTAGTTACAAAATACACTAATGTAAAAATTAAAATCAGTCTAACTGTAGCCGAGAAACAGTGTAGACAAAATATAAAAATTTAACAAAATAACAAAAGTACCATAACTCATTTACATGACTAGCGAACAATATATGGAATTTGACTTTTTATACTTATGAAAACTGTGAAGTAAAGTAATATCAAAATCTAAATAATGGTAGCTGAAAAAAATAGCATGGACAAGATATTTTAAATTTATATAAAATAGCGTCAAAACTCCTTTAAAATGTAGCCAATGAAGATGTGCCAACAATGTGCAAAATTATACTGATGCTTTCATCTACAATGAAGTTAAATATAAATCCAACAAATGGTAACTGAGATACATGTATATAGTGTGGACAATTTATGCTAAATAAATACAAGCAAGGGCCACAACTCCTTTAAAATGTATTCAATCAAGACGTTCAAACAATATGTGAAACTAGACATGATACTAAAATATTGTGAAGTTTTCTCAAAATCTGACTTTTGGTAGCAGAGAAATAGTACATAGTTTGCCTACAATCTGATGGAAGATGCGACTTCTATATATAGTGCCCTCAAAATTCTAAATATGTGGTATATTAACCCTTTACCTCATACAGATGCATTTTGACACCCTTAACAAGGAACATTTCATTGTTATGCAAATTTATCACATTCACATTTTTCCAATTATATGAAACAAATGAGTTGTTATTAAGGTAAACATGGCACTTAAAATATTGTTTGAACACTTAATAGTTTCTTTTGTGAATGTTTGGGCGATAAGTGACAAGCACAAACAATAAGTTCTTTAATCAAATGACATTGTAAAGTTTGTGAACATTTCCTCATTTAATATAAAAATTTTAAACTTAACAATAAAATTGATAAGCTTAATATCCATGTTTTTGTACTTTGAGACATAGATTAGTAACAAATATTTTGAACTTAAATATTTTACACTGATTGGGAAAAAGGTTCTTAAAGCTTACATTAGTAGTTCCTGGGTTGGATCAGTACTTTGCACCTGGGAAGGTCTTGAAAAATCTTTGTCAAAAATGGGTATCTAATCTACAAACTTTGAATCTATAGTCGAGTATGCAAAACAAACAAGATAGCAAAGACTTTACTGTTTGACAGTATTGGAAATCCTTTTAACATTAAATATTTTTCTGATTATTGCCACACCTAAAATGATAGCAGCTGCAAATATTGCAAAAGTAAAGTATCAAATGCACATCTGAAAGAAAAATGCTTAAAGTAAAAGATCAAATGTACATTTGAAAAAAAAATTCTTAAGTACATTGGTTATGGAATACAATAAGTTATCAAGCCAGAGAAAACAAAAAGTGAAAATAGGCCTCAAAATAATATGAGAATAAGGTTTAAAAGTCAATTCTGTTCTTACAAAACATCCATGTTTACAGATGATGCTTACAGCCTTTATTTCGGACCATGCTTTTACAAAGAATGATATTTAAATATTATCCTCTTTGACCTACCCAGTTGGCTAAGTGGTTAGAGCATCCACTGTGGGAGCAGGAGGTCGGTGGTTCAATCCCCAGCAACGACATACCAAATTCATAAAAAATGGTACTGGCAGTTATACTACTGTTATAGCTCCCTTGCTTGGCACTCAGCATATAAGGGTAGTTTGCCTGGTGTAAGGAAAATGTGACTGGGTGTGGTACCATGCCACATGTCTACGGCATGATACTGCAGTGTGGCAGCACTATATCTGTCTCAAATAGACATTGTCTCCAAATTACTGAAATACTGTTGGCGGGACATTAAATCCAACAAACAAATAAACATTACATTTCTGTGCTGCATAAGAATTACAATAAAAAATAAATGCTAGGATTAATATTCTCAAACTGGTCAAGTGGTACTGGTATAGTTCCTTTGAATGGCACTAACCATTTAAAGGTACCAGTATATCCAAAACTGGTTGACACAGTGTCAGGATAATATGACTGTACAGTATCCTGCCATGTTTTTGAAGTAATACTGCAATGTGGCAGCACTATATCTGTCTCAAGTACACAGTCTCAAAATAACTGAAATACCGTGAATTGGATATTATACATGTACCAGGTTTACTCAACAAACTATGTTCTCAAAGTGAGATATTTAAGATTTTTTTTTACACTTTTAAGCCTGGACAATTTCATATTTATCTGCAATTTCCTTTAACAATGGTGCTTGAAGATTTACAAGACAGCAGCAAACCTGAAAATGTTTTGTTGATAAATGCTTGTATTGGGCTGGTATGTGACTTAAAATGTCATAATTCTTTATAAGTTCATTAGCTCGCTCAACATGAATCCTACTTCTTCCAATCTTAAAACAAAGTTCTGCCTCCTCTTTGGTAAAATGACCTTTGCTTGACATGAAAGGAGGTATATTTAATGAAACGCCAGCAGGCAGTTTGTAAAATATATTGAAACCTTTTTCAGCCAATATCATGTTGCCTGGCTGTAACTGGTCAAGTAACCTAGAGTGTTTTACAATGGCTGCATCTGATGTTGAGCCAGGATACAAATCAGAACAATATATTAATGCTGCATTAGGAGCAACACAGGTAACGGTTTTGACAGTATGCCTACTTTTGTAGTTACTGTACGAAAGAGACTGACAGTTCATGTCAAATGGAACATCTTGAAAGACCTCTGTAGCATCCATAGCTATCCTGGCAGAACTAAAGTCTTCAAAAGATTTTGGCATAGACCCCTTACATTTCAACTGACTAGGGATACCAACAGCTTTCAAGACACCATCATATAAAATTTCATGCAGCACAGAAATGTAAGTGTTGATAACATTTGACACAGTTGCCCTGCTTGTATTGAATCTCTCTGCTAAATCTAAGTCCTTGCAGTTTAACCTTAACTTCATCAGGACCATTAAGAGTTGGTCTTCTAGACTGAAACAGGTAACTGTCCATCCAGCATAATAATTGAAAGGTGCCATTCTTTTAAGCATGTTGGCCAACACGTTGAAAACATCCGCTGGCAAGGAAGTATACAGCAACATCTGTGAATAAAACAAAAGCATTTTGTTGATATGATGAAGACAAATCGTAGATGTGTGGACCCAGAAATTTGTTGGGTTTTTTTTTGTTTTTTTTTTGGGGGGGGGGGGGCTGAAAGGGATAATTACCATGCCCAGTTCTAAGTATGATATTCACTAACTGTACATGGGGGATGGGGGAGACCATACCTGAAAATCACGGTACGAGGAGGGGATGCCAAATTCCAGGGGGGGGGGGGTCATGCCCCTTTTCCCCACTATTTTATGCATGATTAAGGCTTATTAGCCAATTCTCAGGTATGGTCAGGACCCACGGTACCCCCCTCTGGATCTGCCTCTATATGACGATTTGATTAGTATATCTACCATTGCCCAAAAGTGTGTTTGTACTTATGGCAGAGACAGGAAATTGTTAATGCAAAACAATACATTTTCCTTCATATCGTTAAAAATCGTCATATTTACCAGAAATATATTTGCTTTAGATGGGGAGGAAATTAGCATTGAATAATTATATAGAGGCTAACCTCATCTATGTCTTGAATGATGTCCTGTAACTTCATTTTTGGTTTTCGCAGCCGTAACATTTCTACTTCTCTTTCCAGACCAGCTACATGTATTTCCATTTCCAGGTCTTGAACTAAAAAAACAGTTAATGGTTAAAACCCCTATCATAAAGATACTTTGGGCAGATTATAACTCGGCATTTGGAGACCCTTTAAGTCACCATGTACTTCGGCACAGAGTAGTTCTCGCATCTTGTGTTTAATTTTTAAGTCAAATGAACATGAGATTGTGGTCATTTTGTGGTTATAATGTTGGACCTGTTATCCAGAGACCCAAGTTCAATCCCCGGCTGTGCAAAGCCAAATTTCCAGCTTCATAATATATTCTTAATATGGGTATTCAACATAAACCTACTTCCAGCAACTGCTCTTCCATCTCAATAACTGAAGATTTTATTAACTTTCTTAAGATGCTTTTTTCCTTAATTCAGTCGGACAGCAAGTGATCAAGTTAAATTTAAAAGGAATGATTTTTGCATAAACAAGTTTATTATATTCATTCATATATACCAGATTTCACTTGTACTGTGTGTTCTCAATCAGTATCCTCACAGTCAGGAATTTGTAGATGGTAGCTGTGATCAAGAGCTGAAGCTCCATCCCCTATAGCTCCATGTTCCTCAGTTGTGGACACTATCTCACTAACTGACTCTACCTTTTGTCTTTTTCGTCTATATTGGAAAGAAGCAGTCACTGTAATATCATTTTGATAAATAAAAACCTAAAAGCTGTTTTTGTTAAAGGGATGATGGTTTTCAACTTTTGTAAACTTTGCCTTTTTTATTGAAATATTAATTACAACATGTGGTGTGTGTACTAAAAACATATTTCAATTTTAAAATGAGTGCTGTCTGGAAACTTTACAAATCAAAAATCATTTTGTAAAGCCAATACGCTGCTAGCTAGTGCAAATATTATGCCTACAGCAATATTGGTAAATACCTTTATTCTGCTTCAATCAGTTTTGTTTCTCAGGTTTAACGTCCAAGCAACAATATATCAGTCATTTGAAGACTCAGTCTAATTGAAACTAGGAGTTAGTCAATAATATGAAGTCCTATTGAGACAGATTATTACTGTGATATAGTGTTACCACAAGAGATATGTGACATGATACCTAACCCATGCAGTCTCACTATCCTGACACTGTGTCAATCATTTTCTGGAACTGAGTGCGAGGTTCATCAGTTTAAACATTTGCTTTTATAAAGTTCTATCTGGAATGATAATATTATTATAATATATTGTTAGAAATTATTTCTGGTTGAAAATAATAAAACATTCTTATTCATGTATACCTTTGTGGTGTGGGTATCTCTGGAAAGCTGCCAACATTTTTGCTGAATGTGAAAATGGTTGGTCCATTTTCCTTCTTGCCATCAATGAAGTGACAGCTGCAAATTCGGTCATTGTTGTTGACCTCCCTGTCTGCACGTCTGAAAAGGTCCAACAAAAATAGTTCAAACAATGATGAATCAACATTTCATAGTATGATTACATATGTATAAGCAAAAGCACTGCTTATTTAGTGCCATGTCATTTTCGCAAAAAAAACATTAAGTTTCATCACTGCCAGGGTGATGTTTAATGCATGTAATGAATGGATTCTACATGTTGATCTTCATAGCTTTAAAATTAAATGTAAAGGTATGTATATTGATATGCTTATATACTTGGGGTATTTACATTCACTTGCATATTTAAATATGCTAATAACCGCTGTCTTAAATACTCTCGTTGAAATAATTTTCAAATCCTTTGGTTAACGATAATAATAGTTATAATATCCATTTTGGATAATATCGGAGTCATTTGAGAGAAATATCCGAAGTACTGTTCCATTTCCGAAATAGGGCGACATTTATAAATACGATAGAAATAAAGGGTTTCATTTGGTCAGATATGGACAAAACTAAATTTAGAAACATATTTTCCCCCCTCAATATAGGTTTATTATGATGAAAATCATTAAAACCACGAAAATTCATAAACTTTTTTAAAATATCCGAAGCAATAGTCACCACCCGAAATAGGGCTGCTTTAGTTAAACACTGAAATCTAAACGTTAAATATTGTTAGATCATCGCCATACCTACAGCGGTCGACCCATTTTTTCCCTTTCCTTCACGTTCGTGGGGAAGCGAAACAGACTACAGGTCTGTTTTCCGCCGGTTCGGTGGGAACATCCGTAGGTGAAACAGTACACCATCGTCTGCCGATGTACCCGGAAGTGGAATTTCAAAAGTGAAAGTAAACGAAACTTACGCGCCCTATAAGGGATGCTGACCTGAAAAATCTCCGAATTTTGTTGCGATTTGTGCCACTTTGCGCATTAATTTTTTTATTACAATTTATTAATCGTGAATCCCAGCACCAATTTCAAACACATTTCAATTTAGCATTGATATACATAATGCAGCCGTATTGAAAAAAACGAAGAATTAATCATCATTGAGAAATTATAAAGGAAGAAGAATTTGGAACTATTTTTTCCGCGCAGTAAACAAGCGGGAAATCTGAATGTTGTGTAGTACAAAATTGTTGCTTCCATAGAACAGGGTTGCAAGCAACCCTGTTCAAAAAACATCGGTTAATAAACTTCCTATTAAAACTCAAAAACACCTATAAAATTCCACAGTACGATCATCTAGGCCTTGACTTTTGTTAAGTTTCATATTCTGCAACGCTTCCACACATTCATGTATCTTCAAAAGACCATCACAATGATTTGCTTCTGTTTTATTTAATGTGTAATCAGGCTTAGTATTGTTTAAATAATTTTTAATGTCATTAGTATCGATATTCGATTATGTATACAGTTCAGAGTAAAATTCTACTTCTTGATTTAAAATTTCATCATCATTTACATACATTTTTCCATTTCTTAAATCTCTGTTAAGGGTCTTCTTTGTCTGCTTACTTTGTTCCAAGTTTCACGAAATATCCTGTATTTCTCTCCTTAGATTCCATAAAATTTACTCTCGATCGTATTTGCGCTCCTTTTGCCTGGTTGTCATATATCTTTTTTAATTGTAATTGGATTTCGTTTTGAATAATATCGTCATTACAATTTGCTTCTTGTTTCATTAACAACGTAAGCCTCTCTTCTAATTGTTTTATTGTGCATTTTATTTTCTTTATTCTTTTCCTTTGCATATTTTATAAATAACATTAAGTAGTGTTATGCAATAGTTTTTTCCTGAATATGGTTTTTAAATAAACCCACAGAATATATACTGATGCGAAATACTCTTTTAATAGGAAATGTGATATTTCGTTTGATATAAATGTTATGAATTCTTTAACATCCAAAAACATATTATTATATTTCCAGAATCCCGTCCCCCTAGTATTAGGTTTACTTACCTTTAACGAAATTGCTAAATGGTCGGTTTAATCAATACACGCAGGACGAATGTCTGTGCTCTTTACCAATGGAATTATGTTTTTCTACTAGCCAAAAGTCTATTCAACATTTCTCAATTCCATTTTTTTTCTACGCCAAGTAAACTGTAAAGTATTTTCTTGTAGCTCCCTCCATATATCGCAAAGGTCATTTTCTTTAATAAGTGTTAATTATTTTGGGCTGTTTTTTGCTTTATAGCTCTATTCAAAATATTTTTGTTTACCCTATCTTTATAATCCAAAACATCATTCATGTCTCCACCTACTATTTTTATGCCTTGACAATTACTTTTCAGCAAACTGTTCATTGATTTGAAAAAATACGCTTCTTTCATTAAGATTATTACATGCAAATATATTTATTAAAGAAATAAATGTATTATCTATTGGTATATTCATAACTACAAATCTTCCATTGACATCCGTTTCAGTACTGATAACTTGATAATTTAGTTTTTTATTGATTAAAATTGAACACCCCCTGCTGTTTGTTGTACGATAAGAATGATATAAGTCCCAGTTTGAAAACTCTCTTCGCAAGGATTGTTCTTGGTCAAATATGAAGTGTGTTTCTTTAATGAAAAGTATTTGTGCTTTTTGCTGATTAATATGTTGCGCAACTCTCAACCTTTTCGACCTATCTCTCAGTCCCTGACAGTTCAGCGAGATAAAAAGAATGTTCATAGTTACTGAGCAAAATAACTTTTTTTCACATACAGTAATTAAACAATATCATTTTCTATTTATATTAGAATATATAAGAACTTTTAAATACATACATTTTTGTTCATGTAAATATTTTCATTTAGTTTTGTTTGTTGTTATCATAACTAGCAACCTTGTTTTGAAACCAACCCACGTGAACTCTTAACACTTCACACATGTGAAATAAAGTATGTGTCCGCGAGTTGATCACAGGTATTGTTGCACTGCTAGCAGCTTTCACCAGTGTCATAGTATTTTTGTTTCTTCCTTTCCTCGTGCAGGTCTTCGGCAGGCATCGGTGGTGACCTAATAACTTTCCGAGATTTGCGGTTGTTGGGTGTCTCCGATTGTTTGTTTTGCTTAATTTACTTATCAATCTGTTGTTGCTTATGTGTGTTCTTCGGTTCTTTTGTTTTACTGTTCATCTTCTTATCTTTGTTCGGGGAGCTTGAGCGCCTAGAAACATTCGATTGCTTACGGCTTCTCTGTTGTTTTTTATTACTTCGTTGTGACGAATCTTTCACGTTTGCTTCGTCGTCTGATCCTGACATAAATCGTTTGAGAGGCTCCTTGAGGGATGCAGTTTTTGCGATAATAATACGATGCACAGTCTCACAATTAGTGAGTTTGCCATTAATTTTCAGTTTTTCCCTATATGTGGAAATAACGTCAATACCTTTAAGTATCAAAGTACGGTTTATCACCCCGTCATCAGCTGATAAGGAGATGCTTTGAATTCTAATACTAAAAGTGTTTTCACCGTCGAGCCGATTTGGGTTTGTTTGAAGGATAGGAAGAGTCTTTCCCATAAGAACGACTCCCTCACTAATCAAGCTGGCTTTGCCCGACATATTATCCAAATATATACGCCACATTCCGTTAAAACGTAAACAATATGTGTGGCATCAATGCCATTCCCTATCACCTTGTATAGTTCTTCATGAGTGAGCAATTCGTTTGGAGCGGGTTTAGATTTACCAAAACAAAGCGGGCTCCCGGAAAAAAAAAACAAGCGAGGCGTAATTTTGAATTTTTTTAGGATCAGCGTTACTTACAGTTTCTGATTCATTCTTTTGGTTTCCGTCCATATTTGTTTGACAAACTCACACAATTTTAATCCGTATATATTTAGATTAAAGAGGTTCAAACTTTCTACACTGTATATCACAAATAAAGCGTAATTTTCACCGATGTTTGCATTTGCTATTTGTTAAAACACAATACATGTAATGAAATACGTTAATACAAGTCTTGCTTTAAGGGACTGCCTCCCATTTGCATTCAAAATGACCGTAAAAATATATAAATTCAATTTCGGACGTGAATGTTTTTAATTTTGTTATTAAGTCTACCAACGGCCAGAAATGTACTGATTTTCGAATTATAAGCAAATAAAATCGTTTCCGATCTTACCCAATAGGGGGGTTTCCCATTTATAAATAAAACGTCGTGATTTGGGCACTTCATAGAGATCACGTGATCGATAGATGCGATGTTAACAAAATGTCGGAGTCCTCAACGTCAACTTTTTCACCCTTATAATACTGTTAAAGGTGGTGAAAATAAATCATGGCTTGACCGGGACTCGAACCCGGTGCCTCAATCATAGTGACATCAATACTGATCAAAGTCTATATAAAGGTTAAATCATTCAGCTGTCCCCGAGTCGTTTCAAAGTATTAAGCTGCTATCGTTAGAAATTTACATGCGCATGTGCAAACGGGCACTTTCGATGTCAAGCGATTTTTCAGAAATCTATTTTTAAAACTTAAAGCGTTTGCAACGCACTTAAATATGCGTTGAAAAAAACCCCCTACGAAAACGGCAATATCCCGGGCAATGTAAGCTATAAGTTATTACATTTAAATGCCTCACATACAATTATAACATTGATTGTCTTGAAATTAGAAGTTTTTTTGTTGTTTTTTTGTCAATTTAGCATCTGGGGGCAGGCCCTTTAATGAATGCACATCTTAGATGGTACGTTAAAATTTAATAACAATAATAACAAATAATCGTATTGTGTGTTAGTTGTTCACAAAAAAGCAAGTATTAGTTATCGTTCATATTTTAAACTTTTGGGAATTTATTGCAAGCGACGCAGAGCGGAGCGCTGAGATAAATCCATAAAATAGATAACATATTTACAGTTTGTCACGCACGCTTTACATCATTTGGAATCACTTCAAGTGTAATTGACAGTACACGTGATGGTTCAGAGTCAGTATTGCTGGAAACATTTCATAAGGCAACATGCAAAACATGACGTAATCATCTGCCGCCGAAACAAGCCCCTCTTTTTTAGTCCTAAGATCACGTAGGCAGCAAGTCCTCACGGATCATTTTATGCAATATATATATATATATATATATTCAGATTTTGACCGGAATGCAAGCATTTCATTGGACGATTAAGTCGGATAAACTGTACATTTTTATGAGTTTGAAAACAAAGAAACGTTGTGACATATCGATACATAAATATGACATGCATACATAAACTTACCTCCATACACCTCCACCTCACAATACACGGTCAGTAAGTTTCCCATCTGTTGTAGAGTCACATATCGCGCAAGTATGTCAGGGTCAAATGTTACGTTGATAAACACATCGGAAAATCGGAACGTTTTTGTAGCATTTCCCTTGTACCCTTCCAGGAGGTGTAGGTAGATGTTCATGTTGTTGAAAGTGTCTGTAATGTATAAGTGTCAGTCTTTACTTTAAATTATTTCAGGAAATTCTAAAATTAGTATCTTCAAAATCAAAACGGCATTCCTCTACATGCCTTTTATTTTTATTAATTATTGTGTACAGTCTTACGTTAATACAATCCTATTTTCTCTTTATCTGTAATATAATCATCGTGTTGAGACATTAAGAGTACTTAGATTAAAAACGATTGATTACTGAAATAAATGCATTCTTGTTTTTGCTGTTTTATAAATTTAGATAATTTAAATCTGAGCATAGATTTCCAGTCCCTCTCCCAAGCCATTACTTAAAGGAGATACATGAAATGTGCTATTATACCTTTAGTCATTATCAAAAACCGGTTCACCTTATTCCTAACTCTTTTTGTTCTTCGAAAGAAGTATAAGGTACTTATATGTAAACGTAAACATTTTCAAATAAATTTAGAACTCAAACTCTTCTTTTATATCAATGTGAACTGTTGTTCAAATTGATAAATGACAATGTTATTTACCCTAAACTATCTGCATGATATATGTTGTACAAACAAAATAACATACTATGGATGGAACTGCATAAATGTTGATACGTGTATGTATAATTTCACAATAGATACATAAACAAAAGATGAAACAATATCGTGCAATCCAGTATAGCTTTATTAAACTTCAGTAAGAATAGTTTGCAAAATATAATTGTATATTCTTGATCTGTTTGACGTTATATCTATATACAAACGCATTATTACTATCGTAGATTGATCCGAACTGTGTTATCAGCATGAGTGGAAAATCACAAGAAGTTTAGCTCGAGTGATTTTCCGTAAATCTGTGTATCACGAATGCTGATAACACTGTTCGGATCAATCTACGATTTTAATGATCCTTTTATTAAATACCTACTTTCCACCTCAAATGATATAAACATATAAATTCTAAACTTTGCATTTATTTACAAACAAATGTTCATTTTTTTACCATTAAACATAAAAGAACAATTGAACTATATTTTTCTATTAAGGTTACAGTACATTAAGTAATCTGGTCGTGTTCTACACAGCGCATAATAATATGCAAAGTGTAAACGTCTTTCGTTTTCATATCAGGGTCATCCACTTTGTGCAGTGGCGTCATATAAAAGTAGCTCCATTCTATGCACATAGAAATATGGTTACACATACAGATTTGTAAAACGTTTGGACCTTGATACAAGTTTCTGTACTTTTGCTGTCGGAAACAGATTGAAATGCGTAGTATTATACATAGTATCATGTCATACATCGTATGTTTATAGTAAAACATGTTTATTAACTGTAGGAAACGATCTGTTTCTAAGATATCTATATTTTATTCATGTTTTATTCATGGGTTAAGTTATTTTGATGGCTGAAACTGACTGATGATAATTGATAGGAAAATCAATCTCTATGAAGCGTATACTACAATCGTTTGATGGATTCCAAGTTGCATAATTTATAAAATGTAAAATGGTTGTCAATGATCACACGATAGAATTACTACTGTATTATAAATCTTAATTTCAGATGATTTCTGATACATGTATGAAGTAATATTTACCTCCAAATTCATTCCGACCATAGACCATCAATGTAAATATGCGAAAGACACCTCCCAGGTCCACACGTATCCAGGGGTTCCACTGTTTTCCTGTAGCCGCACAACAGTAACACGTGCCTGAGGCTTGTGATCCCAGTAGCTTACCATTAACAGCATGACTGGCGATGAAGTTGGTTCCAGGAAACTGTGAGCTTATATTTACCGGCTTGTTCAGTGCCACGTTCGTACCTTAAGAGAAAATGTGATTTTTCTTTTTCTGTAACCAATATATTTTCGGAATTTAATCATTAATTCAAAAACTTTATTTCTTTATTTTGTTCTTGAATTATTCGTAGATATGGAATTCTATTGAAGTGTACTTTTTAGGCGTAAACTGTATAAATTGAAGTTTGACATCATTCTTGAACCTATCCTTTTTTTTACCTTCTTCCTCTCACCCTTTACTTTTGTACATAATCAGACAGAAAAGCATTGGCGTAAACATCAACGGTTGCCTTTTAAAACTAAGAAGATGTTTCACCTACTGAATGAGAAGTGACGAAAAAAGTGACAGATAACGTATAACAGACAGACGGGCGGATAGACAGACAGACGACAGAGAAGTAATCCCTATGTATCACCTCTGAGCAAAGGGGGAATTTAGAACTAAACTTCATTCAAAAGATAAAAACATAAAACAAAAACTTTTACATGTATAAACAAACACACACGTAACCAGTATATGGTGACGTTAAAAAGTAGACAGTGATTATATTATCCAGGTTTTTTTAGACTTTAATCCTTATGTCATAATCATAAGTAATTGCCGTGAATCAAGGTTACGAAGGGAATGATGATTACGTTTATTTTTTTAAACTATTCAGTCCACAGGTACTTGAGAACAGGATCCTACCTTTATCAATAAGGAAAAAAACACGATAGTCTATACATAACAACAAGGTAATCAACTTCAGCAGGATACTGAAGAGCAACCATCGGGAAGTGGTGTCAAAAATTCTATGAAAAATGTGCCCATCGGTAATATTGACGAGTTCCCACTGTCAACGGATGATTTTCCTTCATAACTGTTCAAAAGAAATACAAATATAATTATTTCTAATGTATGAAAGGTCAAGATTTCGAGTGGGGATTTAATGATTTAACCCCATTCGAACCTCGATCAAAGGAAGTGAACCCAAAACGATATCTATGAGGTCAGCGCTGCGATTTGTTTATGTACAGAAGGGAACGGTAAGAGTATTCCGAAGTTATTTTGTTTACAAATATTTTCGGAACACTTTTACCTTCCCGTTCTGTATCATATACAATCGCAACATCTTTTTCTCAGTCTGAGTTGACATTCGTGTGCGATGACGTCATAGATGTCGTTTTGGGTTCACTTCCGTTGATTGAGGTTCCAATCGGTTAAAATAACTAAATCCCGAGTAGAAATCATGAAATTTCAGGCATTAAAATTAATAATATCTGTATTTCATGTGAACAGTTATGAAGGAAAATTATCCGCTGACAGTGGGAATTCTCCAATATTATCGATGGGCGTATTTTCATTGATTTGTTGACACTTATTCCCGATGGGTGCCCGTCAGCATCCTGCTGAAGTTGGTAACATTGTTGTTTTATATATAGTGATTTTTTTATTTATAAAGACATGGATAGTAAACGTTAGATTTATTTGAATGTGAATATTTTGATACATAAACTCAATGTAATTGGCGACGTAAAGTTGAAATTAACCAGCACTGTGTGTGTGTGTGTGTGTGTGTGTGTGTGAAGGGGGTGGGGGCACAGCCTGTCCTTATGTACCTGTGATTCAGTCATCTACCAGTTTAGACACCCGCTAATGAACAACAAACGTTCGTTGCCCTTTGTTTCTCCTATGTATAATCTGTTTTCTTCTTATTAATACGTAAAGCAACTCATTATCGTCATAAAAAATGAATTATCATACATATTCTGAATTATCAGGTATTTCTTTTCAACCAAGATAAATTTTGTTTTAAATAAAAGGATTTTCATATAAGTGAGGAAATTGATAATATTTCTATAAGCGTGTCAACACCCGCCAGGGGCCGTATTCAATACACATCTTAGATTAAACCAAAAAAATTCCTTATCCTTATTTTATTTCCTCAAATAATGCCTAAGCTTTCTTTTCTTAGATTTAATCTAAGTGAAACCTAACGCACATATATCTTAAAGATGAGAAAAATATTCAAAATTTATAATGATTTGTTGCACAAAAAAAAACAAGTATATATCATTTTTTCCGAACACATATTTATAAAGCATTCAAGCTAATTTTTACATTTTAACAACTATATCATTTTATGTGTACATATTATGATGCAAAAAAATATGTAAAGATTGACTTGACTTGACTATTTGGGCTTACCATCGCTTCGACAGTATTTCAGTCATATAGCGACGTCCAGCTAATTACAGGTGGAGGAAGACCCCGAATGCACGGAGGCATCCGGGTAGAACCACCGACCTACCGCAAGCCAGCTGGAAGGCTTCCTCACATGAAAATCCGAATGACTCTGCCGGGATTCGAACCCACGCGGTGAGGGGTTGAGTGAGTGTTAAAGTCAGCGACTTTACCCTCTCGGCCAAGGAGAAGTTTAAGTCTAATTTCACAAGTAAAAGTAATAAATACTCATGTTTTGTCCAAACATTGATTAAAACGGCCGTGAAGGCGCCGTGGTCCAGTGGTAACGTATCCGATTACGGATCCGAAGGTTGTGGGTTCGAACCCCGTTGGAGGCAAGAATTCTTCATGATCTTCCGGAAAAGCACTGGTCCAACCCAGGAACCGCCGAGAGAGATTAGTATAAGTTGTAAGAATTTGTTACCCAATAGACAAAACAAAGTTTAAACTTTTTTCCTTTACGAATCTTGATATTTTCTAAGAGTTAATGAAAATCAAACAAATGAAGGACAATCTTATTAGAACCTTAATTTTCTAGGGAAATTCTAGCTATTTAAGATTTGCCTTAAAATTAAAATTTAATTAAAATTAAGATGTATATTGAATGCTGCCCCTGGAGTATTAGCTAGTGACGTCATGAAATCTCCATTTAAAGACCACTGTCGTTATTTAGACTAGCTTCTAGCCAGCATTGACCCAAAGACAGTCCTTTTAACCATTGATTATGTAGGATTTGTACGATGTTTAGATCAATTCTTAGAGGTGATAAATTTCCAGGGATCAACAAACCACATATATCAATAACATATTCATTTAAATCGAAAAGAAAACAAACCATTTATTCTGCATTAATATACTTTATGCATAATTTAACATGTTGTTTACTTAATAAATAGTCTTGATTCATGAAATATGCACCGCCAGGACTATAATTCTTTTTATTTACAGGTGAGAAAATAACTGCTCCTTCCATGAGCAAAACAATTCGGAACTCCATAAAAGACGCCAATTAGACACTTGGTGTCTCCGGCGCAGCCGGTAAGCGTTGGACTGCCGCCCTGTAAGTGTTAGGATCGAATTCTAATTAGAATAAGCATGTTTTGCTTCTTTAACTTTATTGTTCTTTCCTTTTTTTCTCTGACAAGCATTTTTACAGCTCCTGATTTTATCGAAAAGAAAAATACGTTATCTATCAATATTTTTAAACCACAAACCATTTAAAACTGTTTTGGAAAATGTAAACAGTGAGTGTTTAACCACAAAACATACTTATATTGCAAATTTCGCCACTCCATCCAAAGCCGCATGAATTGTTCGGACAATGTCCGGTTTTGTAGTCACAAGTCACGTTGTTTAAACAGTGGCATATGTTGTTACAATTATGTCCATAGGTTCCACCCGAACATTCTGAGGAAACAACAGAATGTTTTCATAATTGAACACATCGTTTGTCTCAAGGGAAGGCAAATGAAAACGTTCTTTTGTATTATGGTCAAGAGAATAATACATGTGTAGATAAGTTATTAAGAACAATAGTACAAACACTTGCAAAATTATTAATACAGGGAGTGGTTGACTAAATCAAAGGATACACAATTATGTCATATGTATCAATTTGTAACGTAAGCTCCCACATCTATCACAGTAATGTCTACAGATTATACAGATTATTCTATTGCAATATTTGATAAAAAGAGCAACTTGCTGGGAATAATTAAGAACTTACTCTCATTACAACGGTTAGCAGGGCGGTATCCATCCAAACAACCTCCAGAGCAAAGGCCAGATTTGAAGTTACACATCCCATTACATTTACCACATTCTTCAGAGCAATTCAAACCAAAATATCCAGATGAGCAGTCTAAAGTAAAAACATAGGTAGCACATATTTATCATGTATCTGATGTCAAATAAAGCAGCGAACACAACTCGGAAAGAAACATCTTATATCAACACAAAGTTAATCTTAATACATCGCTTCATAAAGGGACCTTTTTTTATGTTCCCTTATTTTGTTTTGAATACACACTTCTTACTTTCATTGCATTACCTGCAGTTTTTTAATCAATTATGTCCAATGTTTGAATATGACAGAACCATACATTAAATAGTTATGTCCTGTTTCCCGGTTCATGCGTTTTATAGCAACCATGCATAATTATAGTAAATCAATAATTATGTCTTTTTATTTTTTAAGACTAAATATAAGGGCCAAAATTTAGCGCATTTTGTCGAAATTGGCAGCTTTAAAGCAGCTCATTCACATTAAGTCTATAAATACGCATCTACAGACACATGGTCACTCGAAGCAAGCAACCATCCGTGATTGTAAAAACGGTGGTTTCCCCATTACAGGCAATAACGTTACGAACGGTATGGAACCTATATTTTTAATTATAAATCATATTTAGATTTTCTATTTTCATTTTCCATCAATTGACTGAACATATCCACTTTTCGTTTTAAGTCTGAACTAACGAATTCACTACCCGGAACTGGAGAAGGCGCCATGTTGCGGAACGCGTCACTTGGTACCGCAAGCACCTGCTCCGGGGTTAAGATATTTAATCGATTTAGCCGAAATGGCATTAACGCGTGCAATGTGATCAACACTTGCCGAGTTTATTTATTAGGGACAAAGACTCCATCAACTTTAACGAGGGTCTGTGATTAAGCTGCTTTAATATACTCAGCATGTAGCTGATTAAAGTTGTGTTAGACTAAGTGTTAATTTAAACACATTTGTTACATATCGTTGATTACGAATAAACATTATCTATGTATTTATCGTTTTGCCTAGATATTTTAAGAAGTCTTAACTTAACACTTTTTTTTTTCGAGTTCTCATGAATGAACAATTATGTTGGTTGCTCCAGTAACGATAATGCCACATAAACCTCATAATAATGAACATGCCAGTAAGAACAAAATATACTTCTACTAACTTGTTTTACAGAACATGTCGTTTTCATAACCCGGTTCACACAGTTTACATGTTCCGTCTACGTTGTCACATGTGACATTTTCTCTGCAGTATCCGCACTGCTCACTGCAGTTATGACCATACCAATATATGCCACATTCTATGAAAGAAAGCGTACAGTGTCTTTATTACCCCTACATACACCATTTGATTTACATACGTTACACAATTGCTTATCATCATTTGTATATTTAACATCATAGTAAGAAACAAGTCTGGAAAAAGAAATAACAAAGCCACAAGAAGCCATTTTCGTAAAACCATTGTAGTTAAAACTCACTCTCATGACAAGAATGTTTATCTCAATCAGTGCACAAAAGGTGGTGGAATAACTACGCGTTATGTTATACAAATGTGATGAACATCTTACTTTCCGATGTCTGCGACATTCATCCTTAAAAAAAGAATAAAAAAAGAAAGAAAAAACATATTTCAATACCCAAGGGTTCCTAGTAATTAACAATGGACCCAGTCGTCATAGAAAATGTGATCTACACCTCATCGAAAATAAATGAGAAGGCTTTCTAAAATATATTTACTTATCTCCAAGATTGTGGATTTTATAGAAATACCCCATGTGTCCTTACAAATATCGTTTTATGTATGTTTGGATACTTTTATTTACAATTTTTAAAAAATCATTCAATAAGATATTTTGGATTCCCATTCGAAAATATTTCACCAATATTTACACAATGATTTGAAAAAATAAATAAATAAGTGTCATTTAACTTTTCATAGATTAAATTCATAATTTGAATCATTAGTGATTAAACATAAGCGTTATTGAGTTAGAAAAGACAGACTAAAATATTCGCAAAACTTGAAATGTGTATCAGTTATATGGGATAGCATTTCTTTTGAATTGTCTTCATCTAACAGAGCATTATCTTTGATGATCTGACTTAAGTCAGCATCGAATAATTGCTAATTCAAAAATACAACTTATAGTACTATCAAAGATGTATCATGTTTGTATCATTTTTTCTTTTTAATTCTTATTTAAGGCCTAATCACTAGTCAAAAGTATTCATAATCGTCATAATTCAATGTAATATATTTATATCTTCATCAACATATATCTTTACAACATATATCTTTATGTACAAGATGAAAGTATACCGTCACTCTACGTGCAAACTTTTTTAACCATAGATTATTCCTTTAACAATTCTATTTTAACTATATATATATATATATTACCCTGATCACATTTGTCCCCCGTGTAGCCAGCAGCACACTGTCCTCCACATGATCCGTTAGCTGTGTCACAGTCCCGACCTCCAAAACAGTGACCACATGATGCCGTGCAGTTGATACCGTATGTTCCGTTGTCGCATTCTTTGAAAACATATATATAAAATGTAGTTTACATTCTTTGGTTTATTATCTAACTGACAACATCTCAGACTTTTAGGTTGTTTTTATACATATTGATGACAGTGCTACCTTACTGCAATATCAAATCGTTGGAAAGTGTCAAGATACACCCCAACATTATCCTGCCAACGAGGCAAACAAACCTAGGACTACCCTTATGTGTTAAACCAAAAGCGAAGAAGATATACAAAAATAATATGTAACGACTGCCTCAAAGATCAAACACGTAACATTTAGGTTACTAGTCTTACGTTCTAACAACTTGGCCCTGGACCAGTCAAAAATCAGAGTACAGATTGTATAAAAACCCATCTAGATAGTTCATACTATGCTGTCTGTTATAGATACATATGATAAAATAATAATAAAAAAAACAACAACAACAAAACGATATAACTAAGTATAAAAAAGTGGACAAAGTAGGTATTAACGTAATATCGCGCCGGCTTGATTACTCGAATGACACTTAGAGAACATGTCCGTGCCTTAATATATGCTCGTAATTCGGATCTTGCACTTAATTCGTGACCCCAATTTGTTTCGAAATTTCGCACGTGCTTTTCTAGGATATGTATAGAAATGTGCGATAATTATATTTACATTCTTTTATCGATACTTACACCGCTGCTTAAAACCCAAACTGTATGAAATTGCGGCGGCAATGTTTTACTTGGTATAACCAGAAATACCTGAGTATGGGAAAATGTTATGAATTGGGTAGAAACTGCAGAATATGCTAATAGAATTTCAGGTCAGTTATGTGTAGTGTAGAATGAATTTTTCATAGCAATTTTTGTGTAAATTTGTTTTTAGTTCGATAGTAATGCCATTAAAGGATTTTTAAAATCGTAAAAATCCTAATGCGCATTCGCGATCATTGAACTTAAAGGTAAGAAAACATGGACATATATATATATATATATATTGTTGATGGTTCTGGTGGTTCTTATCTTAATAAAGTATGGTCTTGGCCCATAAACCAGATTCTTATTGATATTTAAGTTTTATTTAGGCCAAACGTATTTGAAATAAATAAAAGATTTGGGGGAAACTACTTACTCTCAGTACACAATCCTTCCTTGTAACCGGGCAAACATCCCTCCTCACAACGCCCAGACGAAATGTTACATTGTTTGTCGCCAAAACAATGGCCGCACTTTTTTGAACAGTTAGAACCGTATTTCCCACCGTCACATTCTATATATGAAAGTTATTCATTTTACAAAGAATCACTTAACATACACATAAATTATATTAGAACGAAAAAAATCTATAATTATACAATTGACATAATTAACGTAAGATGTTTTTTTAAGTGAATATACTTATTTTGTAACCTATTTGCAATTGACATGTTTAGAACAAATACAATCGAAATGTACCAGTTTTACAAATAGTGTCGGTGTAGATATACCCAGGTGTACACATGCCACAAGTACCGTTCACATGGTTACATGTACTGAGACAGTTGCCGCACTCAAAACTGCAGTTTTGTCCGTATGTGTTGTTCTCACATTCTGTTAAATGAGAAAATGTTATTTTCTAAAATGTATCTTAATAACAATGTGTGTCGGCTTTCTGCATATATTATACTAGCTGTCATTTTCGTGAAGTTCTTCGTCATCATGCTCAACATCGGGAGCATCATCAACATTGTCGTCGTCGTCGTGTAATATTCCAAGTAATATTTCATTGTGTATAATTGTATATTGATTATCAGTTTAGCGAGACGGGCAATATCTTTATTTACAGACTTATTGTATAATTAGAAAAAAAAGCTCTAAACTGCCAATATTCTGTGAATGGTATATTGGATAGTTCAAGAACTGGGTGTCAAACGTCAGATTTTTGTCCTACCGACAAAACATCAATCGATTTGGGACCTTTGTCTTACATGAGACAAATAATAATTCGTCTCACTGTGACATCACGCAGTAAGAGACAAGTTACATGATGTCACACAAAATAATATTAATATTAGTAACTCAGTCCTGGAACTACCCTTAAGTACTGGGGACCAAGCACAATACTATCTTTAACGACTATTGTGTTTTTGCCGGCCTTTAGGTCAGCCTCTCGGGACAGGGCTCTATGTATAATGGAATATGTATATATCTGCTGCTTCAATTACTATGAATAATACAAATATAAAATGAAAGAGCCTCGCAAATACTATCATTATCATTAGTCGTGGTTTTCTTCTTGAAATTAAATACTTTGTGCATGTATGTTACGTACATGCACTACTTTGCAATATCAAACCATATTTGCATCATTATCTTATTTGATATATTTCGAATCTGTAGTAAACCGTCAAGACCTGTCATTACAGAAATTCAGCTGTACATTGTGCAAATTCATGTTTAAATATTTAAAGACATTTCATTTAATCAACGTGTACAAAAAATCTAAAAGCCTTACGTTGTTCACATCTTTCTCCTATGTATCCATTTTGACAACCATTCGAACACTTCCCGGTGGCGCGGTCACATTCACCATTGCAATAACCGCAGTCCCCAGAGCAGTTTTGACCATATTTTCCAGCAGAGCAAACTGCAAGTTATAATTAACAAATAATATAAATAGTTCTATTTTACAATTTAAACATGATAACAGGTGATAAATAGTGATTTGTTTTTGCACATTTTTTACATCGATTAGTTCTAACAATTTATTTATAAAGTATTCTCGATGGCTCGAATGGCTGTGTTTGTGGTCATTATCATTGGAGAAAACCGGAGCACCCGGATAAGATCCACGTTTGCGGGCAGACGATCAACATCACAAACACGGGACCAGGAGTCGACCCAAGGTCGTATGGTTCAGAAGCGACCTGGTTTTCAACTACACTATCCAGGCAAGTACACACCTGTTTTACAGAGATCTCCCATATAACCTGGCTCACACAACTGGCAGGTACCATTAACGAAGTCACATCGTTGTTCATTATAGCATTTTCCGCATTTTTCACTGCAGTTCTGGCCATACGTCATGTCATCACATTCTGCATAAAATGTAATTAAATACATAAAATATTTAAAGTAAGTTTACTTATATGCACAATATATATATATATATATATATATATATATATATATATATATAACTATGACAGCAATACCTTTATAATCATCATCACCAGTAATCGCCAGACTCAAATTGGCAAGTTTGAGTATTCTCGCAATGTGCAAAACTAATGAGCTTTAGCACCAGTCGAGAAAGCTTTTTTACAGATATTGTTTTTATATGTAGAGACAAGTTAAAAAATGGTCAAAAGGATTTGCAGATAAGCTTATATGGCTCCTAGTCTTGCAAGTGCTGACTGGAAGCCGCCAAGAGTAGGTTAAAAGACTGCGTTTTGTGGGATTTGTTCCAGAGAAACATAAGTGCTGGAAAGAAGCTGTATAGACGGGCTGATTTTATTTTTCGAAGATTTGGATTTTTTATTTGCTCTGCCTATTTATAATGTTACTTGACGAAATTAAATAACTCAATATTAATTATCATTACTTGACAACTGAATTAAAAATATGTTTACACACGTTCATTTGAAAAATCTATGTTTAATTCATAAAACGTAATCCATTGGTACTTTCAGCATAATAAAGATTTGACGCCAAATTAGTGTCGTGAATGGTATTTATATTTTTTTGTTGTTAGTCAAGGTGGATACGTGGCATTTAAGATGAATTAATTAGATGAAACTTTCCAACGCAAGCAATTTAGTTAAATGCAAAGATTCTTTTTTTCCCTCGTCATTTTGATTCTGTCGTCAAAAATTATTAAAAGCCCAGTCATAAAAATGTACGTTGTGCTTGAACTGGTCGCCGAGGCTGTTCAATTACGCACCCCGATCACAGCTGATACCAGTATACCCGGGTAGACACTTGCCAGAAGGGCACACTCCGTCCCAAACATCACAGGCAGAACCGTTACAGTTGCAAGACCGACAGTCTGGACCGAAAGTTCTGGTCGGACATTCTGTTAAGAGTAAATGAACAGCGAATCGATTAATCACCTCAACAAATAGCATTTGAACAAATGGAATATTCGTGGAAGCAATTACAATACGACATTATCCCGATAATCTATTATGTTATATAAAGTTATGAAAAAGCACTAAATTATGAACTTTGGTCTTATTAGTAAATGGGCAAACGAGAGGTAGTTTTAGTTGATCTTCAAACTAGGTACAGCTATATATACTATGTAGAAATGTGTGTATTTGTATGGTATGATATCAATAACCAGTAACTTTTTAATAACTATATAAGTTAATTTGTAATGGAGATGATTGTAATTATTATATGTAATTATGTCATGTCCATTAGCTTTGGAAGAAAAAAAAAATTGTATCTCAAAAACAAACGATAAACCTACCTCCGAAAACCTCAATTTCACAGTACACGTCCTCAACATTACCAGTTTGCTGAACTAAAATATATCGACCTATTACTGGGGGATCAAAGGTCAAGTTGGTTATTACAGCTGGGCTTTCGTAGATCCTTGAAATTTCTGCTTCATCTTTTTCTACCTCAATGCTGATATTCATTTGACTTGATGTCTCTAAAATATGTCAGTAATTATTAATGTGTGTTTGCGTGCGCGCGCAAGTTTGATCTTAATTATTATAACTTGCAATACAGTTGCAACCATAATATGAAACTTGCCAGCAATTTAATATGGAAAAATATTAAAGTCATTTTTGTATACAAATTCAACAATCTGATTATCGAAAGCTGCGCGTCTTTATTATACTTATTTCATTTTTCTTTTTATATGCAATTAGAAACACTTTCTTGTTACTAATCTTTCACGGCGGCTTCATGTTTTGTCCTGTACTTTGCGCCTTTGGTTATCATGATAGGTTCTTTTCTCCAAACGGAAGTCGGATCGTAACAGTTACATTAATCTCAACTGGTCAATGACACCCTGATTGGATACCATATGATAAATGGTTACATAAGTTTATTTTAGATTTTAGATCTAGATTTTAGATTAAGTATATTTTGCTTTTGCTAGCAGATGACAAACACATGAATGGAAAGATAAAATGCCTCAACAACATATGTTTTATCATAGAGTTTAACCCCAAGCCTGGAAATATCAAATGAGTAAGTTTTGTAATATAATAAAACGAATTAATATCAACCAAATAAAGGCTAATACCTTCTGTATTGTTTTGACCATAAACTATCACTGTAGACAGTCTGAATTCCGCGCCCAGGTCAACACGTAACCAGGAATCTGTCTGTTGTGTTGTAACAGCACAACATCCACACGTGTCTGGTGTTTCATCTCCAGGTAACCGTCCGTCAACAGCGTTACTACCTGGGAACTCATTGGGCCAGGCAGGACTCATTTCAACTGTTTTATTCAGAGCAATGTTTGTTCCTGTAAGAGATCATGAAAGTTTAGATACGAAAATAATACAATAGTATTTTTGTAAACTATGAAAATTGTTATCTATTCAAATTCAAAACATTCAGAAAATAGATATACACTTAAAAGTAACATTATTGTTGTTTTAAATATTTGACTGTTAATCTCAAAGAATGCAGTTTTTCAAAATGTATCGTATATATTCAATATAAGGTATTCAAATGATGTTGTTTTGAAAGACCAAATTAGAGATCAGTGTAGAAACTACTTCGAAGAACGTATTGACTGTGACATACTGAAGCTGCAATTTCCGCCGACCCAGCCGTTTTCGCAATCACCACCTGGACAGCGTCCAGACACGTGGTCACATGATACATTGTCCTTACAGTGGCATGTCTCACGACAGTCGAAACCAAACGTTCCATCACTGCAGTCTAAATAAAAAAATATTCATGCTTTAAAATGCAAAATGAAAAAAAAAAAAGATATTTCTATCATTAATTTTTATACTGAAACATTTTTGACTTGACTATTTGAGTTTACCATCACTTCGACAGTATTTCAATCATATAGTGACGTCCAGCTCATTACAGATGGAGGAATCCGGGTAAAACCAAAGACCTACCGCAAGCCAGCAGGAAGGCTTCCTCACATGAAAATCCGAATGACCCTGCCGGGATTCGAACACGCGAAGTGAAGGGCTAAGTGAGTGTTAAAGTCAGCGACTTTACCATCTCGACCACGGAGGTACCAAACATTTTTGAAAAATATTTATGACCAAATAGTAAATCATGTTTATGATGTAATGTTGATGCATGACAGAGAGAAACAAATGGAGGAGGACACGATGAAAATTTTACTGACACATAATGGCCGGCTTTTAATTTGATGGTAATCCGTGTTTTGTAAAATGGTTACGCCTGATTGAAAGAAATGATTTTTTCTGTAAATACAATATGCAGGTACCAACTTGCGCTCATATAATTCTTTGTTTTTACCGTGAAAGATTCTCAATCTTAAGTAATTCCTATCCACACCCCTGCAAAAAGTCTAAAAAGTTTTAAGAGAGACAAAACAACACTATAGTTAAAACAGTCTACATGTATTCCTGCATCTCCTTAATAATGATGTAGCGGTAAATTGTTCATGACTTGCCAGTAACTCTGCCCATTAAGGCGTAATTGTCAGTTATGTTAATTCTGTAATTGGTTTACTATTTTTTTTTTTTTTTTTTTTGATAAATATATTGAAGAAAAGAGGATATCACACACACACATCGTGGTTTTAACAGCAAAGGTCGTAAAAAATGGCACAGGTATAGCTCCCTTGCTTGGCGCTCAGCGTATAAGGGTAGTTTCAGGACTGGTTGGCCCGGTGTCAGGATATTGTGACTGGGTGTGGTAGCATGCCACATGTCTACGGCGTAATACTACAGTGTGGCAGCACTATATCTGTCTCAATTAGACATCGTCTCCAAATGTCTGAAAAACTGTCCGTTAAACCCAACAAATAAACAACAACAAAGGAAAATGGCGATGATTATCTCTTCAAAATATCGACGGGAGTTATTGCGATTGTTATCGATTTAGTACTTAAGATTAAAGAGGTGAAAGCGTTAGCAAGTTCAGCTAAAGGAATAATGTATGGTCAACAAGAAATAACTAAATAACGTTACTTTACACTTAATACGTCTACAATACGCTAAAAATGAATCTTGCTATGGGTAATTCATTGAATAAACTAAAGACGTTTTCGATATACTTTATTGTTTTATTAGGCGGTTAAGAATCTGAAATGAAATTAAATAAATTGCATAAATTTTGCACTGTATTACAGACCCACCCTCTAAAAAGATCATATGTTTCGTTTAAATACTTTACTTATCCAAAAACATCTCATTTCTTCAGACGCATTATTGTTCACCTCGGACACACCGACACTGATGAAAAGAGAGTGTAATTTTTGATACCTTATTATATGACACACACTATTATAACTGAATATTTTGTATATCAAGGCTACAACTACATGTACAATTACAAAGTTAAACTAACTTGATTTGCATCCCGACCCATTGTAGCCAGCGGAACATCCGTTTCTACACATTCCGGATATGACATCACATGGTTCACCAGATCTACAGTTGCCACACTCACCAGTACAATTCAAGCCAAAAGTACCAGCTGCGCATACTACGTTAAAGACAAAAATGAAATTGAACTTTATTCAAATAGTGGTAAATTGCATTTACAGTATGGTGTTAATAACATGCATATTCTATATTTAAACTGCGTTAAGAAGAAAAAGGATATTTCAGCAACGTAACCGTCTTTATATACCTCTAATTATAGTGATGATGATAAAATAAACGGCAACAACTCCGACGTGTTACTTACGAGTCTTACAGAGTTGTCCTTCATACCCTGCTTTACACGAGTCACATGCTCCATTTACTCCATCACATACTTCATCGTTTAGGCAATGACCACAGCTTTCATTACAGTTGTGGCCATAAGTTCTTCCGGAACATGCTAAAGACATTCGAAAGATTACAGAAATATTCTTTTATATGAAATTGCAAAATAACTGCAATTAATGTTATAAGATATTTTAAAGGTCCGTTATATTTCATAATGATTCAATTTTAATAAAAAAAAAAGAAAATACACAATGATAATGAAATTTCGTAGACTAACACAAATGGTTTATAATGTGCAAATATCTGCTGTGAAATAACACTTAAACGCATAGAAAATGTTGACTAAATAACGCTATTTAGTATGTTTGATGGATGTCAAAATACCATAATTGTTTACATTTTGCATTGGCGAGTTTTCCCGAAGTCTGTAATCGGAAATCATATGAATTTGAAAAACCGTCGTCGAATCACAATTTGTTTATCGCTAATTTATCAATTTATGAATTCGTAATTCGTTAACGGAGACATACAGAATGTCTATGGAAAATTGACGAAGATATGCGGAATATGCAAATTACTTATTATTTTAAACAAAAGAATGATCTCAAGTAAAAGATCATTTCTTATTAATGCATTATAGTAAGGTTATCGTCAGCGAGTACAGATTGCATCTCGTAACAAATCTGTTGTACACACTTTGCTTTTTTTGTTAGAAGAAATAAATTCGACAGGTATTCGTAAAGTAAATACTCATTGCAAGCAATGTTAACAAAGACTTTTAGTTTCCCGCCCATAATACAGTAAAACAAAAAAGTGAAACAATGGTGTCAGTGTTCATATACATAGAATATTTTCCTATTTGCGATATGTACAATATATTCATATTCGTGCTATTAGGTTGTTAAATCATTCATATGCTTAATTGTCTTGATGGGTAAATTAATTAAACTTACATATATTGCACTGTGTCCCATTGTATCCAGATGAACACAGACCATCACAATAACCGGAAGTGACGTTACATGGTTCGTCTTCAAAACAATGGCCGCATTTTTTGGAACAGTTCAATCCAAATGTACGGTTACTGCATTCTAGATAAAACATGATCTGATTTAAAACATCCATAAAATTGTATGTTGTTTGCTACTTTCTTAACTTTTTAATATTGTTGTTATTATTATATATCACATAAATATACTTTCTCATATTTACAATTTTGGATTCGAACGTCAACATTATCGACATTATATAATTCTCGCATAACCAGATGTTAAGTAATTTTCAAGATCAACTGAATCGTTTGTGCTTATTTTGTTTATCTAGTTTGTAATCATGTTTGATCAAAACTTTATTCATTAATATGGAATGCATTTTATTTGTTACTATAGATTTTTCGAGTATTGTAAGATTTATAAGTCAAGCATGTTGAACCAAAATTTGCATTAACACCACATAATAAATGTTTTTTATTAATTGTTCTGTATATAAAAAGCAAGTGGAATGGAAAATGAAAATCACAGCAAACTGGCTCGAACGCCATTCCCTTTGATTTCTTATACGAATTCGGTGTGTTCTAAGAGGATACTGGCTGATCGACTCAATGCAAATACATACAGAACGGCAATCGGTAGCTCAAAAGCCATTGTTGTGCATGTTCAATGTCATCAAAATGTGACGTCAATGTGTATTTGTTAAGTATTCGGAAAGCATTTTAAGCGCATACAGAATGCACTGAAACCGTTCGGGAACCATGCGTCAAGTTCTTGGTGCATTCGAAAATTTTGGGTCTGGGTTCCATAAGCTTTCTGAATAACCCATATGGTGCTCCGAACAAACTAAAACGCATGTGCAAAACAAAAAAAAATGGACATCCGGAAAGAGAAAGCATTCTGAAATCATACCGAAAACACTCAAAAACAACACAAAGTATCTGGTGATACATTGGGGAAGACAGTTTTATAAAGATCACACCAGTTTCGTATAAGGAATGAAAAAGAATGCTTATTTGGACCTTAAGTCACAATTCCTTAAGTACCAGATGTACAATGCGTGCCAGTATATCCTGGTGCACATAATTTACAACTTCCGTCAACGTTGTCACAGGACGCCATATTGCGACAATGTCCACACTGTTGACTGCAGTTCTGGCCATACGTTCTATTTGTACAACCTAAAAATATACAGCTGATTCAATTAGAGTTTGGTATCAAATTAGCTAGATAGCAAACATATATTTTAAGTCAAGATGATAAACATAATGCATGGGAACTTAATAATTACATTAAATGCAAAAGCTAGATTCTGAAGGTAATGGACCTTTTTATATCTTTTTAAGTTTATTTACAGAAAAGCATCTAGACCTGAACAAAAAATTATATCAATTCAAATGGCAAACATTGTTAATCAAAACAATACTTTGGATCGACACATTTAAGGAGTGACCATACAATTAGTGACATCATTTTCAGCTCTTAGGTTTCGATTCGGGGGAGACAACTGTTTTTAGCATTTTGTTTCTTCATCAATTTTAATGGGATATAGCGCATATTAAGTTGAGAAGTTTGTCCTACACAAAGGCCTTAATAACAAATTTCAGATGAGCAGTATTTCCAAACTTCTCTTTTCCATATAAAACTAATAACTATCTAGGTATATTGGCTAATATGCCGTCCTGGGTCCCCTGTGGAGGTGGAGATGATTTAGGAAGTTTTGAAAGGCCTTCACGCGGTGCGCCTTTTCTTATTTCAATAACACTATTGACATTCATCGTGCTGTCACGTCATTGAAGCCGAAAGTATTGGGCGATCTTTGCCGACATTGCCATAATTTGCCGAGCCCATATATCAATTGGATTTTTTTTTTTTTATAAATAAGAATAAAATTCAAAACGAACGCTTTTACTTCCAATCTCGTTTTGGGCCTCGCTGGCGTCTATGTTAAGCACGCGAATCCAGAATATCTATATGGGAAAAGAATAAGCTGCGAATCTCTGTTTAAAAGTCTCTGGGTATACGTGTTAAACTGCTTTATCATTACATTTCATAATCTTTTTACATAAATTGATTTATCTTATTCCTAAGGCAAATATAAAATTTAAGATATATTAAAAACATAAGAGTACGTTTGATAAAATGTATATTTATACATTCAAAAAGATAGTCTTCATATTACAATTTTGGAAATATTTTCCATTTACTAAATACCAACATGCGCACGAATGTAAATAATGTTGGCGGGTTAATCAAGACCACGAGTGAAGCCAGTGCAATATATGTCTTGTAACATGGCCAAAATGTATGAAGGAGGCGGTACTACGGTCTCGTGACTTTTTACGCAGCTGGGCCCAAATAATGAGCGCTTAGTGTATCAAAGAGAAACCCCGTAAAATGACCAATCGGTGAAAGGATCCTTTCCTCTTAACTAATCAAATAGCACTTTCCAAACAAGCCCTCACATTTCAGTTTTCTACGTACAGATGCGCTAATGCGTCCTGATTTAATGCTGATAGTATGTTATAGTTAGTTTTTGCGTTTGACTATGGATTTGAAGAACAGTGCGGAAGTTATTAAGTTGAATTGTCATCAATAGACTCTCTTCATAATATTTTCAAAATGTCTCTTATTCTGTGTATCCATACCAGTAACTTATATTTGCGAATGTGCTTTTCGTGACAACAAAGAAATACTCGCGAACTCTGAAGGGTTTACCGAAGGTATGGAAATCCAGTTCATCTCACTAAATAATCATTAGGGTCCATGTGTAGAGCACAACTTGCCGCTTCGGATACTCTTTAACCCATTAAAATTGATGAAGAAAAAACATCTTGCAGTCGATGCAAATATGCCACTTGTGATAGATTTAAGTGACGTTACATTACGTTATTATTAAAACTACAGAATTATTTTCTTAACGAAGCATTTCATTTCCAACTTGCTTGTTACCTGCTTTTAAGTATTAAAAATCTAAACAGTCTATACAAATTATCTAAAGAGTTTTATATAAAAACTGTTTTTTTTTACAAAGTACGAACTATCTTAATACGAAAGAATCACTGTTACAGATTCCCGCTTTTACATGAAATTTCCAATACACTTCTTACATGTGATACTACAGTTATGATTAATTAAAATATCCTTTGCTTTTCGAAATGTCCTCAATGGTCACAATACAGTGGTCACGCGATTCCTCAATGTGGCGAATCATTGAATACCGGCGATGACTCGAGCTATAAGCCCAGTCCCTTGATATAGCCCTTCTTTTTTATATAAACTTAAGGTCGATTCTTCAAACATGCGATTTTGGATATCTCGAGCTCCGTCCTTGGTCCCTAGATAGTTTATCCTATATAATTTCTATGCGATTCCTCGAAGTCGATATCAAAACATAACTGTATCTCCTTGACAACCATACTCCGGCCCTCTGACCACCTGTCCCTGTAATTAAAACCTTGGTCAAGATGGTTTTGTATTTGTTTTCACACACCGTCAAGCCTCCGTAGAGTCCATAGGTGAATTGTTATATCAACACGGACATGTAAAACGTATTTTCGCACCTACTGATCATGTAACAAACTGCGACGGTTCTGCATAATTAATCATTTGTCATTAAAGGTGCCGATTTTGTTTGTTTGTGTGTTGTTCTTTTACTCTGTAATTATTAATTTGGAGAACCACGGCATAATGTTTAGTGTTTATTAGAAGAATGTAAAAAATACGCAACGCCTCCATATAAAGAAACTAAAACAAAGGGTTTCAATCAAATTTTCGGTAAAAAAACACCTTATTTCTGACTTAATTCTCACAATGAAAGCTATGTTAGTGTTAATTTTGGTTAAACATATTCTATGTATAAAAAGTACCATAAACTATAGTACTATAACGTAACAAAATAATTAATGAAAAGTATCAACAAAAATAAGTGTATTGAATTTTTACATACAAATGATTCCTCGAATACGGCGATTCTTCGAGCTTTTTTGCAGATCCCGTCAAACCTCGAGAAATCGCGTGACCACTGTAATGCATTTTGACAGATCTCAAGGGAATTCCAAATTTCTTTTATTATCGTTTTTTCGGCGTAACTGTATCAAATTGATTTTGACCTACTTCTTAAACCAATCAAATGTTGGTATGCAAATGACGCCAGAGAAAATACAATGCCATCATTGGCTTATATTATTTAGGATATTAAGGATATTCCAACTTAAAATGGGAGTGTCAGGTTGTACAGTGGTCATGCGATTCCTCAATGTGGCGATTCATTGAATACCGGCAATGGCTCGAGCTACAAGCCCGGTCCCTTGATTTAGCCCTTCTTATTCTATATACAAACATGCGAATTTGGATTCCTCGAGCTCCGTTCTTGGTCCCTAGATAGTGTATCCTATATTATTTCTATGCGATTCCTCGAAGTCGATATCAAAACCTACCTATATCTCCTCTCCTTGACAACCATACTCCGGCCCTATGACCACCTGTAATTAACACCTTAGTCGAGATGTTTTTCTTTTTGTCTTCACTCATTGTCAGACCTCCTTACAGTATATTGGGGAATCGTTATATCAACACGGCCATGTAGAAAGTATTTTCGCACCTACTGATCATGTAACAAACTGTGATGGGTCTGCATCATTAATCACTTGTCATTAAAGGAGCTGATTTTGTATGTTCGTGTGTTGTTCTTTTCTCTGTAATCATTAATTTGAAGAACCACAGTATAAGTGTTTATTAAAAGAATGTAAAAAATACACAACGCCGCCATATACACAAACTAAAACACAGGTTTCATTCATATTATCGGTAAAAAAGAACTTATTTCTGACTTAATTTTCACAATGAAAGCTATGATCGTGTTATTTTTGTATTTTAAACACATATTATGTTTATAAATTATTATTAAAGGCTTAACGTACAAAATAATTAATGAAAAAACGACGTTAATGTATCAACAAAGGTAAATGTATTGAATTTTGACACATGAATGATTCCTCGAATACGGCGATTCTTCGAGGTTTTTTTGCAGATCCCGTCCGACCTCGAGAAGTCGCGTGACCACTGTATATAACTTTCTACTTGATATAACATGTTTCTTTTTCAGTTTAAACATGAAAGGTAACAGTAATAAAAATTTAACACTTCCTTATCAATTTAGGAATGCTGCATTGACAATATGATTTAAAACAACTAAATAAAAAGTGGGCGTATGTTAAATTTGTTTTGTTATATAATCTTCAAAATACCTCCCGTAATCTTGGTATTTATAAACATTTTTGCTAACGTTTCAAACTTTACAATAGTTTTAATCTCTTTTGCATGTTACAATTGACAATTATTTAGCCACGCCGAATATCTTTTTAAAGATAGTTCTTGTTTTAACTAGGAACAATATTTTTGCAGTGTACATTTGTCTCACGATAACATAGAATACTATGCTGTTGTTGTTGTATTGGGGTTTACCGTCGCTGCGATAGTATTTCAATCATATAGCGACGTCCAGCTTATTACTGGTGGAGGAAGACCCCGAGTACACAGAGGTACCCGGGTAGAACCACCGACCTACCGCAAGCCATCTGGAAGGCATCCTCACATGAACAATCCGAAGTCCCTACCGGGATTCGAACCCACAGTGGTGAGGGGCTGAAAGATTTGTAGTCAACGACTGTAACCGCTCGGCCACGGCGGCCCCTAGGATACTATGAATGAAACTTCTTAATGAAAAAAAAATCATTAATAAATGTTAGTGTAAAACTCTCAAGAATACAAGCATTATTTCATGCTATAATATGCCTAAGATTATTTTGTTGTATTCATAAACATCGTAAAAATGAATAACTATTACGTGTATTTTTCGAATGCGCTTCGCCATTTGATAAAACATATGAATTAAAAAGTCTATAATGTTATACAGATACATAATACAAATTGTGTATGCATGGCTGACGTAATATACAATTAATCATAGCGTTAATTCTAAACGGCATTGTATTTTCCTCTAAAATAGTGATTTGTTGGCTACCATTTGTAAACGGATGATCACGCCATCTATGCAATGAAACAAAGGCATTTTTGTTGAACTACGAAGCATGGTTATTTGCTACAACCTTTGTCGCAGTCGACTCCAATGTATCCAGGCAGACACTTTCCCGACGGACACACCCCGTCCCAGATATCACAGGGAGGACCGTCACAGTGGCAGGTACTGCAATTGGGACCGAACGTTCCGGATGGACATTCTTTAAAAAAAAGGAGGGACAAACAGAATTACATAAAAGCATGAAATGTGAATAAGTCAAAACAGCGACAGGTATCTTGAAATGAATTACTAAATAATCAATATCACGGCTGATAGAGCTGCCTAAACTAGATATTGAATCCAGAAACTCTTGACATATGCACATGCTTACGTCTTCAATAATATACTTTTCAAATTAAAGATTCCTGATTCTCATATATCTCGTATATAACTTGGACATTACTTACATTCGATTAAATCACATTATTGCAATTAGTGAGACGAGTATATTTAGCATTTGATTTATAGGGTGATCCGTGGCAAGAAAATATCCTCATGTTCCCTTTTGTTCTTTCTTTGTCATGTCATTGTGGTACACGAATTTTATGTGGATTAGGATTTTGTTCGGAAATTAATAAAAGCTAAAATATGTCTCCACTTTTAACGAAAGTGAAGTTTATTCAAGAGTAAACACGGACCATATTTTGTAAAAAACAAATGGAGATTTGGAATTGTTGATCTATAAATGTAATTATTATGTAACAAGATACTTTGTAAGCATGCATGGCACTCATTGAATTAACATTTCTGTCTGAAGTAAATAGAACGTTTAAAGTTTTTGACAATGGTGAAAACATGGTTGGAATGATTGTGGATTTGTGTTTAACATTGTGTTAAGTTTTTAAAATAGAGAGAAGAATACAAATTCAGTGACTTTTGATACTCCGGTATGTCATTCTTATAGTCAAACGTACCGTTTTGCATGTAAATGTTTTATAAACTATTTTATTCTTATTTCATGAAAATTGTGATTAATAAATCCTAGTTTTCTTGATATATGTGAACCCGTCTTTAAATTTGTAGAATAAGAAACTGGTCCATTGGGAGTATGCCATAATCGCAGATTTTTTTTCCGTCACAATTAAATTTCACAATTTTCTTGAAAGACGCTTTTAATTGAAATATGGGCTAATCTTTATCAACATATTTTAATTACAATATATATCAGTATGTACATAAATTACGATAATTCGATAATTGTCTCTTGCAATAAGGTTTTACAAATTGTATTCATATTGTAATGAAATTTAGGAAATAAGGTCTAATGAATTGAAAATATATCACTACATTACGTAATTTAATTCTAATCTATCTAAAAGCAGAGTCGTTCTCGTGGCATATTTGTTACTATACCGAGGTAGAATAAAAGTATTACACATGATGGATCGGTTATATTCATAATTTCCTGAAATTGCAGTCTTAATTATTTTCCATGTGTGTTTTGTTGTGTTTGATTATGTCAGTATTGACTTTCCCGTAATTCCAGTCCAGTAACCAATATCATTTCCAGGATGATTCAGGATAGACCTTCATGCATAAATATACATATATACTAACCGACAACACCTTAGCGATTCATTTCCATCGTTATACACCTACCGATCCGGGTAGTCGACGGTAAGAGAGTACGTGCACTTATATGAATGTCGTGGGTTCGATCCCCGGACACAGCATACCAAAGTCGTTAAAATGGTGCATGTATATATCCTGTAGACTAAGTGTATTCAGTATATTTTACTGGGCTTATCAGCCAGGTACAAAGTGTCTCTACAATAGCTCTACAATAGCAGTGTAGGGCAGTTAGCATGTGCAAGCACAAGAGTATATACTTAAGTAACCTTTGGCCACTGTAAATAAATGCGATTAAACGTGTATTTTCTTTAGACTTATATTTACTGGACCAGATTTACAAGAGAACACAAATATCCCATGTGCTTTTGAACTCAGCACATAAGGTTGTTTCTATGACTGGATGACCCACGAATTCGTTTTGGTGCAAAGAACTAGTAAATCACGTAATTATGGTTCTAGGACTCAACTGCACGATGTTAAGAATTACACACACACACATAAACATATATAGAAGTGATATATTTGTTATATCTTTATTTTAATATATATTGTTACATACTCATAGCTTAAATTGAGTGTTTTTAAATGTTTATAAATAGACTGAATCTTAAAAGGTGTACTGTCTGTCACATATTATAAGTACAATTGCTTTAAAATTTGTAAGATTTTATTGTTGAATAAATATGTAACAATTATGAACATTTACCAAGGCGTTAAGAATAAAATAATCAGCATCTGAAGCATGTAACGCATCAAACGCCATTTTACATTTGGTGCATCACAATTGGTTATTCAAATATCTTATGAAAATTATAAAAGCTAAAATTTATCATAAAATTGTCAGTGAGAAAAACAAAAACTTTTTTCACACGGATTTGAACCCACAGCCCTCATTTACAAAGCAGATGACAGCAATTTTACCCTATTTCAATTCGAATTAAAGGAACTAAATAGGTGACTCAGAACTGAAAAAAGTATGTAAGCAATTGAGAAAATAGTTTGACAAAGTCTGGAATTTACAATGTTTACAACACGAATGTTATACTTTCATATTTGCACATATATTTTCAATTTTTGATATACATTTACATGTATTACTTCGAAATGAAAATAGAATAGGCTTCGAATTCGAGAGAAAAATCAATTAAAGGAATATTTTGTTTAAAGAAAAATCATATAATCTAAATGAAGTGTAAATGCTCATATCAGCAGTTGATTACATTTAAGAGAAAAGTTACATACAAACATATTAACTCTCACACAAATATTACATGTATACATAAACTCACCTCCGTACACCTCCACCTCACAATACACGGTTAGCAAGAGTCCCATCTGTTGTAGAGTCACATATCGTGCCAGTATGTCAGGATCAAATGTTTCTTTGATAAACACACCGGAAGTCGGGAACGTTTTTGTAGCATTTCCCTTGCTTTCGTTCAGAAGGTGTAGGTAGATGTTCATATTGTTGAACGTTTCTGAAGAAAGAATACGTAAAATAAAAATGTGATACAGTTTAAGTATATATTCGAGGAAAATTTATGTATCGGACACATGGACACATAAACGAATATGAAATATAAAGGAATGTTTGTAATCTTGTCTCTTACTGACTTTTATCATATGATATTAGGCTCAATCAGCTGTTTCCGGCTAATTTCTAACACGTTACATATAACTTTAAGGCCGAATTACATCACTCCGCGTCACGCGCGTGTATTATATATATAAATATATATATATATATAAATATATATATATATATATATATATATATAGTGTGTGTTGAACTCGAACAGCAGAATTAAATTAAAAATGCAGATTACCTTGATCAAAAAGATGCATTATTCATATGTTGATTAAAATGTTTAAGAAATGGGCATGTTAAATGGTTACTTTCAGTTATTATTTTAAACTATTTACTTGATGTTAGATTCAAACAGTAATTCGTTCATCCATGTGTTTGTTTGTTGTTAATTTCGCGACTGCTGTAAGTATATGTCATATGATAAATCTGAAGTGTCATTTCACATCATCTTTTACTAAACTCGTTCATGAAAATGTTATTTAGCTCACCAGAGGCTTGCTTAATAACATTTTTATGAACTTGTTACAATAGAAAGTGGCAAAATATCATCCTTTGCTAATTTAAGTCCAGAATGAGTTTGCAAGTCACTTTATATCTGACCAGTAAAATGTGTTGTTCAAATTGAAATCCAACTCGGGTTATATTATATAACTACGCACGCTTTCCACAAAAACCTACTTGGATCGCCTAGGGGCATCAATTATCTCTCGGTCGATATCAGTTTTGTGTAAATCTGTCCTCTCTAGCCTCGGCTACACAACGAGAAACATTGCATACTCGTACATACTTATGATAAAATGGTTGGTAAAAAATCTGCGTTCGCCGCCCAAATACGGGCCTACATCAAAAGCCGCTGTTTTCTTGGGATAGGTCCAAAAGAGATATTTAATGACATATGCTCAACTTATGGACCTGTTGAGCTGTCCTATGCATCGGTTACTAGGTGGTGCAAGAAATTTGCAAGTGGAATAACGTCCTTGCAAGATGCACCATGTGGCCATCGCAGAAAGACAACAACCAGTCCCAAAATGGTAGAAAAAGTCAGAGAAATTGTATCGACAGCTGCAAGATTCACTATTAGGGAAATAGCCCGAAAGGTAGGCATCTAAATAGGGGCAGTTCATTCAATTTTAAGGAAGCACCTTTAAAAGAATAAGATAACTGCGCGATGGATACCCCATTTGCTCACAGAGGAGCAGAAGCATCGCCGCGTGAAAATGGCAAAATCTTTGCTGAAAATGTACCCAAAATAAAATAATCGCTCGTTTGCCAATATCGTCACAGGCGACGAGACATGGGTGCATTTCTATGAACCCAAACGAAAACATAAAAACAAGATATGGGCTACAAAAGACATGAAAAGGCCATGTATAGCCAAACGGACAATGAGCGTCAGTAAGGTTATGTATGCAGTTTTCTGCACAAATCAATGGCCTGCTATACTAATTGCTGTTCCGGAAGGTAAATCGGTCAATAGCAAGTTCTACAGAGGGGCTGTTCTAAAAAAGTTGAAGAAATATTTCAATAGACGCAGGCCAGCGACAGGTTTGTCGGGGTTCAGGTTGCTGCATGACAACGAGTCTAGCCACAAAGCGGCTATTGTACGCGATGTTTTAGGCAGGAAAGGCTGTAGAGCTTCCGCACTCGCCGTATTCCCAAGACCTTGCCGCCTGTGACTACTTCCTGTTCCCGAGGCTCAAAAAGTACCTCACTGGACGAAAATACAAAACACGAAAAGATCTTGGTTCAGCCGTCTTCCAGTGTCTCAAGGGTAAACCCAGAAACGACTATGACACTGCCTTTAAAATTGGATCAAAATATTAAAACTGTGCAAAGCTCACGGAGGTGAATACTTTGGAGGAATCCGATAGTTGGTTTGTGAAAACTATCAAATCCTTTCTAGATATGCTAGGAATTGCATTTCAATTTGAACATCCCTCGTATACATTGCCTAAATGATGCTGAGAGATCAAAGAGAGTTTTTTCAGAAAACAAAGAATATTGTCCTTAGTAAACTATTTAATGCAAATGGTATATGGTTTAAACATTGTTTTTGAACAAGAGCTGTCCGTAAGTCAGCGCGCTCGACTATTTCAGTGCTTGTCAATAAAAACATGCAGTAAAAGGCAAATAATAAGTCTCTGAATTATAAAAAAGTAAATGAAAGCAATAAATACGTATCCTAAGTTTCAAAGCATTATCTCAACGGTTTAAGTGAACAAAAAGGTGGTATGCAAACCTTAACCAATATTCTACGTCGAAAAAAGGGGCATAATGTTGTCAAAATCCATGACTGAGTTATTTACACTTATATAAACTTGTCTACAGTTGGGTGTGATGGTCATAAACAAGTATTATCGCAATACCTAAAAACGTTCAGTGAAAAAAGTCAGGTAGTACAAAAAACTTAATCGAGATTCTAAGTCAAAAGGGACATAATTTAACAAAAATCTGTGATAGTGTTATGTACTCTTGCCTACAGGTGGAGGTGATGGTCTTAAACAAGTATTCCTTTGTTTCATCGCAATACCTTAAAAGGTTCAGTGAAAATGTGAGGTGCTACAAACTACGAAAAAGTGGCATAATTTTGTCAAAATCCATAACAGATTTATTCCCTCTTGCAGGTGGGGTTAGTGGTCATAAACAAATATTCCAAGTTTCAAAGCAATACCTTAAGGGATTCATTAATAAAGTTTTACGACGTTATGCCGACGCTCGGGTAAGTATAATAACCCTCCTTATTCTTCGAATAGTCGAACTAACAAAGAAATATTAATGATTACTATGTAACTAATTTGTACAAAATATTGACAGTACGTGTGTATATTGACTTTAAACGATTTTTTTTGTCTGTCGCTTTGGTGTTTTACTTTTATCATAAAAGCTGTAATGTGGGTAGGGTGATGCAAATGTCAACAACTTCTTCATATGACGGTATTTTTTCTTTAAATTTTATATTTGTATTAGTGAAACAATTCAAATTCAGACTATATATATATATATATATATATATATATATATAAATATACATGTATATATATATATAATAAACTTAACGAAACTTGAAGTACTCCGATTTCAAATTTGTAGAGAAGATATATTTTCCAAAACATATGTCCAGTAAATATTAAAATGTGCATTGGCTCAATCTGTTGTCTGCTTGAATAAGTTTGACGCATAATCAACTCTGTGAAACCAATTTTCATAAAAACCAAACCATACACTACAGTGGAAAATACCAAAAGCACCAAATAAATAAATAAATAAATGCTTTTAAATCCGTTTTCCCCCTATGCATTTTTTCTTATAACAGATAACAAATACAGTAACATATGGGTACAGAAAAGAGTTGATCATTTGGTATAAGAAACTCATTTTCTTTAAAATTATTAAAGATAGAGATTTTGACAGTGAAATAAAAAACAAAATCGCTCAAAACAAATAAAAAAAGATTAAACAGTTGTTTATGCAAACGGTAAACATCAATTTGAGGTGTATTTGATTATCTTTTTTATGAACATTTTATGTAACAGTGCAATTTATAATACAATGTGATGTACTATTTCAATTTTCGTAGTGACAACTTAAGCCATTCTTAATAGATAAATTTCTTTTTCTGGCTTTGTCAATTATTCATAATCAGCGCGCGTATCTAAATCTCAATCAAGCTCGGCTTTATAACCCTTTAGTAAACCGTACATTTGTTCTCCAAAAAACTGAACTGGTTATCACAAAACATTGAACTGGTTTGACAAATTGAGTCATTCGTTATGAGTAACACCCATATTATGTTAAACATGCTACCGAATAAGAAAAGTTAAAGAAGAATAATTTTATAATATTTATTGACAAAACTGGATCAGTTTAGTTTAAATGTCCCACTGACAGTATTTTAGCTATTTTGTGGACTCTGTCTACACGAGACTAGTATAAACATAGTAACAAAAATACGTTGCTGAAAGAAAACGCGATTATTCGTGTTTGAAAAAAAGGTTTATCACAATTATCATCATAAACGCCCTTGGAAAATGAGCATGCGATATGTGACGTCATTTATATTTTAAACATGGTTGTTATTGACATTTTTTCACCATTTAAATAATATTGATGTTATGATCTGCTAAATGCACCTGCAAAAACTATTTTGTTATTTAATTTATATGGATGAATATCTATAATGTGCGTGTATTTTGATGATTTTTTTTCTTGGTGATAATTGAAAATGTGACAATTTAATCAAGCATGTCTTGTGTCAGATATCTTTTATATATAAATAGTAAACTACCAAACAGTAAACATTAATCAGTAAGCTGTCAAATTTATAAACAGTGAACGAATAGTATACTCTGTATTTAAATGGTGACAATAATATCCAATTTAATATTCAAGGAATGGTACTAAAAATCTGTATCCGCTAATTGGGATTGTAATTTTAATACAATATGTGTTTTTTTGCACGAAAGAAATATAACTAAACCGTCTAATAATGCTATATTAAACCTGCGTACAGTAATATGCAAAACAATGAATTGCTAGCTGGGGCATTCGAGTGACAACTGTCCCGTCTAAATGATAATTGCCCGAGGGATTTGCCAGTGGCAATTATCACTCAATGCCCCGACTAGCCACCTCTGTGTCTGAATCGTCTCTCAAACTTAAAAAATGAAGAAACGTTAAATGCTATAAAGTCTCTGTATTCCACAGTTTCAGTTTCTACTGACTGGTTTGATGTTTATTCTGGCTTAAGACAAGGGTGTATTTTATCACCGTTATTAGTCAATCTTTATATTAATGATCTTGCTGTATTTCTCAAATATTTTAACATAGGTATTAAAGTTGGAGATGAATTTTTACGTATCTTGCTCTATGCGAATGCCATTGTACTTTTAGCAGAAAATGCCAATGATCTCAAACAACTGTGAAACATATAACATGATTTTTGTAATTTAAATGACATGAATATGAATATTACTAACTCTAAAAGTAATACTGTTCATTTTAGACCTCGTAAGTGTCCAAGAACAGATACGGTTTTTGTTTGTGGTAACAACAAACTTAAATTAGTAGATAAGT
>CM037793.1:5300729-5350729 GCA_021229015.1 Solen grandis | reverse complement strand
ACGCCATGTAAACCATTTGTTATTTAATATATAAGTCTCGAATTTTGAATCAAAGAGATGAAAAATAGATACACATTAAGTTATTGAATAAAGAAAGAGCTTAAAGAAATGATAAAAAGATAAAGATATAGGAATTTTGATCGTAATAAAAACCATTAATATATATTTATAGAACATTTATTTTTAGCGTTGGCTAAAAAGTTTATTATATGTGAAAAAAATACGTGCGTGTAAAACAATAAATGAAAATACGTCTTGGTTCCCTACTGTCCAATACAACAATGCAATCATATTGTTTTGTGTTTCTTCTTGTAACATGTTCCGAGTAGACTCACGTTTGAAACACACACAAGTTCTATATATATATATATATATATATATATATATATATATATATATTATATTATATATATATATTATACACACACACACACACACACACATATATATATATATATATATATATATATATATATCAATTCGACCATAAGCTATATTTACAAAATAATAGTTTTATTAAACAATTATCTCGGAAGTACTTCGTGTGTCGGTCACTGTTGGTATTTCCCTATTTCATGCGATGTCCTGTCTCCGTGTTTTTGACCATTCACATACACCTTCTGGATTTATTTTTTATATATGTGGGACTTCCCATAGGGCCGTTTTGTCCGTCCTTACCTTGCAAATGATAAATTGCAAAAATCAGCCAATGATTAAACTCAATAAATCGTATTTACGGAATCAACACAGACTTCAAAATCTAAGGCAAGTTCGTGTTACTCTTAATTAGCGATTGTAGTCACTTTATAAATGAATCGAATCCATCAAACTACATAAAACAGCAGTTGAAAATAAACAGGTGGAAACTTACCAATGTGTCTAGTAGTAAACCAAAAGGTCATGAGCGAATCAATCACAAAAGCCTGAAACATCAACGCTAATTAATACAAGACCATTAAAATGGCTGGAGCTCACTGCATTGTTCTTGTGAGTAAAATGTGCGCAATGTACAAAGTTTGGCGTCTGGGAGATCATGAAAATGATTCAGTTAGTACAATAGACAGCGTCTCTACTGGCCCAAGATCATTGATACAGAGCTATACAGATCATAATTCATTTACGGGAGAACAATGGTCATCGCATATTTGAGTCAGAGCTTAATTAACCCTTTCCCTTATATAGAATCATATAGACTCATTTTGACGCACTCAGTAGGTACCACATAAAGCCTGATCTGCAGAAAACCACAGTTAAACCTTACCAAATTTAATTACAAAATCCTCATTTCCAGACCACTGAGGAGCAGCGAACAGCATAAAACCTGATCAGCCTGCGAGTTACTCGCAGGCTGATCTGGTTTTATGTTGTTCGCATAGGTCTTTTCATGGTTTCCTCTATGAGGGAAAGGGTTAAGCATTTATTCCACAAACCATGACAGTTATATCAGTTTAAGTGTATCTATACAAATGAGGACTAGAAAGTCATAGCTTTTCCTATCCATTTTTTTCCCATCCAGCTTTAAAGATTACATGGGAGAGACACAAGTCCGTGAAGGACATTTATTAAGAGTTTACTAATATGTTATCACTAGCACACACATCTGTTTCTTTGTATCAGACCTACTATGGAGATAAAGCAAAATTGTTCCATTTCTTTAATGGGGCTCCTGGGATAGGAGGGCAGATTATATTCGTTATGCAATTATTTTATTCCGTGTGTACGAAATATTATTACACGATAAAGGAATAATAATTCATAAATACGAGTTACGAATATACATTAGTAATAAAGTGGAAAAATACATCGGAAAAAAAAAACGAAAGAAAACCACAACATAGAACTGTAATATGGTTAGACAATTGTACCTTTTTTCATTATTTCATTTTGAATGTCTTGCATACTCGTAATTGACCCTTTACTTTTAAAAATTTCACATCATATATGCATTTCGGGTTACAGAAGCTGACAGTCTTTACATTAAAATGGAAAATTATGGTTGGGGCTTTAACCTACGTTTTAAATTACGTTTGAAATTATAAATCGTTGTTTTGTTGCTTAAACCATCAACTTAAAGTTTTGTTTAAGCTAAAATACATTCAACGTTGATAAGGAAATAAGTTATTACAACAACAGTTCATGACTTGGAACCGTACTTGTTGAAAGGTCATGTCAAATTCTTGCCCTTACCGTGTTCGAACCAACAACATTCGGATTCGAAGTTATGTACATTATCACTGGATCATGGCGCCCAACTTTCAGTAAATCTGTTTTCTAATAATAAGTTAAACATTACTATCAGACATGTAAAAAAATATCTTACTATATATGCGATATGTGTTTTATGTCACCCCTTCATCAAATTTGTGTGTGTGAATGATGTTGTGTTTAACATGGCTCGTATGAGTTGACAGTGAGTCAACACACCTAGCATGTCACATTATTCATTCGAATTTTATATTAAAGCATCTCTGTCACAGAGGATCTTTGACCAAGAATGTGAATTATTGCTATTTGTGTGCATTGCGTATATCAATACCCAGTTACAGATGACGCATTGTGACCAAATTCGCCATTCTGTGATTGTAAAGCAATAGGTAGTCCATCACTGGCTATAGCGTTACGAATGATATAAAGACATCTATATTTAGATTTCTATATCCGTGTACCGTCACGTGACTGAACACAGTCGCTCTTCGCAAACGCGCTCACTTCATAGGCTGAAAGTTTTAAAAACACTTACGAATTTGTAACCAGGAATTGGTGAAGGCGTCGTGTTTCAAAACATGTCACGTGGTTCAGTAAGAGCTTGCTTCGGAAACTCCGAATTCTATAATATTTGATCGGAACTCCCTAAAGTGGGCATTTACGAAAATAGCGTTTTCTCGTGTCATGTGACCTACACTTATTTTTATTTGTTGGAAAACAAGAAATCATAACATCATTAACATTTTTTTTTTATTTCCACCGATCAATTCGGATCGAGCTGCTTTAAGGCTGTTAGACTTGTCCAAAAGTTACTCTTGTATTAGTGACACTTACTTATTAAATATTGTTTCACGTTCGAACTAATATCACTCAACATTGATGGTAGAGTAACCACAAACCGAGGATATGGTCGTTCAAAATCAGTTTTGACACGCTTGTGAACATTGGCAATGACCCAGGGATTGTATGACAATGGATCAGAAGTTAGTGGATACATTTGACTCGTGGCCTTCTCTCGGCAATGTACTATCAAAATCAAAAACTGTCGCGAGTGACTTTGTATAAGGTTCGATTTCCAAACCATACTTATTTGGAGCTTGTTTTTTTTTATCTTTTTTTTTTGTTTCCTTTTGTTTCCTATATCTCCCTTGTAATGTATAATATTACGTAAATTAAATGTTTTCATTCTATCTGTAACATAATATATATGTTCTTTTGAAAAGTATTTGACTCAAATTCGCGACCCAGTTTTGTTTTCGTTTTGCATTAAACTTGTTTAAGTATTTGATTAAGACTTTCAATGACATAATCCAAACGAATATAGATCGACAAATGCAATAATCGAGGTAAAGTTATAACTATACATTATGCAAATACCGGTGAATATCACTTGATAAAAAATCAATAGGATCAAATTTACATTTAAATATGAAAACATCTTTCTGCAAATTTATTTTGTTGAAATTGTTATTGTGATAAATCCTTGATGAAAAGCGTCTATAAGCACGTGGAAAAATTTCTGAACACTAGATCGACCGATCATCATTTCCTTTTTATTTTCTTACGGAAATAATTTTGATGAATGCAAAATGCTACTTGCGTGCAAATGTCGATTTTAGTGCCCGATAAAATAAACCATTCTGTTGCAATGTGCGCATAGCGAATTCCACGGCAGACATTAACGTAAACGTCTTCTTAAAAATACATATACATCAAACGTCAAGGTTATCTTTGATAGCTTATGATTTGACAGACATAAAGTCCCAGCGTATAAGCTTTACTGTCAAACGTATCTGTTGCATCTATTGATACAATTCGAAATAAATGTCATATTAAACAGCATGTGATATCGCCAATAACTTCCTCATTAATAAATTCCTTTAATGCAGAAAATACATTCACTCAAATTGCATGTGTCTCAAGCGTCGTGAAAAAATGATAAAAATAAGACAAGAAAGGATATTGATGAATTGTGTTACAAAAATACATCTCACTACGCCCTGTTATCACAATGAACTCGAAAAGAACAAAGACCTAGTATTGTTGAACTCGATAGACAAACCTGAGCCCTCAGTCTTCAATGTCGAAAGCTTCGTTTAGAATGTGAACACCGCGACGTATCTGTTGACGAGGCGCTTAAAGATTTTCGTCTTCACTTGATGTGCGGTCGATCCGAATCACTTTAAAACAAACATTGCACAACGCAACGGATGAACTAGCCATACATACACTGAACAACTTTTCGGATTGGTCATTTAGGTTTTTGTAAATTTCCAACAAAACAAGCACTCGAAACCATTTTGGTAAATGTGACATTTGAAAACATTTCGTGGAGCAAAAGGTCCGCCATATGATATTTCATTTATAGCTCGAGATGATAGCGTTTTGTTTAGGACAATCCTCTAATATACCATTTCACCAGAGGATCGGCAATACTCTGGATAATTCGCTGATCTATATTAACCAATCAGTGACTGGGGAAATATCTCAAGTAATTTCCTACTTAATAATGTATGAAGTTATCCGATCCCCGGTCGCGACATACTTAAGTCGTAAAAATGTTTTGGTATAGCTCCTTAAGGGTAATTCCAGGAGTGGTTGGTAATGTGACTGAAGCAATGTTATATCTGTCTCAAACAGACATACTCTCTAAATGACTGAAAATCTGTCAGCAGGATGTCAAACCCAATAATAAACCAACAAAATTTAATATTGAAGTATAACTAAATCACAAATAGAGTTTATATATATAATGTAATGTCTATATTAAAATATTGCTACTTTTGCATTTCCGTAGCTCCAATTTTTAGATTATTGATCAGGGTTGCTTACAACTCTGTTCTGTGGTAGCACACAATTCTGCATCAGATACATTTCGGGGCTACTTTTAGACTTTATAATTTCCCTCCTTTTGAAATAAAGTTCAAAATCTAATTTTCTGTCTTATTACTTAGTGATATTGATTTTTATGTTTATTTAAATTCAACTGCATTTTGGAGGTCAAAACTGAATTGAAATGTGTTAATGACTGATATCGGAGAGAACGTGTTAAATAAAATGTAATGAAAAAAAAAAGAGTAAATTCGCAAGTGAGTTAATTAATTCGAAATTGCCTTTAAATACATGAATACACATTCTTGTCACTGATGAAATTACCCATATAGATCAATAAATAGGCTTTCTAGGATAACTTTCATTACGAAGCAGCTGTAAGGGAAGGCCACGTGGTCGAATCATTTTCAATATTAAATATTATTTCATTTAACCTATATCAAATAAACAAAATGAAATAAAAATATACCATCCATAAATAAAAGAATGAGAGTATGTTGTTTTATATTTACTTCATTTTTTTTCTATTAAGATACACATTTTTTTGTTACGTTATAATGTGTAAAGACAGAAAGAGCGAGAAAGGGGGAAAGGGGCAATATGCTCATCGTAAGTAGTCCATTAAAACAAACTTTTTTTTTAATATTTTTTATGTTGCTGTTGATACGACCCTATTTACGCAAAGTGGGTTTAATTGATGCCGCTTGAAGATTTGATACACGTTTATTAAATTTACTAATATACACGAAATAAATGCGACATCATTACCTTAAAAAAAAAAAAAAAAAAAAAAAAAAAAAAACGAATCGAGAGTTCGTTGGTTCCATCCTCGGCCGCGACAAACCAAAGTCGTAAATAATGATACTGGTACTACTCCCTTGCTTGGCGCTAAGCGCACACGGTTAGTTCTAAGACAAGTTGGCACGGTGTCAGGATAATGTGACTGCGTGTGCCATATGTCTACGGCGTGATACTGCAGTGTGGCATCACTATATTTGTCTGAAGTCGACAGTTTCAAAATGACTGAAATACTGTCACTGAACGTTAAACCCAATAATAAACATTAGAAACACTGTTCTTTCAGCGCTATCAGCGCTTTGATTTGAACCGCGTTAATGAAGCTGGAATGCCGCGTAAAAGATGTGATTTATGTCATACGTCGGTGCATTATGCTTGATGCTTGGTAATAGCCTTTATGGCATGGTGCGTGCGGGTTAGCGGTAGTAAAATGTTGGATAGGTTGTTAAAACATTATCATCGAATAAATTGGTACTTCAAGTTCTGCATTTATACACAAGGCATTAGTTACAAATCATTTAATATATTAGCCAGCACATAGGAATGGACAACAACAACAACAACCTTTATTCAGCTTAATAAGCTAACATGAGCCTCTTGTCTACAGTATAATTGCAAATTATATGTAGCAGTACAATCAATACAATCATGATAAAAAAATACATAGGTAGATACATAGGTAGATAAGCTTAAAATGTAGCTTTATGTAAAAACAAAAATAAAAAGATCACTTAGGTACTTTATTCATTATCTTATTGATTTCTTAATTGATTAGCAATATATATATATTTCGACAGTTTTAGTATTGTGTTTTTATTTTTTGATTCTAATAAATTATCAAACTTATTTAATGTGGGCCATCTGCAAAAATGTGAACTGAAGTATTGTTTTCGTAATTCTGTGTATATAGGGCATACTAATAGAAAATGATACTCGTTTTCAATAACATGAAGTGTACAGAATTTGCATATTCTATTTTCTTTAGGTATATTTTGATGTCTTCCGCGTTCAATTTCTAAATTTGGTTAATGCAATTCTAAATTTTCTAACCTGTATATTATTTAAAAAAATATGTTTGAATCTACTATATGTTATGAGTCGGTTTGAATTAACTATTTTGGTATACCAGCCCTGACAGTATTGATCTAAAATGCGATGCCTGATCGTAGTTAAGGAATTTGTAATTAAATCTTGATTTATCCATAAATAATTTAGCCCCAGTTCAAATAATGTTGTTTTTATATGAAACACAATAATAACACTGTCATCAAAGAAAATGCCATTGTCACAAAGCACAATGACATTGCCAATGAGCATAATGGCATGGGCACCGAGCACAATGCCGTTGTCACAAAGCATAATGTCAATATTCAAATCCTAAGTTACCAATTAGAAAAAAAATCAGTTAATGCAAATAGTATAAGTTTGCTGACTAATTTTCTTCCAAAGCAACTTTTAAAAGTGTTTGTGGATTGAATATTCTGATATTTACGAATTCTTTCATAATTATTATACGAATAAATGACTCATATAATTTCCTCATGTTTTTAAACATTGTAAAATTATACCATACATCAATATATAATGTCATGGAATAACAGACGTTTCAAAATGCCACCTATCTACTTAAATACCATTTACCTCTATCTGTCCTTTATACGACGAAATCCATATAAATTATATACCCTGGTATTATACAAGGAACCCTAGTATGTCTTAAGTTTATATCACTATTACAAAACAATAATAAATCTGTCATGGTTAAACTAGCAATATATTGTATTAAACTAAGAGATAGCATTAGCATAGTTTAACAATTAATAATATTTTGTAATATTCAGGCTTCTTACCCTTAGCGTTCCGTAATAGATATTCCTGAGTTTAGTTTTTGACAAAATAACATTAGTTTACTTTTAACTTATTTATTTTTACGTCGATTGGAAACAAGTTCTGACAACTTATACCAATCCGTCTAGACGGTTCTTGGGTAAGACCAGTACTTTGCGCCTGGGAAGGTAACGAAAGGTCCTTGCCCCCAGCGGGGTTCGAACCGACAACATGCGGATCCGTAAACGGGTACGTTACCTCTGGACCACGGCGCCCTCAAAATAGCATGTTTTATATCATAGTTTTCTTTTGTTGTTTGTTGTTGATGTTGCATGTTTATATGTATGGACATTTTCACTTATGTTGTATATGATTATCTATGTATATGCACATGCGTACATGTTTGTATATTGTACGTGATGCGGTGATGAGCTGTGTATGCTCAAACCGATGTAAATAAAGTGTCTGTTCTGTTCTATAAACAAATCGGATGATCTCCAGCGCAATAAAAATGGTTGACGTTGCCTACGGAACAAATCCCCATAGTGCAACACTAAATCGCAAACAAAACTCAAGAAGCTACTTTTCTTGTAACTTTGATTACGGTTTAAGGTTTACTTGTTCCAATGGGGTTTATTGGTGAATGGGTGCCTCGATGAGAGAAATCAGCACTGCAAAATCAGGCATTGCCACAGTTTGCTGTCAGAACGGTATTCATCTTACTTATTTTCAAATCAAAACAAAAGGATACTGTTTTATAGTACGTGCCAAATCTATATGGATTTCAGGATTTTAGCACTTCCACATATTCTATGATATTTTAATGCAAAAAAATCATGTAGATGAAATTGACCATGATAAAGAGGAAAACTTAAGACAAAACAAAACATGATTCTTTAAAAAAAAATGGAAATACAAAAATGAATTCAAAGAAATATACCATGCATTTGCATATATTAAAATCAGAAATATCTTTACCTTAAATACGACGGAGATATATAGAAAAATGATTTCAATCCCCTGGCTGTTTTTGAAATACAACTTTATCATAGTTAAAAACAAAACTAACACACCAACTTTAAAAATCTTCGTTATCATTTACATGTATATATGAGGGTCAGCATAAAATAAGGAAGGCAAGAATGCAATTTTTTTTTCTGAGAGAAAAACAGAATCTACACATACTGAGCATATAAAACATATATATTTTCCGATTCTAAGATTTAAAAAAAAACATACTGAATATTTACGATTGAAAAATACAATAAAGAACAAAATTATTTATACGAATTAATTAATTTCATTTACTGACATTTAGATTTTAACTCGATTGTAAAGTGCCACATATTTCACGTAAAGCCTCGTATGTTATCTTCTTCCATTTATAGTTTTTGTCAGAATGAACCATGGTAATATTTCAAATGTTTGAGAAAATACGAGATAATTAATGGTTAATGAACAATTATGAAAACAAAAATGAATCAATATGAATGTCTTCGCATTTTGTTTGTTCGGATCACGCGCTCGGTAAAATTATAAGAACATCTATGAATGATATTATTTCTTTTACTATACGAGAGGATATTGGAAGTTCTCATTTATACTGAAAATAAAAAAAAGAATGATATCAATTTAAAAAAAATGACGTCACATCGTATAATTGAAGTTACATAGGGTGAATAATATAAATGCAGAAACGAGAAAAAAAGAAAAATGTACTAAGGAAAGCGTCAGAATGACTAGATTTTTTTTTTGTTGAATTTACTTTCTTTTCTTAAAATAGAAATTCAGTTTTTACAGGAAACAACTTTCTCAACGATGAAGTGTTTAGTGTCAGACATTTTCGAATCGCCTTCGCCAGCATGAAAAAACACTTCGTGATTCCTTTGGTTTTGAGCATGTCATCTTTTGGGAACAACACTCCTCAATTAATGTCGGTATCAATATTAAATATTCTGCATCAGCTGCGCAACCACTTTTTGACATTAAAATGCATGGGTTAAAAGAGCACTTCACAATGTGAGAAGCAAGCTGGCAAAAGACGGCAACTGTACTGCTTAGTCATCTTTATCATTAACACAATGATCAATCAGTATCATCATTTGACGATCAAGTGTGTCATTTTTTTTTTCATTTGACCCGTTTCCTGATTGCGTAATTATCTGCCACTACAGATTATTCATCCAATGCATTATAATTATCATCCAATCCACATGTATTTTACCCGTAATGCATTTAAATACATGCCTGACGCGCATGTACCGGCACCTTTGTCTTGGTATCATTTATCAAAGTATAAGAGAAAGAGACCAAACCGGTTCAATCGGAGCACGTGGTCGACGCAGTGAAATAGTTGTTGGATATTTTTATATTATCAAACAAATGTTGGATAAAGTTTACAATTTCAAAGCCTACAAATGGGTTTGTTTAAGAACTGTTGACCCGTATCATGAAATTGAATAAAGAATGAACAAAATTGTCGATGAGATGAGCCATTTGGCAAGACAGTAACAAGTGGCCGCATCTGCAGAATTACAAACTGAACTGTGAAAGCCAACCTGATAATTTGGTCCCACGGATCTTCGATGCCTTGTGTTTTTCTGATTGATTGTTTGCTCCTTCGCTCTTTCCAACAATTCATGTTACACAACGAACGGATAATTTCGCATATCTGCCAAATGCAACATGATGTCCGAAATGTTACGAGAATCACAAAACTGAGTAAAGTGATGACTTCCCGCTACCCCCCCCCCCCCTCCCCCCCAAAAAACAAAAAAAAAACATGTATAGTTCAAGTGTTGTCGCCAGCTCCAACTTATGTCACGTTTTCCGTTTGAACGGTGTTGAGAGAGAGAAAGAGAGAGTTTATGGTCTATTTATGGCAATATGCGAACAAATGAGAGAAAGTTACCTCCACGTGTATTATCTTCTCTAAAAAAGTTGTATTAATCTTAAAATGTTATACTTTGAAATTTTTAATTTCCGGGGGAAACTAATTTTCGTCGATTTCATGATGGCTTTTACCCATGAAATTAATCCCCACGAAAACTTGTCTTTTATATAGGCTTTACATTTTGTAGAACATAGATCAAGGAATAAAAATATCTACGAACGTCCCTTAAGTACAAAATTAACGATATTTAATGTCAACGAAAATTAATATTTTTACAGTAGATCTCACCAGCCACCAAAGGGCAACAAATCTGCTTATTTCACAAGGATAGACTTTCGAGTTACTCATTGTTTAGTGTAGACAAAACAAGGTAGATAGAGGTTAACCTACCGACGTTACCTTATACTGCTCCTGAAATATTCGCTGTGGTCCAATTCTGGTACAGTATTCATTAGATTAATAAACTCATGCATTGGTACTAGCAGTCGAGACTTGCTTATATAGTGCGGTCCGCATTCTATTCCTGGATACGCACAGAATCAACCGTTCAGATACGTTCTTCGGGTACTGCGGTCAACGGGTATATCGGTCAACCGTTCAGATACGTGGGTATCTCCGGGTACCTTGATCAACCGTTCTGATACGTGGATATCTCCGGGTACCTTGATCAACCGTTCAGATACGTGGGTATCTCAGGGTACCTTGATCAACCGTTCTGATACGTGGATATCTCCGGGTACCTTGATCAACCGTTCAGATACGTGGGTATCTCAGGGTACCTTGATCAACCGTTCAAATACGTGGGTATCTCCGGGTACCTTGATCAACCGTTCAAATACGTGGGTATCTCCGGGTACTTCGGTTTCCTTCTACAGTATAATCACACACGTCACAATTCAAAACATCAAACAGTTCATCAGTCGAGAGGGATACATATACTCGTAACTTCAGTAATAAAAAAACTCTCCGTCGATGCGAAAGAACAAAAACTAGAAATATTCATTTTTTTATCTCCCTTTGTTCGAAGAATGGAACTTCCTCAACACTCTTTATGTGATTTGATAATCATGATTGCGGCTCATAAATAAATTCCCTCTTTCAGCTGTCTAAAATCCTGTCTAATACAGTGATATAGGAGACAATACTGTCTGGTAGACCCTAAAGAAATGGAGATATTGGATAAAAATGTTTGAAAAAAAATGTCATATCGTTTGCGGTGAGTCGTAAATTTCGAACGGCATGTAAATACTGAAATCGTTGAATCTGTTAAAAGCATAAGTAACTAGGAGTTATTACATAAAAAAATGTTCCCTGCATAGCCTTTGCAAAGAGACTTCATTTCGTACGAGAAGTTATCACAAAAAAGTACATTGCAAGCCTTTCGTAGAGTTGATTGATTGTTTGTTAGGTTTAACGTCCCACCGACAGTATTTCAGTCATTTGGATATGGTGTCTACTTGAGACAGATATAGTGCTGCCACACTGCAGTATCACGACTTAGACATGTGGTATGATACCACACCCAGTCACATTATCCTGACACCAGGCCAACCAGTCCTGCAACTACCCTTATATGCTGAGCGCCAAGCAAGGGAGCTATACCAGTACTATTATTTAGCGGCCGGGGATCGAACCCACGACCGCGTAGAGATATTATATTAAATTATTAAATGTTGAGAAACCATAAAAAATGTACACTTCACTGCGTACTTGCGTATAGAAAATCCTGGATACATCAACACGATAAGTTACTAAAATGTTCATAACAAAGCTTTCATATAGAACTTACATAAAATAAAGTGCTGCATAACTTACGTATAGAACGATCATATACGTATAGATGATCAAGTACGATGTAGCGTACGTGCAGATACTATATACAATCAAGCAATAAGCTATAATCATGCAGGTTTAAATACATTATACAGTATAATCTAAACAGTATTCCATAGCAAAAGCTAATATACATCAATAAATGAAAATAAAACTTAAAATATACAAATGTATTCATATATATATATCAGAGTAAATAATTCTCATAATGTTCATCATCATCATCATCATCATCACCACCATCATCAACAACGATAACGTGCCGTAAATATCGCCGAATACAAATGCATGTCAATCTTTAAGACGGGATATAGATAAGACTAAAACTGCCAATTGGATCGTGACCGTGTTGGGTTGAACAGTTCGAGCACTAGTAAGGATTCGGAGACCATGCAAACTGGTTTAGAAGATTATAAAGTCACGGAGATTCGCAACCAAATGTGGATGGTTTTGTATCCACATAATTATACATAATTATACAGTATACAGAAGGCGATCAATTCTACGCACCTATAACAAAGTCATGGTCAAAGTCGGTTTTTACGTATTTGGGCTGATTCTCTTTAAGGAATATCATAATTGTCGTAGTAGCTGTTCCTGGCTTTGTATTTTGTTACGAGCAGCGAAGAAAAATTAACGTAAAGTCGATCAGGATTTCAAGTTTTCCTAAGTGACGAGAAGAAATTTTCAATTTCACGTAAAGCTAATACAGCATAAGTTTCCTTTTATCATTATCTTACATTATCCTACATTATCCTACAAATCTTCTGGACAGTCCTTTTATACAGGTTTAAGTGAGTTAAGTTTTCTTAAGAAATCAAATATTTTTCAATGGCGGGTGATTGTACAACTGACTGGTAGCCACGCCCATGTCCCTAAAAAGGTATAGGAATTTAGACTGTGTTTAATCCGTAGCACGCATCCACGGCCAATAAAGTCCACGCGATCTGACGTCACTCTACAATATGCAGAACAGTATTTGTCACTAACATAATACGGAATCTTTAACATGTTGTTTTTACATATGTACGAGTATATGAGCCAGAAAATGTATTGGTATATAAATATTAGTTATCGTTTACATTTTAGATTTTAAGAAATTTATAGCAAGCGACGCGAATAATATTCCTTATATAAATGATGTCAGGTACGCCGTACAGCTTTCCCTCATTCAGGTTCAGCTGAAACAAGCTCTACCCAGACGCACCATACTCTTATTTTCTCTATACCAAGACCTCACGGATCATTTTATGCAATATATTATATATTTCTAATTTTGATCGAAATGCAAACATTTTGTTTGATCATTAAGTAGAACAAACTTTAACAAAACGGATTATTACTATCGTAGATTGATCCGAACAGTGTTATCAGCGTTGGTGATATACAGATTTACGGAAAATCTGTGTTCGGATCAATCTACGATTTTAATGATCCTTTTTATTATAAACCTACTTTTTACTTCAAATATTATAAACATATAAATTTTTAACTTTGCATTTGTTTTCAAACATATCTTCATTTATTTACCATTAATCAACAAAGAACAAAAGAACTATTTTTTTTATCAAGGTTACAGTACATAAAGTAATCCGATCGTGTTCTACACAGCGCGCACATGTGTGATAATATGCAGTGTGTAAACGGCTTTCGTTTTCAAATCAGGGACATCTACAGTGACGTCATATAAATTAAAGTAGTCCCATTCTATTCACGTAGAAATACACAAGGTAGAGACGTGATACGGGTTTGGAAAACGTTGGGACATTGATACAAGTGTCTGTATTATTGCTGTAGGAAACAGAGTATCATACATAGGTATATACTAAATGATATTATCGCTAAGTAAGGAAATATTGACAGCCAGAGTATACATTGCTTCCATATTTTAATGATATCCTGTTGCCGTAAAGTTTTACAACATTGAAAATATTTTCAAAATAGGCAAAAGGGTGTGATAACAGGTTCTCACAACATTAATATCGGTGCTTCCATAAGTATTTCAGTCAATGTGATGCTGATCTTAGAGATCTGTAGCAGAGTTCTAAAGTGAAAATAATAATGTTACATTCAGTCATAGAATTGAATATTCTGTCACTTTTGCTCTGCCTATGAAGCATACAAATCATCGCATCAGATATCTGGGGATTTGAAAAGTCTGAATCATTTATAAATGTTTACTGCATATAGGTACGAAATGCACGCAGAAGTCTCACGGACAATGCAACGCAATTTTAACTTTTATAGTGTCGCTTCCGCTTCGTAACTGACATGTACCTTTTCTGAATTTCTTTTCTTAAAAAGAAAAAAAAATCCTTTACAAAGGGATCTGGTTAATTATTTGATATGTATTTTAATTCATAATTTTTTCAGACATCTTTCTTTCTTGTAAATTGATTTTCTTACAATTGATTGTCTCACAGAGGGAGATTATAAACGCTAGAGTTCCACAGGGATCGGCTATCTTGTCTGTTTTACTTTTACGATATGCAGGACGATTTATTTTTATTATTATTATTGTTTCTGTGCTTCATCTCAGGGGCATTATGAGTCGCGATCTTTCAATATTTTAAGCTTGAGCTGAAATGTGTAATAGATTTGTTTCCCAAAAGGGATACGATATAGTTTTTTTTTCTTTATTTTAGAAAACTTATGATCACAATTAAAAAAAACTCAATACATTTTGTAAACAACCCTAAACATATTGGGTTACATGATCTAATAAATTATAAATTGTCAAATATGTTTTAAGCAAATAACTCTTGTTTTACGACCATTACCAAAACAATCATCTATCAGTTGTGATGACTACTCTATTCAATTTTCTCTAGCTTGAACTATTATAGCAGTAAATGTTTCATAATGAGGTTCATAATGGCTTGGTTGCTTAAAGTATCCAATATTTGGTTATTTGATTTGGTTTAACGTTACGTCGATTACATTGCACTCATTATGATACGTTTTGTCTAGGTATACTTCCGGTTACGGGGACAGCACTCTAACTGCCCGGAGCGGTCCTGGATTTCACTCGTCGTTGGCAATGTATAGGAACATATGTATTTATTCATATCATAGAAAACCATTGATGTAAGAATAATGTATCCTACATCTATCCCAAGGGATTAAATATATACTTACACTTCCCAGATATCAGACTCGTTCTAAATTCGAACTAGTTTTTAAATTCTTTTCTCCACTTCAATACCATCAAACGGTCTAGTCTACTGTAAGTATTATGTAATGGTTACATTATAAAACATCATCTTAATTATAATTCTTTCTTGGCATGTGTAATATCATTTAAATACACAAACCTATTTATCTAAATTGTTATGCTAGATATACTGTGCAATAATATCAGGAGAGACTTAGAAAATTATAAATAATGAGGCTCTGTCTCTTATAATTACTTAGAATCTGTATTTTCAGTTGGAGTGCCATCTACATCTTCATCATTTTTGTCATCTGCATGGTACAAACGACATTCAAAAGTATTAACGTGAGAAATAAAAAAAAAAAAAAAAAGTTTTTAAAAATGATACATTTGTGCATCTATATGATGAAACGTTCTAAACTATTCGTGTGATAAAGGTTATGTTTATCTGTAAAATGATACTAAGCACTTTGGAGATTTGCCAGAAGTTGTAATATGGAGGTACTTTCCAGGGCAGCATATCTGTTCTCTGACTGGGACTGACTCTCTAACGAGCTAACTTAAAAGTAATTAAGCTTGTTTAAAATGCAAAATATATTACAGTGTCTTAATCGAGTCATTCCTGGTATTTATAAGTCCTTAATACTGGTTTCATGTATCGGCTGTTATAGATATTATTCTCTCCAATGCCTGTCATTTGGTGTTACAAATTACTTTAAGTAATTTTCAAAATGCTTATTATCTGTTATTATTTTCTTTCTTTAATTTTTTTTTGTTATTGTTAATTATTAGATGATTAGTGTACGAGGAACTGTTTACTGAATGCGATAAATATCATAAAAATGATCAAAATATATTTTAAAATATTCGACTGGTCCCGGTTTTTCCAGTGGAAATAATCAGGAGGCTGAGGGTGCGACTCCGACCGCTATATACCAAAGTAGGTAAAGTGGTACTGGTGTAAACCCCTTGCTTGGCACTCGACACATAAAGGCAGTTTCAGAACCAGTTGTTCTGGTGTTCTAATAATGTAAGTGGGTGGAGTGTCATACAATTTTCATAAACGAGAAGATGTGATGCACATGAGATCAGCTTCCAAAGATAATTTGCATACAAAAAATAATCAAATATCAAAATATATTCGTTTTATACTTCTTTGTTGATTTAAACGAAGGTACTCGCAAGAGTATTTCCATCTCATGCTGAAGGAACTTTTCTTTTCTTCAGACTGATTGATTAAAACATTTTGAAGAAAAAATATGATACGTATTGTATTTTCTAACTGATTAAAAACTATGTTCTATCTGTAAACTGTAAATAAAATCCATATCATTAACTAATATCACAAACACTGTGTCGCTGAGACTCGTGCTACAAGGTCGTGCAAATATTATAAATGTATCACCTCTCGGTGAGGTATGTTCCAAATCAACTCAAAACAAACACATTTCCTATATATGGCTACACATAATATGTAATTAACAAAAAGCAAATATAAACTGAGTTGCTTAAAACAATATGCTAGCACTGGCTTAAAAGTATTGATTACAATTAAAGTCGCTAAAACACCCTCTTGATAATTTTGTATTATTGTCCTTAATAAATTCCATTGATTGTCTCTTCATTTCTCATTAAATCACTTGGGGTTTCCTCATTAAATCAATTGAGGTTTCCTTCCTAATGACGTATTTCTTTTTCCAAATCACCGATAATTCCTTTAATGGTTTTCCTCGTTTTTCAAAGGCGAAGATGATCAATTTAAAATATTGTAAAAAGAGAATCAAAATTATTCCGCAGAAAACGAGCCATTATGTTGCAATTTCATTTGTTTTCCAAAACAAGTTTTTTTTTCTTATTTATAAAAAACAGTAAATTTTATATATTTATTTTTAAATTACAAACGTCCGTAATTTACACAAAAAGGAGTGTGTCAGGAGAAAAATATTTTATTGAGCGATATACTTTTAATCCTTGCAAATAATTTACTACTTAAATAATATATTAGGCTTGTAATGAAAATACAGTAATCCTAGAGATGTTTGACATAAAACATTGACTAGATATTTAGTCTTGGATTATGATAAAGTTTGATGCAATGATACACGTAGCATTTCTATCATAGTTTGTCGCAATGAACCAATATATCCGTTAAATGAGTTATATTCCCCTACGTAAGACCTACTTTTGACATCAAAATCCATGTTCCTGAATATGTTATGCATTTGATCCTCTTTCTAGCAGCGCAAAACTATGCCTTTATCTCGTTGTTTATAAATCGTTGCCAACACTTTCATCCGAGACAAAGAATACAGTTATTCACATGCTGACTTTGTATTTGAGTTCAGACGTCTTTAAACCCTTCTAGACATGATGCATCTTAGACAATAAACACATAAAAAAGCTTTCAACACATCTTAAGGTCTCTTGATATTAATGATTTGTGCATTTTGCTATCTTGCCGTCAGAAATACAATTTAATACTCTGGTGTTTTCCTTTTAACTTATAAATTCACTTAATACTTGTTTAAACGCTATTTGTGCTGTCTTTATATGTTTGTTTGAAGTCACTTTATTGTAACTTTGAGATATCGAAATGTATTCCTATCACTTGCGGCTATATCATTGTTCTTATCAGTAACACTTAACGATAAGTTTTTCATTAAGCAATACACACAGAAGCTGTGAGTACAGCAAGGAAAATATGTCAGTTTGAATCTGTATTTAGTTTGATTGAGATTTCACATTTTTTTTAAAGCAAACCTAAACTAAATTGCTTAAAACTTTGATTAGCTTTGAAGAAAACCAATAAAGACAGGTTTTTCATCTCCGCTTAGACACAAATTAGACCATCTGTTTGAAAAGTCAATTAATTATTATTATATACACTATGTTGGTACAATGTGGTAAATATTTCCATAAAGTAAACATACTGTTCAATTATAGTAATTATTCATAGTTAATTATTTTACAAATAAATAAAAAATATTATCGCGTTGTTATGTCACAAATGGAATTTTCTTACAGACGTTTCCTACGGTTTACTATATAGATAAAGAAGGGAATTTAAAACTAGCGCAGAAAACTTTCTTAATGTTTGTATGTACACACTAAATAATAAGAGTATCAAATTCATTTTTAACTCATGTTTCTTAAAAATTGTTACAAGTCCATTTAGTTACATCCATATTTACTTCTCACTCCCTCTCTCTCTACATTCTGAATATAATTCCACTCTGTGACAAAGCAGTATGTAGTATATAAGTCACATCTGTGAAGTTCTAGTTATTTCATACAGAATGTCTTATCTAATCGTGTTTTTTTTTTTTTTTTTTTTTTTTTTTTTTTTTTTGGGGATTCATTATTTCAATTTTCGGGGTCTGTCTTGTTATTTTTTTGTATATTTATATCTTGTTTAATTTATCAAATTATGAATTTTCCTGTCATGCTTCTTTGAGTAGTCTTCTCTGTAACGTATTTTATCGCATACTAGGCATTCATAAATGTCTACTGATCTCATGAATTTACTGCTGATTATATACTGGATGGGGGATTTTCCATATTTCTGAATTTGGAAGATTCTGGTAATTGGATTTTTATAGGTCCTGTTTTCATATTGGATTAGGTTCAGTTCCTATGGATGTCTGGTAAAATTTCTTCTAAACGTGATCGAATGCATATCCAGTATAACAGTGACGTCGATATCTTTGATTAAATGATTGAATAGATGGCAGATATCAAGAAATGGTGGGACTCTGTTTTAACGTCTTTATTTGATCTGACATTATTTACTTACTGTATTTCCCTCTGTCCTATACATTGGATGATGCTGCATTTGCATCATTTATTTAGCATATTACACTTACCGTTTTCAGTTTCATGATTCTTTCCGATACCGGTACATTGTTAGTGATATTACTGCTTGTTCTGTTTTAACCTTTACAAATTGGCAAACTGGACATTTTGTACGACAGGGGGAGATGCCTTTCTGTGGATATAAGTGCTTGGGCCCTATTTGAATCGTAGTTGCTCAAACTCGATGTTTTTCTTAGTATTGCAATGAGTTTATTTTATTTCAATTATTTTTTTGAAAATTGCGCTGTCTGGATTCAGATCTAATCAGTTGGAGTTCCACCGCATCGTATTTCTACTTTTCCTTGCCCCTTAACGACATCTTAAGGACGTCAATATAGTCCGGCAAAAATAGACATTGAAAACTATCGGCGGCAATTGTGTTTAATTATGACAAATATTTTTCCTGACTTAACGTCATAATAAACAATACACAATTGAGGAATAAAATTACTACTTGTCGTTGCGTCATTATAAAATATACACGGCTACAAAATTCGAATCGGTAGATATAGTATTCAATAAGGAGGGTCATGAAAAGATTAATAGAGAGATAGAGATTTTTTGTATCTGTAATCTGAAAAGAAGCAACAATGACCATTAGATTAATAACTTATTATAACATGCTACATCTTCAGAGCTATTAATATTTGACAGAAAGAAAAAAACTCAAACCCAAACAGACTATTTTAAATTCCAACACTACAATACATGAGGTGAAATATCATCAAAAATTGTTATATTCTCATTTATTATTCTTCAAAATGATCATTCAGTGACAGTTTCATTTTTTCACCCCAGTGTCACTGTAAGTGAAATTTGGGTTTGTTGACACTTAAGTGTTTTACTGATCGTTTCACATGTGCTATTTGTTGATTTGAGTAGCTATTTCTGTCAAGCACAGAATACTGTTTTGATAAAAATATATAGTTCTATCAATTTTTTCCACTCATATTTGGTAGATAATCGAATGTCATAAAGAAAGAGAAAATAAGAACAAAATCTGTGTCTGTGTTACAGATTTTTAGATATTGGAATGAGAAAAGTCTAATGTTGTTAAAAAAATCATAATATGGAAACGGATTTTTTTTAATAAAAATACTATTTCTCCTAAATTATTGTATATCATTGAAAATAAATGACTGCTGAAATTAAAAGAAAATCTATTCTAAATATATTTCATTATATTTTAGAGCAAAAACATAATAAAAGGTGTTGAAATCTCCATTTTTGGGTGCTGAATAAAACTCGGCTATTAACCGGATGTAGAATTAGACCCTATTAGGCCCTTATTTCTCGAAAATCGTAGGCACATTTGTTCAAAGGTGATGAGGTGTATGCACGTTAAATGGTTCCATGGAACTCCTACTGAATAAATGTTTCTTTCTATTGACAATAATGTTATTTCCGGGTTGATAGTACTGTGATGATAGTGGGCTGATTTTCATTTCTTCTGGACTCGGTTCCATGGAACTCCTACTGAATATATGTTTTTTTCTATTGACAGTAATGTTATTTCCGGGTTTATAGTATTGTGATGATAGTGGGCTGATTTTCATTTCTTCTGGACTCGGTTCCATGGAACTCCTACTGAATATAGGGTTTTTTTCTATTGACAGTAATGTTATTTCCGGGTTTATAGTATTGTGATGATAGTGGGCTGATTTTCATTTCTTCTGGACTCGGTTCCATGGAACTCCTACTGAATATATGTTTCTTTCTATTGACAGTAATGTTATTTCCGGGTTTATAGTATTGTGATGATAGTGGGCTGATGTTCGTTTCTTCTGGACTCGGTTCCATGGAACTCCTACTGAATATATGTTTCTTTCTATTGACAGTAATGTTATTTCCGGGTTTATAGTATTGTGATGATAGTGGGCTGATGTTCGTTTCTTCTGGACTCGGTTCCATGGAACTCCTACTGAATATATGTTTCTTTCTATTGACAGTAATGTTATTTCCGGGTTTATAGTATTGTGATGATAGTGGGCTGATTTTCATTTCTTCTGGACTCGGTTCCATGGAACTCCTACTGAATATATGTTTCTTTCTATTGACAATAATGTTATTTCCGGGTTTATAGTATTGTGATGATAGTGGGCTGATTTTCATTTCTTCTGGACTCGGTTCCATGGAACTCCTACTGAATATATGTTTCTTTCTATTGACAATAATGTTATTTCCGGGTTGATAGTACTGTGATGATAGTGGGCTGATTTTCATTTCTTCTGGACTCGTTCCATGGAACTCCTCTGAATATATGTTTTTTTCTATTGACATAATGTTATTTCCGGGTTTAAGTATGATGAGTGGGCTGATTTTCATTTCTTCTGGACTCGGTTCCATGTAACTCCTGCTGAATATATGTTTTTTTTCTATTGACAATAACGTCATTTCCGGGTTTATAGTATTGTGATGATAGTAGGCTGATTTTCATTTCTTCTGGACTCAGTTCCATGGAACTCCTACTGAATATATGTTTCTTTCTATTGACAATAATGTTATTTCCGGGTTTACAGTATTGTGATAATAGTGGGCTGATTTTCATTTCTTCTGGACTCGGTTCCATGGAACTCCTACTGAATATAGGGTTTTTTTCTATTGACAGTAATGTTATTTCCGGGTTTATAGTATTGTGATGATAGTGGGCTGATGTTCGTTTCTTCTGGACTCGGTTCCATGGAACTCCTACTGAATATATGTTTCTTTCTATTGACAGTAATGTTATTTCCGGGTTTATAGTATTGTGATGATAGTGGGCTGATTTTCATTTCTTCTGGACTCGGTTCCATGGAACTCCTACTGAATATATGTTTTTTTTCTATTGACAGTAATGTTATTTCCGGGTTTATAGTATTGTGATGATAGTGGGCTGATTTTCATTTCTTCTGGACTCGGTTCCATGGAACTCCTACTGAATATAGGGTTTTTTTCTATTGACAGTAATGTTATTTCCGGGTTGATAGTACTGTGATGATAGTGGGCTGATTTTCATTTCTTCTGGACTCGGTTCCATGGAACTCCTGCTGAATATATGTTTTTTTTCTATTGACAGTAATGTTATTTCCGGGTTTATAGTATTGTGATGATAGTGGGCTGATTTTCATTTCTTCTGGACTCGGTTCCATGTAACTCCTGCTGAATATATGTTTTTTTCTATTGACAGTTATTTCCGGGTTTCACAGTATTGTGATAATAGTGGGCTAATTTTCATTTCTTCTGGACTATATTCATCATTTCCTAAGATGGGTCCTGACTTGTTTTATAGCTTTTTTTACTTAGCTTACTAGGGTTTCCTCTGGTATTTTGTGGGTTATCGTATACTCGTAACTGAAATGTTTGTCAAATGGAAGATCCTTTTTCATCGTTTTACTTGACTGTATTGTATGTTTTATGTTTTATGAAAAATAGGGTAGGTGCATGGATGGGTTGGGTCTGAATATAATTTTGTGCTCAGTTATCCGTGTTTTTTATTGTTGTGTCTAAGAAGTTGATAAATTATTCGCTTATTTCTGTTGTTAATTTGATTATATATTGTATGAAAACGGTTATGTACGGAGATATCTAATACTTCTCTACATTGGTACCAAATGGTGAAAATGTCATCTATGAACCACAACAATACAAGTGGTTTTAAATTTGTGTTCCTAAACATGTGTGCATAAATTGGCAAGCATAGTTCTATATTCATTTTGTACAAATCGCCGTGCCAGAATTTTGTTGAACGTCAGAGGTGTATTATTGAGTAAAGTGTGTAGAAATCTCAGTCAGATTTATAGTGGTCGGATTCGCACCCTCAGCCTCCTGATTATTTCCACTGGAAAAACCAGGACCAGTCGAATATTTTAAAGTATATTTTGATCGTTTTCATGATATTTATCACATTTAGTAAACAGTTCCTCGTACTCTAATTATCTAATAATTAACAATAACAAATAAAAATTAAAGAAAGAAAATAATAACAGATAATAAGCATTTTGAAAATTACTTAAAAGTAATTTGTAACACCAAATGACAGGCATTGGAGAGAATAATATCTATAATAGCCGATACATGAAGCCAGTATTAAGGACTTACAAATACATGTACCAGGAATGACTCGATAAGACACTGTAATATATTTTGCATTTTAAACAAGCTTAATTACTTTTAAGCTAGCTTGTTAGAGAGTCAGTCCCAGTCAGAGAACAGATATGCCGCCCTAGAAAGTACCTCCATATTACAACTTCTAGCAAATCTCCGAAGTGCTTAGTATCATTTTACAGATAAACATAACCTTTATCACACGAATAGTTTAGAAAGTTTCATCATATAGATGCACAAATGTATCATTTTTTAAAAACTTTTTGTTTTATTTTATTTCTCACGTTAATACGTTTGAATGTCGTTTGTACCATGCAGATGATGATTAACAGAGACGATTGGGTTCTGTACGTTTCTTGAGTTTTAGATCGTCTTAAACTGCTAAAATACATCCACTGTGAGTTATATAAATGTGCGTATTAAGACTTCGATTGTGACTTTAGTATTTATGTTAGCAATATGTATTAATCCCAAATGTAACTTATAGAGTGGATCAAAGACAAGTTATGTTCTCTTTTAATCTAAGGACCGCTGATGATTCAGAACTGCGTGAGCAATGGAAATGTATCTAGTCTTTTTATTAAGTGAAACTGTGAGCACATTAATACAGTACATAAAAACAACGTTTGGGTTTTTCCCATGGTCTTTGATTTTCATTAAAAATTTAATTGTGTCTTTGGTGTACGACTTAGTCCGTAAATGATGTTCAACAAATTCTGGCAGTATTTGAGGTCGGTCTGGACTGCTAGTTGATGGATTATTGGTAAACTGTGGTTCTGTTGTGTGTGGTTATGAGGTATTTATTTAGCTCATCATTCAGTAGTCATTCTTTTTCTTTTATTGTAATGGCTAGCAATAAATTTCTGAATATTATGGCCATATTAGACCTTATGGTCTAGGGATTCCTATGTGTTGGTCCCCTTCACCCCTCCCCCCCCCCTTATTTTTGCAGACAGAAGAGACAGCATCGGAAGAGACAGGGGTTGGGTACAAAGGAGTCCGGGTGCGATACCCTAGCTCATTTGTGTTTGTTAGTTTGTGTTTCTAATGTTTGGAACTGTGTAATTTCCCCATAAAGTTATGTTGTTTGAGTCTTAATAGTTTTGTATTTATTTTTTATCAAGGTGTTGTCTTTAACCTTCATATATAAGCCCATTATTTTGAGGATTATCTGCTATGTTTAAAGTCTTTTCTTTAGATATAGACAACTGTGATTGTGACTATTCTTATTATATGTTAGGGCTAAGATGTTGTTCAGCATAAATTGCTTTCTTATCACAAATTGAATTGTCATCAATAGACTCTCCCCATAATATTTTCAAATGTATCTTATTCAGTGTCTTTACAGTTATCTAGCATTGGGAACGTGTTTTTCGTGACAACAAATACCCACGATCTCTGAGGGATTTCTGAATATATGTTAATCCTGTTCATCTGACAAAATCAACAGGGCCTTCGTGTAGAGCAGAATTTAGGACTTCGCTTCCGCTATATCCCATTAGAACAGGCGAAGACAAAAATACTTAAAACAGTGTTCTTCTCTGAATCGAGGCTTATATGCTACTTGTGACAGCTTAAAGTGACGTTACATACCATGTCGTTTGGCCACACTTTCTTGTCTAATATAGAAATTGATGAAAGGGTTAATTTGCACACTTTGTAGGGGTGAATACTAAAGTCTATCTAAAGGAATGTCGTGCCATTACTGTACATATATTTGTTAAACCGCGTGTCCGCCATTACTGTGCGGTTATCTGGATGATTGCCTGGTTCGTCATTACTTTGCAGTTACCTGGATAACTGCATGGTTTTGTATCAGTTATCGCATGAGCGAGGAAACTTGTGCGTTTTCCGATTTAAACATGGGTACTTTTCTACAGAAAACTACCCAGGCCGCGTTACAACATTAAATAATTAATATTGTTGGAACGGGTTATTTATTAACTGTTATGTAATCATATTATATAAAGCTTAGAAGGCGGTGGCTTATGGGCCAATCGAGAGGGTATAGCATCTCTTTTTGACTATCTATTCGAGAATAACACCTGTATATCCCCAGCGCTTAGAGGTCGGATATCCACCTCTGTATAAGCGTCCCCTTGTTGGGCTCCGAGGTGGGTGGGGGCACGGGTGTTGAAATATATTTCCTTATCTCATGCCCTCCTTTCAAAACAAGCGAGCCCATACGGACTCTGATTCAGATCACGATAAACAACATCGACTTCCTTTCAAAATACGTCATCGAACTCCTTTCCAATTTTTTTTTATAATAGAACGGATCAATGAAAATGATAAGCTCTCCTCACTGTCACCCTTTGTTATTGAAAAAAAACAGCTTTAGGCTTAATTGGCGAAATGAAATCGGTAAAAAAAACCTAAGAAATAACAAAATTCTTATCAAAATTAAAAGAAAAGCACAAAGTAAAAACATACTCAGATTAAAAACCTTTTCAAATAAAAAGATAATTTCATCTATTCACAAAACTTTAAATTCATCTAAAGGTGTGATCCGCGACAAAATGCTAGCTGGTTTAACCGATGAAGAAATTGCAGAAAATATAAAAACTCAGGGTGTAACAGCAGCACGAAGAGTTATTATTACCAAAAACAAAACTGAAATTTCTACAAACACAATTATTCTCACTTTTAATATCCCAATGACTCCAAGTTCCATAAAAACTTCTACAAAATAATTTAAGTTTTCATTCCAACCCCATAAAGATGTCATCGCTGTCAAAAATTCGCCATATAACTAGCGTCTGCGTCAAATGCAGTGAAGAGGGTGATCACTTTCATAACAAGTGCCCAAATCCATTGAAATGTGCAAATTGTGGTAAAAATCATTCAGCAGAAATTTGGTTGAAAGAAAAAGAAATATGTAAAATCTAAGCTACACAAAATATTTCATTTCCAGAAGCAAAGAATATTTACGTAGCTACGCCAAAACAAACCTTCTCATCAGTTATTAAATCAAATACGAAAACAGTTACAATGACAGATGCTAGTACACAAACAGATTTTTCAGAACAAGTTTCTTCATCGGCCAAAACAAAATCTCAATCTGAATCAAAGTCTAAAAAAAGTGATTATAAATCAAGACAAGAAAACCAATAAATCAAATAAATAGGCTAAAACCAACAAACCGGTTATAGATACGGGCCCAGCGTCTGGGCGTCAGCCTAAGGGATTTAACAATACCTCTAGGACGCTGCGCAGGTAAGATGTATTGCGAGATGACTGGGAGGATGAGATGGAATACACCAGTGCAAGCCCATCATCATTCTCAAGGTCAAGATCTCAGTTGAAGCACCTTGAGATCTTTGATATTCATTATCTTTTGTTCTCTATTAAACCATGGAAAACAAAATCATTCAAGGGAATTTTAGAGGTCTAGGTCTAAAAGCTAATTTCAATGAATTATTGTTACTTTTGTCTTTACAATCTCCAGTTGAAGTCTGTCTTCAAGAAACATATTTAAAAGGTGATGATAATGTATCTTTTAAGAATTATACTTCCTATGATTTTATTTCAAACAGTTGTGATACAGCCACTGGCAGTTCATCTATTTTAATCCGAAGTATTATTCCTCATAGTAAAGTTCAACTGAATACACAACTACAGGCTGTGGCACTCATTGTAACTTTGCACAGAATGATCAGTTTGCTCTACTTATATACCTCCAAGTTCTACTTTGATTCCTATGGATCAAGAAAATCTTATAAACCAACTTCCTTCACCTTATTTACTTTTAGGTGACTTAAATGGCCATAATACATTATTGGAGTTGTAACGATTTTAATGAGAAAGGTAAAATTGTAGAAGATTTTATCAACAAAAACTATCTATGTCTATGCAACCTTACCTTCGGCCATTGAACTTTCTATTTTCTATCCGGATTTATATTTAAACTACGACTGGAGAGTGCATGACGATTTGTGTGGAAGTGACCACTTTCCAATTATATTAACTATCATTAACTCTAGTATTGATGATACTCCCCCACGTTGGAATTTTTAAAAAGCTGATTGGGGTAAATTTCAGACTCTTTGTAATAAAGAGTTATCTTCTTCAACTATTTTAGAATTTGATGACCCTATAGTCAAGTTCTCTTCTAAACTCCATTCCGTTGCCGAACAATATATACCTAAAACAAAAGTTACAAATAAAAGCAGACCATGGTTTAATGACGAATGCAAAAAAAAAGCCATTCGTAAACGCAGAGCAGCTGTCAAAAGAATCAATGTAAGACCAACAAAAGAATATCATTACCAAATTAGAATACTCAAAACAAAAGCTCATAGGACCATAAAACAAAGAAAAAATGTTGGTGTTAGTTTGTGTTTCTCATGTTTGGAACTGTGTAATTTCCCATAAAGTTATGTTGTTTGAGTCTTAATAGTTTTGTATTTATTTTTTATCAAGGTGTTGTCTTTAACCTTCATATATAAGCCCATTATTATGAGGATTATCTGCTATGTTTAAAGCCTTTTCCTTAGATATAGACAACTGTGATTGTGACTATTCTTATTATATGTTAGGGCTAAGATGTTGTTCAGCATAAATTGCTTTCTTATCACAAATTGAATTGTCATCAATAGACTCTCCCCATAATATTTTCAAATGTATCTTATTCAGTGTCTTTACAGTTATCTAGCATTGGGAACGTGTTTTTCGTGACAACAAATACCCACGATCTCTGAGGGATTCCTGAATAAATGTAAGTCCTGTGCATCTGACAAAATCAACAGAGCCTTCGTGTAGAGCAGAATTTAGGACTTCGCTTCCGCTATATCCCATTAGAACTGGTGAAGACAAAAATACTTAAAACGGTTTTCTTTTCTGAATCGAGGCATATATGCTACTTGTGACAGCTTAAAGTGACGTTACATACCATGTCGTTTGACCACACTTTCTTGTCTAATATAGAAATTGATGAAAGGGTTAATTTGCACACTTTGTAGGGGTGAATACTAAAGTCTATCTAAAGGAATGTCGTGCCATTACTGTACATATATTTGTTAAACCGCGTGTCCGCCATTACTGTGCGGTTATCTGGATGATTGCCTGGTTCGTCATTACTTTGCAGTTACCTGGATAACTGCATGGTTTTGTATCAGTTATCGCATGAGCGAGGAAACTTGTGCGTTTTCCGATTTAAACATGGGTACTTTTCTACAGAAAACTACCCAGGCCGCGTTACAACATTAAATAATTAATATTGTTGGAACGGGTTATTTATTAACTGTTATGTAATCATATTATATAAAGCTTAGAAGGCGGTGGCTTATGGGCCAATCGAGAGGGTATAGCATCTCTTTTTGACTATCTATTCGAGAATAACACCTGTATATCCCCAGCGCTTAGAGGTCGGATATCCACCTCTGTATAAGCGTCCCCTTGTTGGGCTCCGAGGTGGGTGGGGGCACGGGTGTTGAAATATATTTCCTTATCTCATGCCCTCCTTTCAAAACAAGCGAGCCCATACGGACTCTGATTCAGATCACGATAAACAACATCGACTTCCTTTCAAAATACGTCATCGAACTCCTTTCCAATTTTTTTTTATAATAGAACGGATCAATGAAAATGATAAGCTCTCCTCACTGTCACCCTTTGTTATTGAAAAAAAACAGCTTTAGGCTTAATTGGCGAAATGAAATCGGTAAAAAAAACCTAAGAAATAACAAAATTCTTATCAAAATTAAAAGAAAAGCACAAAGTAAAAACATACTCAGATTAAAAACCTTTTCAAATAAAAAGATAATTTCATCTATTCACAAAACTTTAAATTCATCTAAAGGTGTGATCCGCGACAAAATGCTAGCTGGTTTAACCGATGAAGAAATTGCAGAAAATATAAAAACTCAGGGTGTAACAGCAGCACGAAGAGTTATTATTACCAAAAACAAAACTGAAATTTCTACAAACACAATTATTCTCACTTTTAATATCCCAATGACTCCAAGTTCCATAAAAACTTCTACAAAATAATTTAAGTTTTCATTCCAACCCCATAAAGATGTCATCGCTGTCAAAAATTCGCCATATAACTAGCGTCTGCGTCAAATGCAGTGAAGAGGGTGATCACTTTCATAACAAGTGCCCAAATCCATTGAAATGTGCAAATTGTGGTAAAAATCATTCAGCAGAAATTTGGTTGAAAGAAAAAGAAATATGTAAAATCTAAGCTACACAAAATATTTCATTTCCAGAAGCAAAGAATATTTACGTAGCTACGCCAAAACAAACCTTCTCATCAGTTATTAAATCAAATACGAAAACAGTTACAATGACAGATGCTAGTACACAAACAGATTTTTCAGAACAAGTTTCTTCATCGGCCAAAACAAAATCTCAATCTGAATCAAAGTCTAAAAAAAGTGATTATAAATCAAGACAAGAAAACCAATAAATCAAATAAATAGGCTAAAACCAACAAACCGGTTATAGATACGGGCCCAGCGTCTGGGCGTCAGCCTAAGGGATTTAACAATACCTCTAGGACGCTGCGCAGGTAAGATGTATTGCGAGATGACTGGGAGGATGAGATGGAATACACCAGTGCAAGCCCATCATCATTCTCAAGGTCAAGATCTCAGTTGAAGCACCTTGAGATCTTTGATATTCATTATCTTTTGTTCTCTATTAAACCATGGAAAACAAAATCATTCAAGGGAATTTTAGAAAAGCTAATTTCAATGAATTATTGTTACTTTTGTCTTTACAATCTCCAGTTGAAGTCTGTCTTCAAGAAACATATTTAAAAGGTGATGATAATGTATCTTTTAAGAATTATACTTCCTATGATTTTATTTCAAACAGTTGTGATACAGCCACTGGCAGTTCATCTATTTTAATCCGAAGTATTATTCCTCATAGTAAAGTTCAACTGAATACACAACTACAGGCTGTGGCACTCATTGTAACTTTGCACAGAATGATCAGTTTGCTCTACTTATATACCTCCAAGTTCTACTTTGATTCCTATGGATCAAGAAAATCTTATAAACCAACTTCCTTCACCTTATTTACTTTTAGGTGACTTAAATGGCCATAATACATTATTGGAGTTGTAACGATTTTAATGAGAAAGGTAAAATTGTAGAAGATTTTATCAACAAAAACTATCTATGTCTATGCAACCTTACCTTCGGCCATTGAACTTTCTATTTTCTATCCGGATTTATATTTAAACTACGACTGGAGAGTGCATGACGATTTGTGTGGAAGTGACCACTTTCCAATTATATTAACTATCATTAACTCTAGTATTGATGATACTCCCCCACGTTGGAATTTTTAAAAAGCTGATTGGGGTAAATTTCAGACTCTTTGTAATAAAGAGTTATCTTCTTCAACTATTTTAGAATTTGATGACCCTATAGTCAAGTTCTCTTCTAAACTCCATTCCGTTGCCGAACAATATATACCTAAAACAAAAGTTACAAATAAAAGCAGACCATGGTTTAATGACGAATGCAAAAAAAAAGCCATTCGTAAACGCAGAGCAGCTGTCAAAAGAATCAATGTAAGACCAACAAAAGAATATCATTACCAAATTAGAATACTCAAAACAAAAGCTCATAGGACCATAAAACAAAGAAAAAATGTTGGTGTTAGTTTGTGTTTCTCATGTTTGGAACTGTGTAATTTCCCATAAAGTTATGTTGTTTGAGTCTTAATAGTTTTGTATTTATTTTTTATCAAGGTGTTGTCTTTAACCTTCATATATAAGCCCATTATTATGAGGATTATCTGCTATGTTTAAAGCCTTTTCCTTAGATATAGACAACTGTGATTGTGACTATTCTTATTATATGTTAGGGCTAAGATGTTGTTCAGCATAAATTGCTTTCTTATCACAAATTGAATTGTCATCAATAGACTCTCCCCATAATATTTTCAAATGTATCTTATTCAGTGTCTTTACAGTTATCTAGCATTGGGAACGTGTTTTTCGTGACAACAAATACCCACGATCTCTGAGGGATTCCTGAATAAATGTAAGTCCTGTGCATCTGACAAAATCAACAGAGCCTTCGTGTAGAGCAGAATTTAGGACTTCGCTTCCGCTATATCCCATTAGAACTGGTGAAGACAAAAATACTTAAAACGGTTTTCTTTTCTGAATCGAGGCATATATGCTACTTGTGACAGCTTAAAGTGACGTTACATACCATGTCGTTTGACCACACTTTCTTGTCTAATATAGAAATTGATGAAAGGGTTAATTTGCACACTTTGTAGGGGTGAATACTAAAGTCTGTCTAAAGGAATGTCGTGCCATTACTGTACATATATTTGTTAAACCGCGTGTCCGCCATTACTGTGCGGTTACCTGGATGACTGCCTGGTTCGCAATTACTTTGCAGTTACCTGGATAACTGCATGGTTTTGTATCAGTTATCGCATGAACGAGGAAACTCCGCCCCCTATAAATTGTGCGTTTTCCAATTTAAACATGGGTACTTTTCTACAGAAAGCTACCCAGGCCGCGTTACTACATTAAATAATTAATATTGTTGGAACGGGATATTTATTAACTATTATGTAATCATATTATGTAAAGCTTTAGGAAGAAGAAAGAGAGAGGGCGCACAAGAAAGAATCATGCATGAATATTCATGAAAGTTGTAACAGATGCATTTACAGTTAACTGTTTGGAGAAGCAACACACAAGAGAGCATATTTATACAATATTAACATCAGCTAAAATGCAATGTCCGTGGCTTCGCAATAATGCTCCCTAGGGCTGGTGTTATTCAAAAGATTTTAATCGAAAGCTTTTAGATTATAATTTAATTCCAGAGGATGATAAAATCTGATTTGTTCTTATTTCTGACATTTATGCTTCATGCTAAGAGACCAGTTAAGCGCAAGTCTAAGTACAAATTAAACCAATCTCACAAATTGAAATAATTTTATTTTTTGGGATCAACATTAGAAAATATGAATATTAGGTCGAGTTTAGCGATATTGTTGCACTTAAAAACAGTGAACGCGTATAACGTTTGTTTGAAGTGTGCAATACCAAAAAAAAAAAAAAAAAAAAAAGAAGAAGAAAAAACCGTAAATGAGTTATTTTATTTAGTTCCTACAGTACGTTGTATGATAAATTGTCACATACATTGATACATAGACATAGTCTTCAAACTATGTTGTATAGAGGATATTTGTCATCGAGTGAAATATTTGTTTTTTTGTTGCTGTTTTGTTTTATGTTGTATTGTAGATTTTTTAAAGGGATCGTAATTTTGAAACTGGTGTACATATTTTTACTCCGATCATGTCGGATGTCCTTTGAAGTCAGCGCTTAGGGTTAGTTCCAGGACTGGTTGGCACAGTGTCATGATAATGTGACTTGGTGTAGGAAAATGCTACTATTCTACAGCATGATATAGCATTAATTATATGTGTCTTGTGTGGACAAAAAAGTCCCCAAATGATTAATCTATTTGAAAGGGGTCATTTAACCAATGAAAACAGGCAAAGATCGATCTTGATCTTAGTGAGGGATAATCGGCGTTAGGACAATATGCTGAATCAATGTAATATCCATTAGTTTAATTAATAAAGAAATAGTTTATCCCATATTTACCGCTATATTGTTCTCCGACTAAAAGGGGGAAAATGTGCGGACTTGATGGAATATATAATGAGCATATTACTCTAGGCTGCCTTGAATTTCACGACTGCATTTTGCTTTTATTTAATAAAATGTTGTCATTAACCTATGTACCAAGCCATCTTAAAGAGGGTTGTATTGTTACACTATTCAAGGGGGGCAATAAACGCAAAGATGACCCAAAAAATTACAGAGCAATAACTTTGTCTTCGTGTTTGTTGAAAATATATGAGCGAATTCTGCTAGGTCGACTTAAAGAAAAGATTTTTATCCCTATACACCCACTACAGGGAGGTTTTCAAGAGGGTATAGGGACAAATATGACCAGTTTTCTATTTCAGGAATGTGTATACTTGTGCAAGGAAAATAACAGTAAATTGTAAGCTTGTTTCCTTGACGCTCGTCAAGCGTTTGACAGAGTGTGGCATAATGGTCTCCTGTTTAAACTGAGGCAAATGGGTATAAGTGGTCAACTGTGGCGAGCTGTAGTCAGCATGCATCATGATATGTTTAGTTGTGTTCTATATAAAGGTCGTAAATCACATTGGTTTCCGATATTACAATCTACGAGACAAGGGGGCACCTGGTCTCCATATTTATATCTGTGTTACATAAACGACCTTATTAATCAGTTAACCTGCTCGGGGTTAGGTTTTTGTATAAATGGAGGTAGCTATTGTGCCCCGACAGTAGCTGACGACATGTTATTGTTATCTTTATCTATCAAAGGCTTACAGTCAATGATGGATATTTGTCACCGTTATTCCTGTACATGGAGATTTCTGTATAATCCCTCAAAATGTGCAATCATGGTTTTCAATGAAAGTATGCGTGACTATTTAAGATCCCGCCGAAATTTGTCTCTGGGCAGTGAAAGAATTAGCGAAGTAAATACTTATAAGCATTTAGGCGTCACTTGCTATACTGATTATAAACAGCGTAACAGAGTTAAGGAGTACTGTGACAAACTTCGTAAGACGTTTTTTAGTACCTTGGACAGGGATACAGTAATGCAACTAAACCCGCTCACTTGTTATAGAATATATAACGGTATTGTGTTGCCTAAATCGCTGTACGGCTGTGAATTTCTTTATAAATTAACGACACGAGAAATTGAATCCCTTGAAAGATCACATCGAATGTGCGTAAAAAATATTCAGGGTTTAAGCACACGTACACGGACAGACGTTGCTTTAAGCATGATTAATGCTGTTCCGTTATTGTGTGAAATTGATAAACGTAAACTTATATTTCTTGGACAATTATGTCGTGTTAAACGCGATTGTGCAATTAAGAGATTGTTTCTTTTACGTTTAATGTACAGCCAGCTCAGTAGTTATATGTTTGGTTTCTTCCCAGACATTTGGGAAGTGTTGAAAAAATATGATTTGAATAAGTACTTACATGATTTTATTAAAACAGGAATATTTCCGTCCAAATACACGTGGAAGGGCTTAGTAAAAAATAGCATATGGTTTGTTGTGAAACGAGAGTGGTCTGTAAGATACTGTAAACCTGACTTTGATAGGGTACGTTCTATACATTGTCAGTATGGAACTATTGAAATATGGAAATATGCATATGAAAATCCAAAACTGTTACAACACTGTAAAACTATTGTAAAATTAATTGCCAATTTGTCATTTACTGGATGTAAGTGCCAAAAGTGTGGAGTTGAGTTAAATGACGTTAGCCTTACGGATCATGTTATTCTTGATTGTCCTGTGTTAAACTATCGACGCCTTAGACTAATAGATAAAACATGCAATGTCTTTGGCGAGAATGTTATCGTAGCTCTAGGTAGCATGAACAGGAGCTCCATTGTCAATACTATTTTGGGTGTGAATTGTCCTATACTTACTGTTCTATTACAAGACAGATACTTCCAATTTAAAAGTTTTATGTTTCGCCACGCTCATTTCATGTGGCTGAATTACAAAAACTCTAAAACTTAACATGTACTTTTATTTGGTCCGTCGGTCGGTCGGTCAGTCATTAATTGTTTTGATATAGTATTTGTGTGACCAAGTTGATTAGTTTATCATTTCACGAATTGATTGATGTATAATGGAATAATTTATTAATTCAGTATTTATTCTTAATTATTATCATCTTATTCTTTTTTTTTTTTTTTTTTGTTTTGTCTGTATACGTTCATATCGCAAATATCAAATTACTGTGCATGATTACATCCTACTCTGTGTCTCCATGTTTCGTTTCGATGGAGTTACGGTCTTTTTGGGATGGTTACTATATCTTATGTCATCCTTCATTTTTATTTATCTTTTTTTTTTTTTTCTTCTCTAAATGTTAATTTAGTAACATGTTTAAAATACTTTCTATAAAGCATCATTAATATGCTTGTATATATGTATGCTCGTGTGTATATAATTCAATTTTGTTCTTTCGTTTTGTATATTAATTGTATTTGTAATCGTCAACCTATGGCGGAAATAAAGATAAATAATTACTGTACATATATTTGTTAAACCGCGTGTCCGCCATTACTGTGCGGTTACCTGGATGACTGCCTGGTTCGCAATTACTTTGCAGTTACCTGGATAACTGCATGGTTTTGTATCAGTTATCGCATGAACGAGGAAACTCCGCCCCCTATAAATTGTGCGTTTTCCAATTTAAACATGGGTACTTTTCTACAGAAAGCTACCCAGGCCGCGTTACTACATTAAATAATTAATATTGTTGGAACGGGATATTTATTAACTATTATGTAATCATATTATGTAAAGCTTTAGGAAGAAGAAAGAGAGAGGGCGCACAAGAAAGAATCATGCATGAATATTCATGAAAGTTGTAACAGATGCATTTACAGTTAACTGTTTGGAGAAGCAACACACAAGAGAGCATATTTATACAATATTAACATCAGCTAAAATGCAATGTCCGTGGCTTCGCAATAATGCTCCCTAGGGCTGGTGTTATTCAAAAGATTTTAATCGAAAGCTTTTAGATTATAATTTAATTCCAGAGGATGATAAAATCTGATTTGTTCTTATTTCTGACATTTATGCTTCATGCTAAGAGACCAGTTAAGCGCAAGTCTAAGTACAAATTAAACCAATCTCACAAATTGAAATAATTTTATTTTTTGGGATCAACATTAGAAAATATGAATATTAGGTCGAGTTTAGCGATATTGTTGCACTTAAAAACAGTGAACGCGTATAACGTTTGTTTGAAGTGTGCAATACCAAAAAAAAAAAAAAAAAAAAAAAAGAAGAAGAAAAAACCGTAAATGAGTTATTTTATTTAGTTCCTACAGTACGTTGTATGATAAATTGTCACATACATTGATACATAGACATAGTCTTCAAACTATGTTGTATAGAGGATATTTGTCATCGAGTGAAATATTTGTTTTTTTGTTGCTGTTTTGTTTTATGTTGTATTGTAGATTTTTTAAAGGGATCGTAATTTTGAAACTGGTGTACATATTTTTACTCCGATCATGTCGGATGTCCTTTGAAGTCAGCGCTTAGGGTTAGTTCCAGGACTGGTTGGCACAGTGTCATGATAATGTGACTTGGTGTAGGAAAATGCTACTATTCTACAGCATGATATAGCATTAATTATATGTGTCTTGTGTGGACAAAAAAGTCCCCAAATGATTAATCTATTTGAAAGGGGTCATTTAACCAATGAAAACAGGCAAAGATCGATCTTGATCTTAGTGAGGGATAATCGGCGTTAGGACAATATGCTGAATCAATGTAATATCCATTAGTTTAATTAATAAAGAAATAGTTTATCCCATATTTACCGCTATATTGTTCTCCGACCATTGTCAAATCTAAGAACGTTAATATTGTTCGAAATACCAAGAACCAAACGATGCGATGATGATGCTCGATAGTAATTTACGTTCACTGCTGCATAAGTGTTTCAGTTAAAATGATATAACATGTAAACATAAACATCCCATAAACGTTAATTTTACGATGGCCCAGCCGGCTGGGGCCTAGAATACACCGGCTGCATTCATGCAAAGCGGTAGGATTTGTTCAAATTGGACCATGCGTTTGCCGTGCATGGCGTCCCGTTAAGCTGGAGATGATGATTCTGGCGATTGAGCGAAAACGGGTTTGGTGTGCGGTTTATCCGCAGTCATCTGTGGTTTGCAATACACTATCTTGACCTCGTATTCAGTATAGACGGGTGGTCGTATGGGCCCGATACGATCAATCGGCTAATCAAGCCGAGCCCTAGGTAAAGCATATTCATGGAAGAAGGCATTTATTATTCCAGTTCCAAAACCTGGAAAGGATAATACTAACCCCACTAATTATAGACCCATTGCTCTAACAAACTGCATCTGCAAAACTCTAGAGAGAATGATTAATGCCCGCCTTGTTTGGTTCTTAGAGTCTAATAATCTAATTACAAATTTTTAGTGTGGCTTCAGGAACCAGAGAAGTACAAGTGATCATTTAATTAGACTTGAAAGTATTATTCGTGACGCCTTTGTCGGAAAAGGAACATTTAGTAAGTATATATTTTGACATTGAAAAGGCATATGATACCACGTGGAAACATGGTGGTATGTCACTTTTTTTCTAATAATTATGAATTGGATTTTGGCACTTGGCGCATTTAAAACATCTCCTGTTGAAAACCTTTATGTAGCTACAAATGAACCATCCTTATACCTACGTAGAGAAAAATTAACCTTACAGTATATTACAAAACTCAAATCCGAGTTATCCAGTTTATGATAACGTATTTCACCCTAACTATGAATCATTATATGAGAGCAAATCAAACGTTATCAAACCTTTGGGATTGCGTGCTCAGAATCTAATTTCAGGTTTAGAAGTTGACATAAAAGTCATTAAAACAAAAGCAGTTCTACAAATTCCACCTTGGACACTTGAAAGACCTGAAGTTAATCTTAGTCTTCACATTTCTAAAAAAATCCATCACTGATCCAATTTTATTTTAATCAAAGTTCAATGGAATTAGGTTTACTTATGAAGACCATTATGACATTTATACAGATGGTTCTTAAGATGGCAATACGATCACAGGTGCAACCATAAGCTACTTTTACACAAAATTATTTCGTTTACGGGATGGCGCTTCGATTTTCTCAGCAGAAGCAAAAGCTATTGAGTTAGCCTTACATGCGGTATCGTCTATTCGGTCAGATACATTTATCAAATTTTCTGATTCCTTTTCTGTTCTACAATCAATTAAAATATTAACTTTTCGAATCCACTAATACAAGATATTTTAATTAAACATCATCACCTATCTTTTTGGAAACAAATTATATTTTGTTGGGTTCCCAGTCATATTGGAATTCGAGGTAATTAGAAAGCTGATCGTGCTGTTAAAGCAGCCACCGATTAAGACAAAGCAGATATAAAAATTCCATTTACAGATTTGAAATCTTCCATAAATAAATTGATCTTTTCAAAATGGCAATCTTGTTTGGACAAAGCTCAATTTAATAAGTTACATTCTATTCAACCATCCTTAGGTTTTTGGTATCCATCTTCCCGCGCGTAGGGAAGAATGCGTTATCAATCGTTGTCGCATAGGACATACTCGTTTGACTCACTCCTGTCTTTTAAATCGAGAAGAACAACCTGTGTGCATTCCTTGCCAGGAACCGTATACTATCAAACATTTTAGTCGACTGTATTGATTTAAATCTTATTAGAACTAATTATTTTAATGCGACATCTATGTTAGACCTTTTAAATACTGTTTCTTTTGATACTTTGATCGCTTTTATTAAAGACGTTGGTATATATAACAAGCTTTGATTTTACATACGTGATATATTAAACATGTTTACTCTCCTGCTGTGCGGAATCACTTGTGTATAGTTTTGTGACTTATCGTAATTTTAAGCTTTTTTAGACACCGTATGACGTCTTTCGGCTGTTGAGGAGTCTCTAATTCAATATTCTCTTCTAATTTTACGAATGAATATACAACCAAAATCACAATCAGTACACATTCTTTATGGTAAAGCTTGACTGATACAATGTGGGCATCGCGTGAGACTGAATAAATATTGAGTAATTGATACCAAGAAGGCATCTGTCCATTGGTAAATAAATAAAGTTGGTTTAGATTTCGAGTTTTGATTGAGTTTTATTGAACCAGATGAAATGTTTAATAAGATCGGATCCTCCTGGGGCTGCAACAAGGTTGCCATGTCTGTATATGCATTTTCCCAAATTTTCGCCTTCATGTGTTGTGGAATTGCAGTCCCGAGGGGAATCCCATCCAGTATACACGTCATTTTTTGGGATTCTGGCTCACATGAGTGAAATACGGAATTAACAATCATTTCAGATTTCAGATAATAATGGTGTCTCGGACGTTGTTGCTGGAAGTTCTATCTGCCCAACCGTGGATGGCTTTGGAAGTGCTGTTAGGTCTAGTTGGCTTTGAGTCTCAGACTGTTTCCGCAAGATAGCGGCCGCCAATTGGTCATAGTCAATAACTGGCTCTTTTAGTGGAGTGGACCTTAGCGCATTTGTCGTTGTCTTAATGCCTTCTTGAGACAAAAAGCACTAGAGTTCCCCTTGTTCTCACTTAGTCGCATCTGTTACCAGATATCCACAACATCCTTTCCAAACACACAAGAATACTTAATGAATCGTAAAGAATGAAACACCATTAGTTAATATCAGGAGGGACATAAACGTATGCGATGCTTCGGTATATATAGGTTAACTGCGACATGTGCAGTTTCCGATTAAAAGTATTAGCTCCAAAAATACTGTACCACAAAATGTCGACTGCACAGAAAAATAATGTTGTATATGCAATCAGTTGCTAACAATGCAGTACCATAGTATATGTTGGAAATCTTACTGGCCTTTGAAAACATAAACTGCATATTTTATGCTCTGTAGATATTTCGCCATAGGAGACGGAGCTGTGTCCCGCTGTCTCACCTCCAGGTGGACCCCATCACGCCTCAGGTACGTAAAGTCTCCCCATAAACCCATGTGCTTCCAAAACCGGACGTAAGGTATGGGTTCTATCAGGCTGTGTAGATTGCTGTTTATCCTTATCACCTCTTCGTTGAATCCTGATACCTAGCTCTTAGGTCTTCTCCGGAGCAACTGTCCTATGACCACGGATCTCAGTCCGCAACCGTCCTAGAGGTAACGATCATAAGCCACTGTGTCTTTAGCGATATGGAGAGCGTTACAAGAACATGCATAGCCCCCTCCGATCTGCACGAAACACAAGTCCGGGATAATTGGAAATCCACTTAGCTGTTTTGAGGCAGCAAGGTCACGAGTCGTTAAACCACCTCGGCTTCTAAAATAAAGTTTAAAATTGAATGAGTCTTTGTACGAGATACATTTTTCTTTTTGTAAATAAACGTCACCGGCTCAAAATACAGCAATTCTTCATGATATAATTAAAAAAAATACAGAGCTGCAATTTGTAATCCCTCTTTTACCATGGTAATGAAATGTTTATAATAGTGGTTGTTTACGACAGGTAAAGATTCAAGCAAAATATTAAAGTACAAATGAAGTATACACTTTACTATAATTAACAATAACAAGTCATGAGCAGATTTAACTCCTAGCAGTGTCATTATCTAATATTTCTTATATTGATGTGATATAAGTCGCCAATGTCTTAATTGTAATAATATTTTTACTGTTTGACAAATTTCAAATTAATTAAATTTGTGCCGACATTATACCAACTGAATAATAGATCTTGTCTAATGTCATCAAACTTAATGCATTTAAAAAATACATGAAATTAATTCTCTATAATATGGGTATTGATATTGGTCAAACAAAAGTTACATGTTCTGTATTCTCTATCAATTCAAGCATAGCGTTCGATTTCAATATAAAATTTATGGCCTGAACATCTGAAAAGTGCTAAACTTCTTTTGAACTTGAAAGGAATGTTAATCGAAAAATACTTTTCAGGTTCTAATAAACTTTTTATACTTTTGTAAAAATCAAACCTAGAAGAGTCCTCAATATCGTTGTTCCATGCTTGCCTCATATTACCCTCTAATCTTTGTTTGAATTGAAAAATATATCAATTTACATTTCCAACCTTTTGGGATAGCCAAACAAATCCAATTCCATATCTAAATTAAAGTTCTTTTACCCTTTTGGTCCAGTTCTTCTGTCCAAATCATCATGCAATTTCAACATTTAATGACATTTATTTTTGGATATCTAGTGACAGACATTCTTAAAAGATTACACCAATATTTAATACATTTTATATGGTTAATAATACACAAAGGAAGTCTACCGCATTCACCTAACGCCATACTGTTTTTAACTCTCAAATTTACACCAATAAGATCTTAAGAATCAAGTTTGGACCTGTTCAATAATATCGGAATATTCAAAATCTCCGATCCGAAAGTTAAAACAGGAGACACCATTGCATCAAAGGTTTTAAAAGTTTAATTATGAAAAAAAAATCCAAACGGCCTTTGATAGTTTTTCATTGCATATACATGTATAGCTTTTTTTCCCGAGATTTAAACTTTTGTTTAGCAGCAGCCCAGCATAATTTAGGAGTAAACAATAAACCCATATATCAATAGAAAGAATTAAGATTTATCATATGTTCATTATAAGTCCACTGTGCGTAGTGCCCCCATTTCTGAATACCATAATATCAGTTTTCTTCAAAATAACCTTTATTCCAGTCTCTCTGCAAAAGTCTTAAAAGGGATTTATTTGAAGCTTTAAGTTTTGTGCCGTATCTGCGCAGGATGCTATATCATCAGCAAATAATACACATATAATATCAAGAATATCATCTGTAACAAATATACCAGAGCATTTTTTCCGCAGATGATTACACAAGTCATTTATGTATAAACAAAAAATTATCGGGCTACTTATGTCCCCTTGTCTAGTACCTGTTACACGTGAATGGCTGTGTCACACGTCTATCTACACGAACACGTGACCGGAAATTCCAGTACATTGATTTTAATACTCGCATTAAACTTTTATATAGACTATCAAATATCTTTAACCCTTTCCCTCATAGAGGAAACCATGAAAAGACCTATGCGAACAGCATAAGACCAGATCAGCCTGCGAGTAACTCGCAGGCTGATCAGGTTTTATGCTGTTCGCTGCTCCTCAGTGGTCTGTAAATGAGGATTTTGTAATTAAATTTGGTAAGGTTTAACTGTGGTTTTCTGCAGATCAGGCTTTATGTGGTACCTATTGAGTGCGTCAGAATGAGTCTTATGTGAGGGAAAGGGTTAAGGTATAAGCGAAACAAAAGCCTTTTTTAAAATCTACGTATAAATCTACGTATAAAACAGAAAGATTAAAAATGTTATCAATGACTGAATCACCCTCCCTAAAACCTGCCTGTGCTTCATCTATTATTTTATTGTTGTTTGTACATTTATACAATCTGTCGTATACAATAGATTAAAATATCTCATATATAGATTGGCACAATAATACTATCACACCAACATACAGGAAACTGGCCAGTAGACAAATGCGATTTAACAGAATATTAAGTACAGGAACTATGACGACAATTTATATAACTCCCATCAAGACCATTGGCTTTACCTGTTTTTAATTTCATTATACGTTTTCGAATTTCATTATCGGTTGTTACTGTTTTTAAAGAACGTCTGGTCACCTTGTTGAAGGTTTAAGATTGGTTTTAAATTGGGTGTTTCAAAATATTTATTCCATTCAGATTGTGTAGAATTTGGAGAGGATAATTGTGTAGTGCTCGACGCCTTAAGCATTTTCCAAAAAATCCTTCGGTTTGTTACTGCAACTCATGAGAGCAGATCGTTTATGTTGTTGGATAGATTGCTTTTTTTTATTTTGCTTAAATCTATTTCTGGCAGAAATATATGCATGAATTCATTCATACTATTTGTCCATCTAAAGCGTCTCAATAAAGAAGATTAAAGGCGTTTCGCTCTATCACAATCTAAGTCCCACCAGCGCGCATGCGCGAACACTCGTTTTGACCCTTCATTGATTACAAACATAGGCTCAGCTGCGGACTTTAATGGATGTAAAATTTCTAAACTGCTCCTTATAATGATTTGACCATTTATACTAACCTTTATTCATATTTTGTGGTATATGTTTTTTTTCTACGAATAGTAATTCTACCGTGACAGAATATGATCAGAGTCATCACGGTCATCAATCTTAAAATCTATGATACAATCAAAGATCTGAGTAGACACTTTACTAGACAAAACTTCTAAGTACTCCGACTAAAGTATTGCGTATATATCTACTGTCAGAATTAAAAGATTTTTTTTTTCAGTTTTCAGGAGTTGTCCGCGAAAATTGGTTTCGCATGGTTGATTATGCATCAAAATCATTTAAGCAGACGACATATTTAGCCAGTACTAATTTCCTTTATTTTATGTTTTGGAGAAAAGATTTGTCCTGCAAGTTTGATATCGGAGTACTTATAAGTTTTGTTTAGTATATATGGTAGTCAACTACACATTTCCCACTATTAGCAATACAGGTAAAATTTCCACACATGTCATCATAATTATAATCTCCCATATACAATATGATTATAAAAGGTGCAGCATATATCTACTAAGGACTTCCCATAATGATTGTAACGGTCATAATCCATAATATGTCGCGGTAAATCAAAATCATCTCCATGATGTTTAATATTATCTGTTCAAAAATATGGTTTAAACTATAATCAGGGATATAGTCTAGATCATTTCTGTGTCGTATAATGGCCGTATTCAAGACAAGTAGCCTTCATCCAGTTTACACTTAATTTAGCATGACAGGCCATGACCCTCTCAGACTGAGCGCTGCAATGTAACGTACCTAGCCCATGGTCGGGACTGGAGGATCTGTGTCCGACGGTCTCCCTAGGTCTCTAACAAGATCTCTCTAGGTATCCCACAAGATCTCTCTAGGTATCCCACAAGATCTCTGTCTAGACCCTTGACCGGTCAGCTTATATATTGGTTGGTTACCATCCAGCCAGACAGTAACCATATATATTATATAATAACAAATATTTGTATTAACGACAGTCACAACTGAGACAGACGTTGCATAACTAATGCAACGGTCATGTTATAATCACTTATGGTATATAATAGGTTAGTAACGGTGACACAATCTGACTTAATACAACAATAACGTATAGCTAGGGTCCGATAATATTACATTTGGTACGAGCGTTAAAATCACCGGCTACATATAAGTAACAATCAGGATAAAATCCCGTAATAGTAAACAAATTGTTTTCTCATAATGATATTTCATCATAATGAATATCATTTTATCATATGACATTGTGCTCAAACAACTGTTTCCGGTGTCGTATACCAATCACATATTTTCTTATATTTAACACGTTACATATAACTTCTAGGCCTAATTACATCACTCCGCGTCACTCGCGTGTATTCTATATGTATGCACATTGTGTTGAACTTGAAAAGCTGGATTAAATGTGTTTGATCCATTGTTCATATGATGTTGAAAATGTATGAGAAAAACACACGTTAAATCTGTTTTATTTTCCAGTTTTTATTTAAAACTATTCTCTTGGTGTTAGATTACAAAAGTAATTCGTGCACAGTCTGTTCCTTCATTTGTTTATTTGTTAGTTGCTGTAATCGCGTTTTACTGTCACTATAGGCCATATGATAAAAAGAATCTGACATGAATTGTCATTTCATATTAAATTTTGCTAAACTCGTTCTAGAAAATGTTTTTAAGCCCGCAAAAGGCTCGCTTAATAACATTTCCATGAGCTCGTTTAGTACAATTTGATATGAAATAACAATTCATGTCAGATCCTGTATATACATAAGTGACCCTTCTGGTGAAATATACGTAATGTGCAGTATAATGTCTAAGATTTTCAACAGATGTTAGATTTTATATATAACACTTCACAATCTTTAAAGTCATGATTGATACTGGAAATAAAATTGTTCTTAACTAGGTTTGATTCAACAAATACACTTACTCCTCCGCTGCTTCTAGTACATGTATGTTGTTTTTCCCTAACAGAGTCAAATTCTTCATAGCTAATAAGAAGTAAATCAAATTCCCCTTAAATTATATTTACTCTAAGTTTCTAATAATCTAATAATGTCAAAGGACCACAAATACTGAAGGACTGACTGATCATCAATATATACATGAAACCATTTTTATTCCAGCTGACACATTTTATAGATTTATACTCTGTCACTATTTCTGGACATTGACCTTCTCCCATTATAGAATAATCGATCTCTTGACCATCATTTGCCTTTGTAAATGAACTCGAAGCCTGACTTTCATTCACCGAAATGTAACGTGGCTGCTGGTTACGTTGTAGAGGGTGGAACCTGTAGGCCAGTTGCCCTCTCGCGTTACCAATCAAACTCCGCCGCAGTAGTTACCTCCCCTTACAGTTGTAGATATCCACTGCCACCACAAGTAAAAATTAACAATTTAGCTAATTTTGCTTTTTTCAAAAAAATATTTTACTGCGAGTGTCAAGATTCAAGATTCAAGATTTTATTATGGTAAGGCCTCCAGCCCATACACAAAAATATAAATACACATCATTTGCACATGCAAAGCAACGTATGTATTGTGACAGGTAGTCATATTTATCAACATATTTAAACTATATAACAAAGACACATCCTAAAGACAATACATAATATTATAAGTCATAGTGTAGTAAAACTTTACTTGCCTAAATATTCATTTCTTACATTAGTTGCATGGAAGATAAACATTGCTAATTTCTTAATGACATCTTCATTTTTACATGCTATAAGATTGTAAAATTTTTCAACAGAGGGGTTTTCATAGTAAATAACTGGTATATATATTGAACGAATATTCTTATATAATGAACAAATGCATATAAAATGGTATTCATCCTCTAGATAACTTTCACAATATGGACAATCTCTATATTCCCTAGGTATATTATAATAACGACATGTTTCTATCATAAGGCTATGTGAAGAACTTCTAAAATTTGCTAAACAACTCCTAAACTTATCAATATTTAACAATTTGATGTAACTTTCCACATTGTAATCTCTTTTAAATTTTACATAATAGGACAATTTCACATTTTTACAACAACTTTCATACCAATTTTGCACATACTGATCTTTTAATCTAGTAACATATGCGGTGAGAAATAACTTTTGATTTGATACATATTGATGTTCCCATACATATCCAAAACCGTTTGAATAAAGATGTTGCCTAACACTGCTTACCCAATTATTATATCCTAAAGAATCAAAGTGTACTTGCATATCATAACATATTCTAACATATCTATATTTAGGCATATTGAGAATTCTTAACCAATAGCTAATGCATCTTTTGGCAGCATATATGTATAAAGGGAATCTTCCTAAGTCACCTAACACTGCATCATTACAAGCTGATTGTTTTACATGTAAAAAGCGTTTACAAGCAAAAATTTGAATACTTTCAAGACAAACAAAATTATTAAGTCCCCAAATTTCCGATCCATATAATAAAATTGGCTGGATTTTTGCATCAAATATTTTAAAATATATACTATATGGCAAACATTTGCAACATTCAAGAGATTTTATAACAGCTATCAGGGCTTTTTTCGCCTTCACACACATATTTTCAGCCATCTTGTAGAGGGAAAGTCTATTTGAAAAATAAATGCCTACATAAGTAAAACCATTTACAATATTTAGCTTTGAGTTTCCATAATACCATTGTTCTAATCTAGATAAAGTGCCTCCTCTTTTAAATACTAAAATTTTAGTTTTTTCTACATTTACATTGAGCTTATATTCAATACAAAAAGTGTGTAACAGTTTGAGTTGCTTTTGCAATCCAGCTACAGTGTCTGAAATACATGCTAAGTCATCTGCGAACATAAGTAAAAATATTTTCGTTAAATCTGGATAAAGCTGTATACCACGAACATTGTTATCACACAAAATATTATAAAATTCATCAATAAAAAGGGCAAATAAAATCGGACTGATACAACAGCCTTGCCTAAGGCCAAGTGGACAATCAAATAAATCTGAGCAACCCTTCCTTGTCCTTACATATGCTTTTACCGAAACATATATGGATTTAATAGATGAGTATAAGTGGCCTTTTATGTTCTTGCGCTTTAATACACCAAACAGAATAGGTCTGCTTATCGAGTCAAATGCCTTTTGAAAATCAATAAATGCTACATATACAGGCTTACCCCTTCTTTGGAAATATTTATTAACAATAGAATATAAAATAAATGCATTGTCCACAGTACAATAACCTGAACGAAAACCTGCTTGACACTCATTTATTTTGTTATATGCCTCAACATAAAAAGTTAATCTTCTGTTTAAAATAGATGTATATATCTTACATAGGATATCTAAGAGAGATATACCCCTGTAATTACTTGTATTATTTCTGTTACCTTTCTTATGTATAGGTATAATTATACTTTTTGTCCACTTTTCTGGAAAAGTGGATGATACAAATATTTTGTTAAATAACTTATTGATATAAGGTAGAAGAATATCAATACCATGTAATATGTTGACTAATAATTTTTCACTCTACTTTTTTAATATTTTCATATATTTTGTTGTAAAAAATTTTTAAAAAACCAACAGTTAATACTAATATTTGGTTCATTCCTAACTGTTTCTGACAACTTTTTTAATTCTTGCCAAAATATTTTTGAATTTTTTAAATTTTTATTTAATGTATTCATAGAATTATTGTTATATTGTACCTTTTTACTTTTACATATGTTCTTATATGCATATTTTTTATTTATATAATTACTTAAGTTCTCTTCATTTCTAAAAGAGCGAAAAGATCTAAGAGCCTTTTTTGCCTCAGTCTTTGCCTTTCGACATTCTTTGTCAAACCATGCTTTTCCTTTTTGCTTACAGATATGTTTACGTACTTTACTATGTTTGAAAGTTTGGCTACAATCAATTAGTATAGACTCAAACTTATCTAAAATGACATTTACATCAGTTTCATTCATATACATGTTTTGTAAAGTTAATAGGCTCTTTTCAGTTTCATTTTTTAGAAATGCATTATAATCTTCTTTTGTTTTTTCATTCATTACATAATACTCATGGTTATAAGAAGTGTCTTCCATACTGTTTTCTTCTTGTACATGTAATGTTAAGGTTAGTGATAAAGGCATATGAGTACTTTCAGTTCTGTCCAATACCTCAAAGGTTAGCGCTAGATTAAATAAACCTTCTGCAAGTATAAAATAGTCAATAACACTTGCTCCATTTTGATTGACAAATGTAAAATCTGCACTGTGTTGTTGAGCAGAATCATTCAATCTTCTCCCATTTACTATATAGCATGAGAAAATTTGGCAGAATCTTAGGAGTTCTCGTCCAAATTTGTTTACTGTAAGATCTTTTGTTTGGCGTGGACTATCAATAACGTTATCAAATACCTCTCTGTATTCGTCAAATTCTGGTATATGATCAAATGCTGTAAAATCAGATAAGTCTCCTGTTCTTGCATTGAAATCACCACATAGCAAAAAATCATAACCTGCCCATTGGTTGCTGCTTAGTAACTCCTCGAGCCTCTGAATGCAGGAGATAGAAGTATCGTTATAAAAAGGTGAATTTTCTGGAGGTGCATATAACGCAACATATAAAATGTTTTTCTCATGTTCAAATAATGATTTATCTATGGCAAGGACAATACCAAATTCAAAACTTTCGGCAACTCTATTTACACAATGTACAATACTACTTTTAACAAAAACTACAACTCCCCCCATTGACCTTCCACCAAGTAATGATTTTTTGGCATTTTGACTAAATATCTTAAAGTCAGGTAGGAGTGAATCACAAAAAGCACAGTTAGTTGTGTCCCATGTTTCCTGTATACTTATTATGTCATAACAATTTAAGAAACAATTTATGTTAAATAAGTTCAGTTTATTTTTAAAACCTTCAATATTCCATGACAGCAACTTCACTGAACATTTAGGGCTTTGGCCACATCCCTATTGAAGATTCAAGGTTATATTCGTGTCAGTTTCATTTGTAACAGTCGCATCCATATCTTCACTAACCGGTTCATTTATACCATTTTGACGAACAGCTCTTCGATATACTCTAGCCTCTTGGTTTCTTGGGCTTTTATTTGTTGATTTTTGGTATGTTACAAGTTTTCCTCCTTTGAAATATCCATGTAAACCCAACCTGTTGACCTCTTTCAATTTTTGTCGCTGAAGGTAGGATAGGTCATTGGCAATGCGAATACCTGCATTCCTCAAAGCATTCCGATATTTAAATAATTTAAACTTATCATCTGCTTTTTTGAACACCATCACAATCATTCTGGGGGCATTTCCTCTTTTACCGACACGTTTAGCCTGGCTAATTGAACCCTCATTTAAACCATCATCAGAAACTGTCACTGAAAAGACTTTTTCATTGATAATTTTTTCTAGACTTTTTGACTCATTTTCAAACTCAGCAACTCCAAACAATCTCAGAGACGTCTTTAACCTTTCAGATTCGCTAATGAAAAGCTGCTGTTCAATATTATCAACAAGTTCCCTTGTTGATTCGTTATGGTATGAGAGGCTGCCGATATCACTGTTGATTGCCTCACAATTGAATTCTATTTCATCTATACGCTGATTCATGTCTGATAATTTGTTTTCTAATTGAGATTGCTTTCTATTTATTTTCACAATATCAGTTTTAATGGTAGATATTTCATTCTTTAGGCCTCTCATTTCTTCCTGGACACCTAATACTACAGTTTTTACAGTACATATTTCGTTTTTGACTTCATGCATTGCTTGTAGAATTATCTGAGTATCCTCTGTAGGGCCCGGGTTAAGTTCTATATCAGCTGACA
>CM037793.1:5258096-5300629 GCA_021229015.1 Solen grandis | reverse complement strand
TTGTTACACCCGGGGTAATCAGGTTCAGACAATTTTTTGTTTTTCTTTTTATAACAATTTTTATTATTATTTACTTTTAACCTTTATTTTACGGAAATTAAGCGATATAGTTTTTTTTTTTATGTCTTCAGAAGATACTTTGATATGCTACAGTGGGGAAACATTTAAACAAACCGAAACAAAAAAAATAAGTTAGGCCTGTAAGGATGTCAGTAATGGACAAAGGCTACCTTGGGAATGACAATCCTTTGGGAAAAAAACATAGATAAGAAAACTCACTGATTTTACACCGGATAAAAAATTTCATTAAGCCAAAACAAAAAAGATAACCACGGGAAAATGATACTGAAATAAATCCCATAGGAATTCTGTATCTCACTGGTGACATTTGGAACAAAATGGAAGAACAAACAAAACAAAAAGCAGTAGAACACAGAGCTCCCCGAAGAACTCATTGTTACAAATCCCTTTGGGTCAAGGGGTGGGGGGATATTTAAAACCCCCCTTTCCTAAATCAACTATTCCCTCATCAAGATTTTTTACCAAAACCAAAATTTGGGACTTAGTAACATTTATTTTTTAAATGTTAATACTTTTAACCCAACTTTCATTATTTTTTTAATTTTTTACCTAAAAATTAATCATACTTTTAAAGTGTCTCAAAACAAAGAGGTTAACCAACACCTTGACATATGACGGGTAGTGTATAAGGGCCAAACAAAAATTTTGCTGAAAAGATTTTGTTTTACTTACTACTTTAAAAATTTTTGGGGTTTTTTTAAAAAGAAAACCCTTTAAAAATTTGGCAAATGACATAATATTAGAACAACAGGAGGAGGGGCCAAACCCTTTTTAAAAATTTTAGGCCCCCGGGCACGCCGACGATACGTATCTACTCTTGGTAAAAAGTTTTTTTTAAAAATTTAAGCCATTAGTTCCTGAAAACCCCCCGGCAAGAATCAGCAATATCTACTATGGGCCAAAAATAAAGGGGGCCAAACTCTTTGAAAAAATTAGGAACGGGTCACGACGATATGCCATCCCCCTTTTGGGGAAAAAGCTTCCCAAAATTTTGTTAATTAACCTTAGTTCCAAAAAAAGCCCGACAAAATCAGCAATATGTACCTAGGGGGAAAAGTCAATGGGCCAAAACCCCGTAAAAATTGGGGAACCGGGGCACGCCACGATATGCGATCTACCTTGGTGATAAAGCTTCCCATAAAGTTTCGTTAATAAGCCATTAGTTCCTGAAAATACCCGGCAAGAACATGAAATTTTGACTATAGGCCGAAAAGTCAATGGGCCAAAAAACCTGTAAAAAATTTGGGAAATCGGTCATGCTGACGATGGGCCGTCTCCTCTTGGAAATAAACTCCCATAAATTTTTGTTGAATTAAACCATTTTTCCGGGGAAAGTCCGGAAAAGGGAAAAATGTGAGGGGCGGCGAAGCGGCGCCCCAATCCCCCTTTTGTGAAAAAAAAAAGTAGGGCCTGTTACCAAAAAGCTAAATCTGGCAATGACAGGAAAAAGTCCCCTTTTTTTCCCCCGGAATGAATGCATTTAGGACAGACCGAATTTAAAGCCATGTCACTTGGGAAAAGTATTGAAGGAATGATACAACTGAAGAGGCACTACCAAAACCCAACTCCAACCTTTTAAAAAACCTTCCCAAAAAAAAAAGAAAAGGGGATGAATTTATCAATTTTAAAAAAATAAAAAAGGGGGAAAAAAAGCAGACCAAAAAAAATGATGAAATTTTTGGGACAACACCAAGACCGAATCCAACAGGAAAAAAGAAGCTAATTTTTTGTCAGTTTGGGGGTCTAGTATTAAAAAACGACAGAATTTTAAATTTTTTCAAAATTTAAAACAGTAACCTCATTGAACCATGGCATTTAGCCAAAAAAAGTTTGCTATTCATTTTTTTAATAACAATTTTTTTGCACAAAAAAAAAGAAGGGGAAATTTTTTTCGTTTCCCCCATTTGGCTAATGGAAAAAAAAAAACAATCTTTTTTTTTCATACAGATATTGCTTTATTTTAATTTTTAATAAACCCTTTTTTATGAAGTAAAAACAAAGTTACATATTTTACAAAAAAGAATTTTTTGCTTTTCCCTAAAAAGTAGAAAACTTTGACTTACAACCTTTTGCACGAAGGAAGGGGCTAGTTTTGTTGACATTTTGTATTTTAATGTTGGTTTTTAAATACATCACAGCGACCAAATATTTTAATTAATTTTTTGTAAGGGATTTAAAGGTTTTTACCCCCATTTTTAAACAACTAAATATTGAACTAAAAATATGTATACTTTTTTTTTTTTTAATGGGTTACTTAAGTCTAAAATTTAACATTTAAGGATTTTTTTCGCAAAAACACCAAGGGAACAATTTTTTGGGCAGAGTCACTAATCTAGAAATTACAATTCCCCCGCTCTTTTTTGGTTAGGATTCCCATTTCAGTCTACTTTTGTTTCTAAGGGGGAGCGAATACAAGTTACTTTTAAAGTAAAAACTTCAAAAATCGATATACAAAAATTTGTACTTAGTAAAAAAAAATAATGTTTTAAATATTAAAACATTTTGGGAAAAATGGGCACAATTTTTGAACTCACCATATACAATTAGACAAACATCCGACCAAATCTATTAAGATGGGTAAAACTGTGGGCCCTTGAAGTTCACACTTTTTCAAAATTTGACCGGTGACCTAGTTTTTTTACCCCATGGCTCATTTTGAACTCATCCAATATATCAATTGACAAACCCGCCAAATCTATTTAAGATTGGGTCAAAAGTGGCCTTTTTTAGAGTTCCAAAAGGGTTTTTTAAGTTTTACCGGGGACCAGTTTTTACCCAAAAATGACCCAATTTCGAAACCCGAGAATCATGAAGACAAACTCCTACCAAATTTTATAAATTGGCCAAAACTGTGACCGTAAATGTTCCCCCAAAGTTTTTCAAAGTTTTTCCTAGGACCTTTTTTTTACCCCCACGACCTAATTTCGAACTCATCCGGAAGTAACAAACACCGACCAAATTCAGAAATTTTTTGGGTTTAAAAAAAAGTACCTCAGTGTTCACAAAGTTTTTTTAAGATTTGACCGGGGGCCTATTTTTAAACCCCCCAGACCCAATTAAAAACATCCGAGATATCATGTAGCAAACATCCTGACCAAGTTTTAGGAAGGGGGAAAAATGGCCTCTAGGTTTCCCAATTTTTTTTTAAAATTTGACCTGTGACCCAGTTTTTGACCCCACAGAAAACCCAATTTTTAACCACCGAGAATCAGTAGACAAACACCCCACCAAGTTTTTTTGAAGATTTTGGGCAAAACGGGCCTCTAAGGGGTTTCCCAAACAATTGTTGCGACGGACGAAGGCGATCACAAAAACTCACCCGAGCACAAGGCTCAGTATAAAAAGTGAAAGGCTAAAACCCGTTTTGAATTTTTTGTTCTTTGAATTATTAAAAAACCGTTGACCCATTTCATTAATTCTGTGTTATTGCTCATGATAAGTGCTACAATGCACTTACAAGTTAAACGTTTAATTTGACATTGACATTTAGTTACAGCTGATAAATCACATTTTAATGTATAATCTACATCTGAACTGAAGCTGTCATATTTGTGATTTTAATATTAGGCAAAATCAGGTCTTATATGAACTTTTTTAAATACCCCCACTACCCTAGGGTAGGGGGGTCTATATAGGAGCCCACTTTGTCCATCGGTCGGTCGGTCGGTCCCGAAACTTGTCTTCAAACACTATTTTAGATATCATCATGAAACTTTATAGGTACATAGATCTTAATGTGGAAAAGTGTCATTGATAAGAACCATAATCTGTTTTGTATTTTTCAAGAGATGTCCTTTTTTATTTTTCTAACCTACTTGAATTTTGTCTAGACTATAACTCTTAAACTATATCATGTATCATCATGAAACGTTTTAGGTACATAGATCTTAATGTGGAGAAGTGTCATTTATAAGAACCGTAACTCTCTTTTACATTTTTTATGAGTAAATACTGTCAAGACTTTGACTGGAAATCTACATGAGCTGACATCATGACTTCATAGGTAGATTGATCTCAATGGGGAAAATGTTATTGATTAAAACCATCACTTTTTTTTGAAAGCCAATGTTACCTGGAAGGATTGGGAAGAAGATATATAAATGGATACAAGGTAATATTTTTGTAGTTTTATGTTTTCTCTCTTTTTTGCTGTGGTCACGTAAGGCATACTACAACAATATGCTATGAACAACTGTAAAGGTTAAAAAAAATCAGTTCATTATAGACTGACAGGTAGCAGGGTAGTGAGGTATGAATCGCCTTAAGTGATAATTCTAGTCATGACACTTTTGTGTCGCCTGCACTATTTGCTCTAGTTTGTGATACTATTGTGAGCGCTACCATGCCTTTAATTGGAATTTTTACGTTGCCTCATTTGGGGAGGTAAATTGAATTTGTCGAAAACTAAATTCAGTTCTTTATTGCCTTTTGTTTTTTATTTGTTTTAAGTATGTTACATGTTTAATAAATTCAAATGAGTTCAGGCCTTGTTTTATTTCCCAAACCCTTAAATGTTGGCAGTGATGAATCCAATGATAACAAATGAATGTGATCATTTCTTTTCTCTCAGTATAACAAAACTCAACTTTAGGTCATTCATTGATAGTCTCAAGAATTTGATTTCTTTTAATTTCAGCCTGTGTTGCTTTGGCATGAAGTCTTGAAAGTTGTTGACTTCTTCATTTCAAAGCAACACCTTCTTGGAGGTACTCCTGAATATCTCCATGTTATTGAGACACATTTGGTGCAATGCGCAGGCACTCAGAATCAGATTAACAATATTTCTTATATTAAGCATGTTAATGTTTTTTCAATCTCCTAAACCGTCCTTTCAGGACTCCAAAGGCACGCTCGATACACATTCTGGTGGCACTGTGCACATAGTTGAATCGTTCTGCTTTTTGTTGAGATTGTCATAGCCTTTGAATGGAACTATAACCATGGGGTTAAGCTATATGCTGAATCACCAAGTATATGGGTATTTCCAGATATTTCTTGACAATGTCTCCATCTATTTCACATTGCAATGGCGAATTTTTCAAAACCTTGCGTCGTGAACTGATCCTGGCCAGCCACAGTAAACATCTGTAAATCGTAGGTTACTGTCACAGACCGCCTGTAATATAATTGATGGGAAACTTTTTCTGTTAATTTAATTTTCAGGACACTCCTTTGGTGTTCTGATTGGAATATGGCTGCAGTCAATAGCCCCTAAAGACAGCTGGAAATCCTTTTAACTGTTGAAAACCATCGGGAATATCGGCAATGTTCTGTTGCTTGGCTGGCCATTTGATCACAGATGGTAGAATATGTTTGATTTTTTTACTGCCGACATCATTTAAATCACATAAACAGACCTTTCCACTCACACCAAATATATCGGCAATGTCTTGCAATGTATGAAGAGATGAAAGATACTTCAAGAAAATAAGAAACTGTTTTACTGGCCCAATTTTTACCTTCTTGCTTCTTGTTGTCAATGCAGAAGAAAGTTCGGCAACTACATGTAATTGTCAAATGATATCCTGCTCAACGAAATCGAACTTGAAAGTTATCAATACTGTATTGGGCATGACATACTCTACATAATTTTCAATTCTTGGCTTTGTGTGTCTGATTTGATTTGAAGCGCTGATCAAAGTAACCGATGATGTCAGCATTTGCCTCCTTTTGGCTGCAATAGAATACAGAGAAAAATATACACACTGAAATCAATTTAAAGAACTGCACTGAATGTTGGACAGATTAACAATACATATGCTTCCTAATGCTGACTCAAGTGGAAAATATACCATCCGAAATAAAAGGATTATCAATTTAAAGTATTGCTTCCTTGAAAAGTAAAAATACCACCAACAGTAATTCACATACATGTAGACAATTTATGCCTACTCGCGCTAGGCGATGAACGGATCAGTGAAGGAAAAGAAGTGGCCTATAACAAATGTAAAAATCATAAAAAGGTAAATAATTAATTAAAATTCCATAAACAAAAAGATAAATCAACGCATAGCTTATGGGAACAGGATGAAATTCTGGTTTAAACATACGTGTACACAGAACCCCAAACCAGTACAGTAATTAACATATATACTGGCACTAGGTGATGAACGGAATAGGGGCAAAAGAGAAGGGAGAGAGAGGGGGGTATCGAATAGAGAGAAGAGGGCTATTTAATTGCCATACCTATGACATCAAAATTATCATCAGAGGAATTTCTGTGAGAACAATGAAAGCTGCTATATTTGAACAAGAAACCGTTCATTTTCTGCAACAATCGAAACTAGTTTCAGTTTTTGTCGAACCCGTGAAAAATGCCGAAACCGAAACCTAATCATCTACAAAAAATACTCTCTTAATGCATTGGTAAATTAGGGCTTTCCATTTGATGGTTTAAAGGTATTTTTGTATACTTTCAAGAATCTCTAGGTGTATATCTAAGTGGAGATAGAATTGTTAATTTATTGGAGTTATTTTATCACAGTGTTTATTGTTAAGTAGACACAGGATCCACCTGTGAAGAATTAAATTTAGTATTGTTTTGTTCTTTGAGTAAAAAGTAGCATTAGGCGAGTTCTACACAAATTCTACATACGAGATACCCCCTATAAACTTGAAGTCCACTATACAAAATTTCACCTCCATATTAAACCTGAAGTCCACTCTCAGCATAGTAGCATCTAGTGACCGCTGTGATATCCACATGCTGACAGAGTCTACATGCACACGCATATGTAAGTGCATAAACCTGTGATCCGAGGCATTAACCTGTGACCCGACCTGTGGAACCTTATGGCCTGCGGCAAAGACAAGACCACCCCAAGACAATCGACCATACTAGAACCTGACAACTCAACATAAGCACACACACACACGCGTAACGCCCTAGCGCGTAACAGTATAAATAAATATAATGGACATTGACTGAATTCATGCGAGATGCTTTGGAGATGAATGGGACCGTAATATCACCTTATTTGTTTCACGCGTAAAATCGTTTAACTTTTCTTTCACGGCCATATGACTAAATTTTTCTTGTGTAGCAAATACATAATTTTGATATATTGAAAAGCATCAATTTTTCTATGTTAAGTAAAATGTGTATATGAAAAATAAATACATAAATTAAACAAGAGCCATGTTGACATGGCAATCCCCCGCCGAATGCTTGCTCTTTAGAAGATGTGTTTGAAAGTAGAATATTTCATTTTTAAAAGAAAAATTTTGGTAATGAAGACTGATGTTTGAAGTGAGTATAGATATGAAACCCATGTAAAGACCTACTTCCCATATTTTGAGATATACAGGTAAAATGTCAAGGTCATTGCGACAAAAATTAAGCCTGAGAAAAAAAACAAAAAAAACAAAAAAAAAAAAAAACAATAACTAAAAAATTATGAAAGGTAGAGTTATGGTAGAGTTATGGTAGAGTTATCATTCTTGTGTACTGCACTTTTCCCCAATAAGATCTATCCACTTATGAAGTTCTAAGTTGATACCTCAAATACATTTACTTTTAAAAGAAAATTTTTGTTAATGAAGACTGATGTTTAAGTGATTATAGATATGAAACCCATGTAAAGACCTACTAATTCCTCTATTTTTAAGGTATACAGGTAAAATGTCAAGGTCACTGTAACAAAAATTAAGCCTGAAAAATTTAAAAACAAGAGGCCCATGATGGCCCTAAATCGCTCACCTGAGATAAATAGGTTGACCCAAGGAACATCTGTACCAATTTATTTTAAAATCTGGCCAGTAGTTTTGAAGGAGATGATTTTTAAAATTTTCATATTTTTTTTTCTTTTTGTTGCCATGGCAACCACAGTTCTACATTGATCAAGTTTATTTTAGCAACTTTTGTGAAGGTTGACCCAAGGATCATCCCTGCCAAGTTTAATCAAATTCTGTCCAGTGTTTTCAAAAGAGATGTTGTTTAAAGGTTTCTCTATATACAAATAAGGTAAATAAGCCCCGCCCCTGGCGGCCATGTTTTTTTACGGATCGGAATAATTTTAGCAAATTTGGTAGAGGTTGACCCAAGGAACATCTGTACCAATTTATTTTAAAATCTGGCCAGTAGTTTTGAAGAAGAGATTTTTAAAGTTTTCATTTTTTTTCTTTTTGTTGCCATGGCAACCAGTTCTACATGGATCAAGTTTATTTTAGCAACTTTTGTGAAGGTTGACCCAAGGATCATCCCTGCCCAAGTTTAATCAAATTCTGTCCAGTGGTTTCAGAGGAGATGTTGTTTAAAGGTTTTTCTATATACATATAAGGCAAATAAGCCCCGCCCCTGGTGGCCATGTTTTTTTTACGGATTGGAATAATTTTAGCAAATTTGGTAGAGGTTAACCCAAGGAACATCTGTACCAATTTATTTTAAAATCTGGCCAGTAGTTTTGAAGAAGATGATTTTTAAAGTTTTCATTTTTTTTTCTTTTTGTTGCCATGGCAACCAGAGTTCTACATGGATCAAGTTTATTTTAGCAACTTTTGTGAAGGTTCAACCAAGTATCATCCCTGCCAAGTTTAATTCAATTCTGTCCAGTGGTTTCAGAGGAGATGTTGTTTAAAGGTTTCTCTATATACATATAAGCAAATAAGCCCCGCCCCGGCGGCCATGATCGGAATAATTTTAGCAAATTTGGTAGAGGTTGACCCAAGGAACATCTGTACCAATTTATTTTAAAATCTGGCCAGTAGTTTTGAAGAAGATGATTTTTAAAGTTTTCATTTTTTTTCTTTTTGTTGCCATGGCAACCAGACTTCTACATGGATCAAGTTTATTTTAGCAACTTTTGTGAAGGTTGACCCAAGGATCATCCCTGCCAAGTTTAATCAAATTCTGTCCAGTGGTTTCAGAGGAGATGTTGTTTAAAGGTTTCTCTATATACATATTAGGCAAATAAGCCCCGCCCCTGGCGGCCATGTTTTTTTATGGATCGGAATAATTTTAGCAACTTTAGTAGAGGTTGACCCAAGGAACATCTGTACCAAATTATTTTGAAATCTGGCCAGTAGTTTTGAAGGAGATGATTTTTAAAGTTTTCAAATAATTTTTCTTTTTGTTGCCATGGCAACCAGAGTTCTTCATGGATCAACTTTATTTTAGCAACTTTTGTAGAGCCTCACCCAAGGAACATTCCTGCCAAGTTTCATTAAATTCTGTCCAGCGGTTTCAGAGGAGATGTCGTTTAAAGCAAATTGTTGACGACGCACGACGACGGACGCCGGACGAAGGGCGATCACAAAAGCTCACCTTGAGCACTTTGTGCTCAGGTGAGCTAAAAAAAAGGGACTATAACTCAAACAAGAGGGCCATGATGGCCCTGAATCGCTCACCTGAGTACCATTGCTTCAACTGATGTCAAGGTTTTTAAACAGACAAGGATTCTGATATAACTTAATCTAAAACAGTTTACCCCTGACAATACTACACACCAAATATCTAAGCAATGGGCCATATGGTTTCAGAGAAGACTTGGGCGCAGGGTCATTTATCACCGTAGGGCCAAGACTTTGAAAATCTTTGTAATGAACCATTAGATGCTACTACATACCAAAAATCTTAGCTCTAGGCCTTATTGATTCATAGAAGAAGATTTTTTAAGATTTTCCTATTTAACTCTATGTAAAACAAGTGACCCCTGGTGTGGGGTCATTTATCACCATAGGGCTATGATTTGTACAATCTTGGTAGTGGCCCATAAGATGATGCTACATACCAAATATCTAAGCTCTAGGCCTTATGGATTCATAGAAGAAGATTTTTTAAGATTTTCCTATATAACTCTGTGTAAAACAAGTGACCCCTGGTGGGGGTCATTTATCACCATAGGGCTATGATTTGTACAATCTTGGTAGTGGCCCATAAGATGATGCTTCATACCAAATATCTAAGCTCTAGGCCTTATGATTCATGAAGAAGATTTTTTAAGATTTTCCTATATAACTCTATGTAAAACAAGTGACCCCTGGTGCGGGGTCATTTATCACCATAGGGCTATGATTTGTACAATCTTGGTAGTGGCCCATAAGATGATGCTTCATACCAAATATCTAAGCTCTAGGCCTTATGCATTCATGGAAGAAGATTTTTTAAGATTTTCCTATATAACTCTATGTAAAACAAGTGACCCCTGGTGCGGGGTCATTTATCACCATAGGGCTATGATTTGTACAATCTTGGTAGTGGCCCATAAGATGATGCTTCATACCAAATATCTAAGCTCTAGGCCTTATGCATTCATGGAAGAAGATTTTTTAAGATTTTCCTATATAACTCTATGTAAAACAAGTGACCCCTGGTGCGGGGTCATTTATCACCATAGGGCTATGATTTGTACAATCTTAGTAGTGGCCCATAAGATGATGCTACATACCAAATATCTAAGCTCTAGGCCTTATGGATTCATAGAAGATTTTTTAAGATTTTTCTATATAACTCTATGTAAAACAAGTGACCCCTGGTGCGGGGTCATTTATCACCATAGGGCTATGATTTGTACAATCTTGGTAGTGGCCCATAAGATGATGCTACATACCAAAAATCAAAAGGCTAGGCCTTGTGGTTTCGGAGAAGAAGAGTAGTATAGGTATTGAGAGAGTCTGGCTCACTGCGGGTCTAACACACTTCAAAATCCAGGCGCGCTAATCCGCGCGCCTGGCTTATCATGTGTAAAACCCCCAAAAAGCATACACTCTCAATACCTATACTACTATTAGTTAAAAAAAATCAAAAAAATCACACTAATGTAAAATCAAAAAAAATCACACTAATGTAAAATTTAAAAAAAACAACAATGAAAAAAATAAAGAAAATTATGTTTTTTTCCTGAACCATTTTTTTACATTAATCCTCACTCTGAATATGGAGGAGGAGGGTTTTCTAACGTATTATAAAAATTCAATATTATACAGTTTTTATATTTTTGGATATTATCTCCATTGCTTCTTGTCTTCCCTGTTCTATTAATTTTTGCCTTTCTTCTTTTGAATAGTTTTTTGGAACCGCAGAGTTTTTTGTTAATTGTTTAAGCTCATTTATTTTTCTAATTCATCTAATATAAGTTTAAATTCTTGTTCAGATATCTCTCCATCTGTTAAAGCTTTAGAGATTAAATTTTTTATACTATTTAATTTACTAGTTTTAATATTATCATGTTTTTTAATTTTATTCATAAATTTAAGCCTAACAATTTTTATAGAGGCTCCAACTCCTCCGCATACAAGAGCGATAATTTCTAACGGAAGTAGAATAGGAACAATTAAACCAATAGTTCCTATAATTATACTAGTAGACATTAAAGCTGTGTCTACTCCATCTGTTATATTTATTCCTCTTTTATATTTTTTATATAATGCTTTACGAAACATACTCCTAACTATCATGGTAATGGAAATAGAATTATAGATGAATATGAAAAAAATAAAGCTTTAGAAATATTAAAGAATGGAGGAGATTTAAATGAATTCTTTGAAGAAAATTTTTTATTATATTTAGATGCGAATAATCTTTATGGATGGGCAATGTCTCAACCTCTTCCAACCAAAGATTTTAAATGGGAAGAAGATCCTAATTATTATAAAAATATTATAAAATGTAATGCAAAGCAGCCGGACAAAGTCCGTAGAGGTTGTATAATTGAATGTGATTTAGAGTATACAGATGAATGTAAAAAGAAAACAAATAAATATCCTTTAGCACCTGAAAAGATGAAAATAAATAAAGAACAATTATCTAATTATCAATTAAATTTATTAGGAGATAACCCATTAGGTAAAGAAGAAAATATATTTCTTACTTTAAAAGATAAAAAGAAATATATTAATTTTAACACTGAACAAAGAACTAAATCAACATCTAACTTTGAAAAGGATCTTTGGAAATTAATGAATAATTCTTTCTATGGAAAGACTTTAGAAAATATAAGAGGAAGAAATGAGATTAATCTACTTACCAATAGAGAAGAAGTAAGAAAATATATAAATAAACCTAATTTTAAAGATTCAGTTATATTCAATGATAATCTTTTAAAAAAACTGTTACATTTAATAAACCTATTTATTTAGGACAAGCAATTTTAGATTATTCTAAATTATTAATGTATCAATTTTATTATGATGTTGTTAATAAATTATGGGAAAAGAATGAACTAGTTGCTTCAGATACTGATAGTATCTTCTTATCAATAATAACAAAAGATGTTTATAAAGATAAAAAATTTAAAAGTATGAATGAGATAGTTTTCTTAAGAAGTAAAGCTTATTCTTTTACTTTAACTGAAGTACAACTACAAACAGATTCTGAATTAAAGGAAATAAAGAAATTAAAAGGAATAGGTAAAACAACAAAATAAAATAAATAATATAAATTCATTTGATGATAAAAGATATATATGTGACAATGGAATAGATACTTTACCATTTATTAGCTTCCATGCAATAAATCCAGTTAATGACATTCCACCAATAATAAATACAATCTCTCTATTTTTTTGATCTTCAGAAGGAGTATAAAAATCACTTAATGTAGGTTCTTTACGAAACGGCTGGAAACATTACCTGTGATATAGTAATATTCTTTCATTGCTTCATCAACATCTTCAAAGGTTTGTTCAGAGTGTTGTTCTTTTTGTAATTGTTCATTTATAAAATCTAATCTTTGTGTTCTTTCTTTATTCCATTCATCACGTGCAGTTTGTAATTGTTCCATTGCTTTATCATGTCTTTTTTTCTCTTCATCAGTATCCTTTTTACCAATATGAGAAAATAAATAATTACTACCTGTAAATGCAAAAGCATTAACCACTGCTCCACCAACCATCATCGCTATTGCACTTGCCATTTTAATACGACAAAGTCCGGCTGCGTAGCATTATGGATTAAATCCGTAGTACTTTTTAAGTAAACACTATTTACTTTTTTAAAAAATAAACATAAATTACTTCATAATATTATCAGGAATAATACCTTGTTTAACCAACATATTTCTTGTATAAGTAGCTAGAAGAATATCAAGAGTTAACATTGAAACATCATTAAAATCCATTTGTAGTTTGGTTGTATTTGTTCTAAAAAGTTTTCTAATTAATTCTGAATAACCCACTGTAAAAGCAGAAATCAATACTCCATGAAAAGCTGTATTAACAATTTGTTTTTCATCCGCCATTTTTTAGAAAACAAATTTGTGAAACATTAATGAACTTTGTATGGAACTCTGTTCCAGCTGCTTTACATTTTCAGCTGCGTAGTGGAACTTCGTTCCAGCCGTTCCGTAGAGCACTAAAGATTAAATGGGTCATATTCAACTTTTTCTTGTGGTTCAACTTTTTCTTGTGGTTTAATTTCTTTCTGCATAGGGTTTACTTGTTTATAATTATACATATATAATCCCAATCCAACAACTCCAATTAGACATAAAGGTATATAATTTTTGTATATATTTACATGGATGAAATCTGGTTGCGGAACGGCTGGGAACCACTGTGAACTTTGTCCACTATGTTGAACTTCTTTAACTTCATCATCCTCTTTTGTAATGCTACGGTCTGACTGTGGCAGCCGACTTCGTCCGTAATAGATTTAAATTGAATGTTTTCTTTCTTCATTTCTTCCATTTCTTTTCTTTTTAATTCAGCTTTTATTTTTTTTGCTTCTGCAATTCTTTTACCTGCTTCAACTCTTTTTGGGTTTTTACTTTTTTTAACAGGATCTGGATTTTGTACTTCACTCATTTTTAATGGTACAAAGTTCTGGTTGTTGATTTTAGTTGTTGGAATGATTATTACAGAATATAATAATATATATAAAAAATAAAAAATGTAAAAATGGATTTACTATTGAGTAAAACAGATTTACTATTATTAGTTATTTTAAATAATATGGTTATTTTTGGTTTTATAAGTTTTTTTATTTATAGATATTATTTTGTTTTTAAATTTTTAAATATTATTTTTTATTTCTATAAAATGAATACTGAAGAACTTTTTAAAAATAATACTAATTCATCAGTTCCACATAACAACACTAATGAACAATATAAGGAACCACAACTACGGAACGGCTGGGAACCACTAGGGAACCGCTGCGAAGCACAACAAAATGGTGGAATACCATACAACACTAATCAATCTAAACAGTCTACGGAACGGCTGCAGGGCATTAAACAACCTAAACAAAATTAACAAAATTAAAAAAAAATGGAAAAGAAAGATTAACTATTCTTATTTCAGGTGGAAAATCTAAAGAATATTTGGAAAAAATTTTTAATAAATTATATATTAGATCTGAAGCTAATTAGGTTCACAAATGACAAAGACTTTACGTAATTCTTTTATTACTTTATATGTTAAAGGATATTCTAGATTTTTTAAAATTAAAAATGAAAAAAAATTTATACAAGATTTAAATGAAGATCCTTTTTTAAGTAATTCTTTAAACTCTAAATGTTGTGAAATGTATTATAAATATGGAAGTTATTTAGCCCCTTTTACAGCAACAATGATATCAATTGAAAATACTAACTTCGAGAAAAATACTACGGAAGGGGGAACCACTAGGGAACCACAGCAGAACACTACGGAACGGCTGCAGGGCACTACTGAAGAAATTAACGGTTGAAGGGTATATTGAAACCAAAACTACGGAACGGTTGGGAACCACTAGGGAACCACAGCAGGGTACTACGGAACATAAACAAGAAACAGTAGAAACTGAAATATTTAAAGTAGAATAGAATAACTAGTTGGTTGATCAGTTCTTAAAATTAATTTACTATGTTTATTTTTTTTAATTCTTTTTTAATTCTTTTTCTTTCTTCTAATTCTTCAATAACATCATTCTCCATTAAACAATCTTCAAAACTATGTCTGTCTTTTGTATAAAAAATACACAACCATTTTGTTTGTTCCCTAAGATCTTTTAAAACTGAATTGTATCTTTGTGAAATAACCCATACACTTTGTTCAGCATGTCTACCTGAAAAAGCTAACTCTGATAACATGTCTCTTTTCTTTGTTAATTGTTTAGTTGCACTACAATCATCAATTATGTATAGTGTTGGAATTCCTTTATATTTATTAAAAAATATTCTTAATAGTTCTTGTAGTTTTTCTTCTCCATTAATAATAGGATTATAAATTAATAAATTCTTTGTTTTTGGATTTCTAATATCATCAATCCATTCTCTATTTTTATATGCTTTATTAAATTCAATAGTTGGACATAGTATAATAATATATTTAAATACACCCCTATATTCTTTTTCTAAAAGATCTAAAACAAACTCTGTTTTTCCACATCCTGTTTGTCCACAAATAATTGCACAGTGTGGATATTTAGGTAACTCCATTTTTCTAATTTATTATTTAAAATTACTTAAGTAATTATTTAGTAATTATTTAAGGTATATATAGTAATTATTTAGTAATACTTAGTAATTATTTAGTAATTATTTAAGGTATATATAGTAATTATTTAGTAATACTTAGTAATTATTTAGTAATTTATATACTTCACTATGGAACACTAATACACAATTCCTTTAAATCTACCCTCTTCAAAATTAATTTGTGCATCTTGTATAACAAATAGATAAATATTTATTGGCTCATCCGATCCTGCGTCTTTCGTTATTTGTATTGTGATACCTTCTGATGCATTTTCAATTCTTCTCCCTGAACCATGTAGAGAGTTATCATCCGTTGAACGTAAATCTAACCATAATGCATAATTGGTTGTTAGATATTTTTCTAATGTTGTATAGGTAAAATTTAATTTTTTTATCATTTTACTAATTTCTTTATCCTCTTTTGAATTCAAAGCAAAGAATTTATTTATCTCATCCCACTGTTGATAAGCTTTCATTCCTTGACTGTATAGTTGATTTGGAACTCCTTCTATTGTCATTTCTACTTTTGTTATTTCAGGATTAAAATAATGTTCTGTTGATGTTCTATCCGGATCTTCAAATAACATTAGAATACCTTTCATACTTCTAGCTGGAACATTTAGATTAATATTCCAAAGTGTATCAGATTTGTTTTTTTTATTTTACTATGTCTAAGTATTCTATCATATAAAATAACCATCTTACCAATAAATCTATTTCTAATTACTCTAGCTAAATCAACATCGGAAACACTTTCAAATTCTAAACAAATATCTTAATAACGTAAGAAGCATTTTTGTCAGTAGATTTAACTACTTTATTATAATCATTGAATGTAAGTTTTATATCCAAGTCTATCTCCTAGACCAGCTTGATAAAAAGGCATATGTGATTCTAATAATTCAAAATCTAGAGGAATACAAAATCTATTTTTATAAGCTTTTACAATGGCTTCATCTTGTTTATCTGAAGAAGCATTACCAGATCCAACCCTATGTCTTAACATGTTTATTTTACCAATTCCTTGGTATGCCATATTTTCACGTTCTGTAGGAACTTCCATAAATCTGTATAACAATGAAATATATCACTATCATCAATTGACATTACTTCATTTCCTGATATTTTTATTGTTGTTTTCTTAATTATTGATCTTCCTATATTTGGATATATTGTTGCATTTGCATCACTATCACTTTTGATTTCAATTTCAAATGCTAATCTTGTTGTTCCAGGAACAATAACTTCATTACTACTTAGATTAGGAAATCTTACTGACAATTCTTGATTTTGATCAATAGTTGAAGGATTATTGCTTATTACAACACTTTGACGAATACCTCTAATACCTCTAGGTTCTCTTATTCTTCTGTATGGGTTTAGTTTTTCTCCGTAAGCTGCCATTTTTTAGAGGAAATTTTTAATGTTTAATGTTTCACAGCCGGATAAAATCCGTATTAAAATGGCAGAAGGAGGATATGATTTTGAAAATCCTGTATATGATGAAGATGATTATGATGATTATGATGAGGAAACTCCTCTTATAGATGATAATGAAAAAAAATATTGATAATGTTTATAATAATGTTGATACAGGAACAAACCCTGAATATTTATTGAAACATATGACGAACTTGTTTTATGAAAGAAACCAAGAACCTATGAGGGAAATTAATACCTTAATAAAAAAGGATAAATTCAACAGACCTATGTTATATGTTTTAGATGGTAATAAAGAATATCCTTTATCATATTATGAAACAAATGATTATAATGAAACATTAAAATATTATTCACTTGACACACTTCAGAAGAAATATCGTATTGATTTTGTTCGAAGGGTTTTAGGAGTAGATGATTTTCAATCTTATTCTACAAGGATTAGTCATGGTAGAAAAGAGTTTGCCAAATTAATTAATGAACGAGATAAGATTAATAATATAGAAAATAACATTAATACTATAGAAATGATTGATTTACCTAGAGCAGCTGAAACTGTAGCAAATGCTGCTGAAACTGTAATGGAAACATCTTTTTCTGAAGAAACTAAGGTAAAAGAAGTTTATACTGGTGTAGATCAAGGAACTCAGACAATTGTAGATAGAAGAGATATAGATGGAGTCCTCAAAACAATGACCACTTTAAAAGATCATCTTATAGATAACTTAGCTGAACTTTCTGAAACAAACAAAAAAATAGCATATGAAAAAAATAAATTAGAAAGAGCTAAGGAAGATAATGATGAATATGAAATAGAAATAATCACTAAAAGAATAAGTGATTTAGAGATATTGAGAAGTGGAAGAATAGAAGTAATTGAAACCTTTAGAGATAAATTAAGAACTCAAATAAATAGAATAAAAGAGACAATACATAAAGTATTAAATGAAGATACAACATTAGCAGAAAGAATAAAAACTTTATTCAGAGAACAAGGGATTACAATTGTTAGTATTTTAACTGCTTTTGGAATGATTATTGGTGTTATTGTTGAGACTTTTATTCCTGGTGGTGGTGGAACTGTAACACCTAAACCTCCTGGGAAAGGAGGAAATGTAAGAGATTGGATAAAAAAACAATTATCAAATATTGCTAAACTATTAGCAAAACTTGCAGGAAAAGCGGTAGAAGCATTACCAGGAATTATTGGAGCTATTGTAGGATGGTTATTAAAAACAACAGGAAATGTTGTTGCATGGTTTGGAAATAATTTATGGGCTTTATTAATTTTAGTTATAGGAATGATATATACAGCTGTTACCCGTTAGTGTTTTACAGCCGAACAAAGTTCGTTAGAGAACATACTCGTAAATAAATAAAGCTAAAAGTCCTACTGTAATACTTCCTATTATAATAGATATTTTATCATCTTCATGTTCATCCGTTGTTTCAATGAGTTCACTAGGTTTTATTGGTTCACTAGGTTTTATTGGTTTACTAGTCCGGACTTCGTCCGTAGGTTCTGGTAAAGATTTTTTTGTTGGTGTACCACTTATATCTGTGGGTTGTGTAGTAGTAGGTTCAACATGAGAAACATTTACATCACTATTAGAACCAAGTGTTTGGATTTTTTCTTCTTCTGCTATTACAATTTCATTATTATAATCTTGTATTGTTCCAATTTGTAATTCCATATCACAGGAAACATAATCAACTTTACTTCTTGCATATTTTAATGTGTCTTGATATCTTTTTATTTGACATTTTAAATCTATAGGACTGTTTATAGAAGCTTCAATGTTAACTAAAAATTGTTTTTGAGCATCAAATGCCGTTCCTATTCCTAAAATATCTGTTTTAGTATCAGACTGTGCTCCAAGAATAGCCCAACAATATGTTCTTATAGACTCATTAATTCTTTCAACTCCTGCTTGTGTAAAACCTTTTGACTCATCAAGAATAAAAGTTGTCCACATGTTTTTAAATTCATCTGGTTGTTTGATATAATCAATAGAAATGTTTTTTGTATAAGACTTACCTTTAACAGGACCTCCAGGTCCAAAAATAAATCTATATAGTCTAAAAACAGATAAATCAAAAACATAAAGAAAATTATCCTTAAAATAAGTTTTTTTCCAAACATTTGAATCTTTTGTATATATATATCCAAGACCACCACCATCTGTATATTCTTTCTGTCTCCAATCTGTATTAGGATCTACATTAAATTCACTACAAATTCTTTCATAAGCTTCTTTGTTATAAATATTTTTAAAAGCATTCCAACTTTTATCTTGTTTAAGAGGAATAGATATTTCTTTTAATATTCTTCTTGTTTGATAGTAAATATGGAATAAGAATAAAGAACCTGTTAATCCTCCCGCATTTATATGATTTTTTATGTCAACTCCACAACCTGTAGTTGAACACCAAATAGCAAAGTTTAATTGATTCTGCCAAAATAACATCCAATCACTTTCCCACCTTTCTACTATTTCTTGTGATGTAACTTTAGGTAATAAATATTTTTCAAATATATTAGGTAAATCTGATGGTTTAAAACTTTTGTGCAGAGCAGCCGTTCCGTTTCCATCTGATGAAATTATTATTTCTTGTTTTGCAAGATTAATATTCTTTTTAGTATATTTAACATGTGGGTTATATGAAATATTACTATTATATTTAAATTCTTTTGGAATCATTTTTTATCGTAAAAGTTATATAAATAAATATTTAAAAAAAAGGAAATTAGATTAAGAAGTTTTAATTATACTATAGGATGGTATAATATAGAAAATATTCAAATAATGGGTTTTTAAATTCTCCACTCAAACATTTAAAAAAAAGAGATGTAGGTAATTTAGAATCAGAAATAGAAGAAAGAAAAAGAGAAATATTAGAAGAGTTTGAAAGAGAAAGAGAAAGAATAGAAGAGTTTGTAAGAGAAAGAGAAAGAAGGAAAGTTAAAAGAGAAAGAATGGAAAGAAGAAAGAGAAAGAATGAAAAAAGGAAAGAAAAGAGGAAAAAGAAAATAAAAGCTAATATTATTAGTAATTATAAACAATTATATATTCACCTTGAACAAATAAATAGTACTTATAATTTTCATAATGGAGCACCTAGTAAAATCTTAGGAGTTGTTCCTGTTGAAAATAAATCATTTGGAGATATTGTTAATATTATTTTTGATAATTCAGAGTATAAAAAATTAACTATGGGAAATATTTCTGAATTAACTATAAGTGTTTGTGATGAATGGGGGAAAAAAATAAATAATCATGGATTACCAATGAGTTGTGTTTTAGAAATCATATAGGGAACTGCTGGAACTTTGTTCCACTAAATTATATAAAATTCATTTTTTATCAATAAAAATGAATCATATAATTTCCAATATTAATGAACCTATAAACCTACAACAATATATAGATAATAAACATGGAGATAAGAAAATTGGATTGAGAGGTTTTACTTATAATATAGGTTGGTATAATTTAATTGGACAATGGATTGATACTAACATTCGTAAATCCCCACCACCCAAAAAAATAATTTCAGATGGTTTTTATAATTTTCAACAAATAGTTGATGTATTTAAAAATTTTGACAACAGAATAACATTAACTGTTGATGAAAAAAATGGTATTGCTTGTTTAAAAGCAGAAGAATACCCAACAATAAGTTCAGTTAGTGATATAACCTATGGATTAATAATAACCAAAGAATTAAGAAAAATGTTAGGATTTAAAGAGAGTCATTATTTGGAAAATTCACCTCTTATTAACCTCCCATGCTATGGTGAACAACCAATAGATTTAACTCCTTATAAACAATTATATGTTCACCTTGAACAAATAAATACTTCTTACAATTTCTTTGATGGTGCACCTAGTAATATTCTTGGTGTTATTCCGGTTGAAAATAAACCATTTGGGGATATTGTTAATATAAACTTTAGTAATCCAGAATATAAAAAATTAACTATGGGAAATATTTCTGAATTAAATATAATTGTTCGTGATGAAAAAAGACAAAAAATAGATAATCATGGATTACCAATGAGTTGTGTTTTAGAAATTATTCCTTAGTGTGTTCCATAGCTGAAATTTTATTCTATAAAAATGAGCATATTTGGTTATAAAAAGTATATACTAGATGATAGTAAGATAGATTCATATTTTAATAATTTAAACTCAAATTTAGAAAGTAAATTATTTAATAATTTAAAGTCAAATTTAGATAGAGAATTACTTGACACTTTAACAAAATTAGACCTTGTGGTAAAAAGAATAGAGGAATCCTTAAAAAACATTACAATAAGTGCTGAAATAAAAGGTCATTTATTTAAAAGTAAGGTGTTTTCATTTGGAAATGCTGGTAGAGAAAAAGATGTTGGTTATGTTGTGATAAGGCGTGGTTATATTACTGGTATTGGTCTGTCGAGTAAAAGGACAAGTGGTGAAGTGCGAGTTGGTGTGTTGGTTGATGGAGAGCGTTTAAGTGGGTGTGATATTACTTTACAAACAACAACAGCAAAACATGATAATTTTGAACGCCCTTTTTTAGTTGAGGCTGGAAGTGTTCTTAATTTTGTTAGTCTGATAGATAATACAACTGTAGTTAATACTGTTGCCTCATTATTGTTTGAATTCAAATAATATATTTAAAAATGAAGCAACCAACGGCCCCAAATTTATACCCTGATTTAAATAGTAAAATACTAGATTCACAACCGGACTCTGTCCGTAGTGAACTCCAGGAACCAAGTCAAAATTATAGATTACAAAAAATCTCAGAGATTGAGAAAACATTAATTAATGAGAGAGATACTCGTAAAGCATTATATAAAAAATATAAAAGAGGAATAAATATAACAGATGGAGTAGACACAGCTTTAATGTCTACTAGTATAATTATAGGAACTATTGGTTTAATTGTTCCTATTCTACTTCCGTTAGAAATTATCGCTCTTGTATGTGGAGGAGTTGGAGCCTCTATAAAAATTGTTAGGCTTAGATTTATGAATAAAATTAAAAAACATGATAATATTAAAACTATTGCTAACAGTAAATTAAATAGTATAAAAAATTTAATCTCTAAAGCTTTAACAGATGGAGAGATATCTGAACAAGAATTTAAACTTATATTAGATGAATTAGAAAAATATAATGAGCTTAAACAATTAACAAAAAACTCTGCGGTTCCAAAAAACTATTCAAAAGAAGAAAGGCAAAAATTAATAGAACAGGGAAGACAAGAAGCAATGGAGATAATATCCAAAAATATAAAAACTGTATAATATTGAATTTTTATAATACGTTAGAAAACCCTCCTCCTCCATATTCAGAGTGAGGATTAATGTAAAAAATGGTTCAGGAAAAAAACATAATTTTCTTTATTTTTTTCATTGTTGTTTTTTTTAAATTTTACATTAGTGTGATTTTTTTTGATTTTACATTAGTGTGATTTTTTGATTTTTTTTAACTAATAGTAGTATAGGTATTGAGAGTGTATGCTTTTTGGGGGTTTACACATGATAAGCCAGGCGCGCGGATTAGCGCGTCTGGATTTTGAAGTGTGTTAGACCCGCAGTGAGCCAGACACTCTCAATACCTATACTACTAAGAAGATTTTTTCAAGTTTTTCCTATATTAGCCTATGTGAAATCAAGTGACCCCTGGGGCGGGGCCAATTTTGACCCCAGGGTCATAATTTGTACAATCCTGGTAGACAGTCATAAGATCATGCTACATACCAAAAATCAAAAGGCTAGGCCTTGTGGTTTCAGAGAAGAAGATTTTTTAAATTTTCATTTTTAAAATCTATTTTTAGCTCCTGTGACCTAATTATGCGATGGACCAGAACCATTTATACAACTTTAGTAGAGCTTCATCCAAGAAACATTCCTGCAAAATATTTTTCAAATTGGCCAAGCCGTTTAGGAGGAGATGTTGTTTGAAGCAATTGTTGACGCCGGACGCACGCACGCACGCACGCACGGACGACGGACGCCGGACAAAAGGCGATCAGAAAAGCTCACCTTGAGCACGTTGTGCTCATGTGAGCTAAAAAGTATGAAAGGTAAAGTTATCATTCTTGTGCACTGAACTTCTCCTCAATGAGATCTATTCACCTATGAAGTATCAAGTTAATACCTCAAATAATTTTCGAGTTATGCTCCGGACAAAAATAAGTCTGAAAAATAACAAAAGGTGGGACGGAAGGACAGACGGACGAATAATAATAATGAAAGTTTGTTGTTTTAAATATAGTTTCACTTGATTTAGATACACATATTGGTCATGTGCTTATTGCTAGCAATCCATTGACACAAGTGATGTGTTCATCTTTTCTTTTAACGACCGTGCTCATGCAAGGTAAATGGTCAGTCTCTCAAACTAACAGTTTAACAGCAACAGTATGAATAACAGCTTAAGAAATGCCCAACAAGAACGTGAGAAGCAGCTTTACAGCGGGGTTATGCGCAAGATTGTGCAACTTCGCACTGTATATTCCATGGCAAAAAAAAATCAGCAATGAAATTCAAAGCTCTTAAAAAATGGGTGCAGTTCAGCAGAAGCGTATTATACAAAGCATGCCATGGAGTGCTTGATGAACAGGTTGAGAAGTCATTATTGGAGATAACTAATGTATTAGGCATGTGACATTAATGCATAGAAAAGGCTCTTATATGTGTGACATTTTAAAAGTCGTAAATCTTGCACAATACATACCTAGGTAAATTCTAGGCAATTGAAATTAAGTGTGCATAAAATACAACAAAATGTACTCAACATGACAGTACCAAAACCACAACGTAGTACCAGGCTGTAGACATGTGACATGACACAGCACTCGGTTATGGTGTAAGTAATGGTAAGATCCAAGAAATTAAACCCAATCAACAAAGTAAATTGATATGGCCTATTTCCTTGTCGACGCAAAAATCAATTTGACAATTCAATATTAATTTTGACATGAGAAAATCCTCCGGCCTATGTATTGTTGATTCAAAAATGCTACAGAAAAAATAGACCCATATGTAAAACATGTACCAAATAAGGAAAAAATGTATTTCCACTGTCACCTTGTTAACAACCCCAAAGACGTATCGGGAATTACTTTCTTTATTTCAGGGTGGTATCGACAGCTACACATTTGTTAACATGTATTTAAAAAGCTCACATCACTCAAAGATTTCTCTAACTCGATTTGAGCTGGAAACTTACATGACTGAAATACTGTCGCAGAGACGGGAAACGCAAACAACTGTATTCAGCTGGATAATTCCGGTGACTACAAAGCTTTTGTACATGTATAAACACTGTATGAATTACCTACATTGTTTATATAATATGGCTAATATTATGTTTTTAGCATAATAACTCAAAACCCATAACCTTAAAGGAACAAACTACACAAAGAAAAAGTTCCAAATATTGAAGATTTGGAATAATTTATGTGTTGTGAACTTTGCACATCTTTCATGACTTGGTACGTATGGTAAAAAGGGACTTCACTTGAATGAATTTAAAGTAAGTTCATTATGAAATCTTTAATATTTTTTTACAAAAACGCAAGACCTACAGCCTAGATATTTGGTGTGCGGCCTTGTCTTATGGACCTTTACCAAGTTTGTTCAAATCATGACCCTGGGGTCGGAACTGGCTGCGCCCCAGGAGTCACTTGATTTTACATAGACTTACATTGGAAAACTAGAGAAATCTTCTAGTCAGAAATCACAAGGCCTAGATTATAGATATTTGGTGCGTAACATGTCCTAGTAAACATTTAACAAGTTTGTAACAATATGGCCCTGGGGTCAAAAATGGCCCCGCCCCAGGGGTCCAAGACTTTACAAAGACTTATATAGAAAAATCCTCATGTCAGAAACCACATTGCCTTGAGTTTAGGTATTTGGTGTATAACAACATGGCCTAGTAGACCTCAACCAAGTTTGTTTAAATCATGGCCCTGGGGTCAAAATTGGCCCCGGACCATGGGTCACTTGATTTTACGTAGAGTTACACTGGAAAAAAAAACTAGAAAAATGTTCTTGTCAGAAACCACAGGGCCTAGAGTTTAGATATTTGGTGTGTATATTTGGTGTGTAACTTTGCCTAGTGAACCACTACCAAGTTTGTTCAAATCATGGCCATTGGGTCAAATTTGGCCCCACCTTAGGGGTCACTTGATTTTATATAGACCTATTATAGCTGTGACCTTCAAAATTTGGATGGCCGGTACAGTTTTAGTGTGGAATTTAGATGATCTTGCTGTACTTCTGCATGGATTATGTATTCAGTATGACTTATAATACTATAATTGGCATTGAATGCAATGTTTCTTAGGTGAGCGATTCAGGACCAACTTGTTTTTTTAAAGACGGGACATGGAAGTGTATCTTGCAGATATGATTTACATACTATGAAATTAAAAAGAAATCCATTGTTTTTCTAGAAAGATCGAAATATAAGACCACCGAGTGGACTTTCCCAAACTTGTATTAATAGCAGAGGAATCGGTTTTGAAATCCATTCTAATCGTCATAGTCATCATCTTGCATGAACACGTTGATAAAATTCAAATCAGAATTCAGAAATTCAAAACACGCACTAACATACATGAGATGTTCGATGCTAACATGTGAAAATTAAAAACAAAACCAGAAAAATTGCTACAGCATTCATGCAGATAACCAAGTCGATTATTGATATTAAGGTAAGAAAATAAAGTTGTGAACAAACTTACATATTTTATTATATTTTTTTTTGTAATCATAATTGTCATAGAATATATTTCAAAGTATAAATGAAATGCTTCGAATTCAAATGGATTATTTTATCCAAGTCTTACATACTCAGCCATGCATTACATTACTTTGTGTTACTCACCATACCTTGACAAATTGAACTTGCTGAATATCAATATATTAAAGTACAGATGACACAAATTTGAATGGACCGTATCTGTTTTTCAAAAAAAGAAACAACATATTACTTAAAACGATCTCCTATGCTTAAATCTAGGTAAAATGAAAATAAAATTGGTTATCGGGACATTCTGACTGACTGGTTATCAAACTTGGCTGAAAAATTGTGTCCATATACACTGTACTAAGTTGAGAAAAGATTGGTTCATGTTTGTTAGAGATAGAGAGCGGACACTGTTAATTTTGCAATTTTTCATCAATTCAAGGACCGTTACTCAAGCGTGTTTGGGACATTATGGTTGTTTATCGAACTTGACCGTCATAATGTGCCCATACACATAGTGACCCAAGTTTAGGTTTAGATTGGCTCAAGTTTAGAGGTAGAGAACGGACAATAACAATTTTGCATTTTTCATCAGTTCCAGGGCCGTAAGTCCGGAGTGTAAAGGACCTTCTGGTTGGTTATCGTACTTAGCCGAGAAATTTTACTTATGCTTGTTAGAGTTAAGGAACAGGCACTGTTAATTTTGCAATTTTTCAACATTTCAAGGACCTTAAGTCTAGAGTGTCTCGGGCATTCTAGCCGGTTAAAGAACCAAACCGAGATATTGTGCTCATATAATTGTGCCTAAGTTTGACTAAGTTTGATAAAGACCTATAGTGCGGACACCCTCAGTGGACGCTGCCCGCTCGCCCAGCCGTCGTCACGGCATTCGACGAGCGTATAAAAGTGGTCAGACATTTTACGTTGTATAAACTACGAATGTAACCATGAAAATACAGAAAACTTTATGGCGACTACATACATACACACACTCTACATTACATTGACCTATAAAAGATGAAAGCTCAATCTCATTTATATCTAATATATACAAATGGGGGCTTGGATTAATCATTCTGATACTATGGCAAAACGAGAGATGTTTTTTTTATGCTTAAGAGATTTTGTCAATTTCCAGTGCATAAATCAATCTTTTTTTCATGCCATCAAAGGCGGAGAAGTATTAAGTAAAGCGATTTCGGAGGAAAAAAAACGCATTAATATTATCTATAGCTTTAAGTTAATTGGGTACTTCCAATTTGATTTTATATATTGGATCAAGAAATAACTCGTAGATTGATAAGACTTTTATATCGTAAATAAATTGTATAAACTCGGTAAAACAAAGTTTGGCTGGTTTTAAATACAACTCGAACAACATATTGACATATTGTAAGGAATGTTCTGAAATGGATACAGCTTTCAAAATGCAAGCTGAACAATACAGACTAATTATTCAAATCATTGCTACATTGAAACGAGACAGTTACACAAGGTAAACATTAACCATATCCGCATGTTTCATTTACAATTTAAAATGGTAGTTACTGATAAAATATTTTATATGTTTGTTGGTAACTGTTCAATTCGCGTGCTTTATTATTTAAGTTAATCGTTTTTTTCGCTGTAAATTCTATTCTTAAGGAAGCTGTTAAAAAACACATTTGTTAAGGCTAATGTTTTCATGTAAAAACATAAAATAAGTGTAAACTAAAGGTTTCATGTTATCCAATTAAAATAAACCTATTAGAGTCCTCTGCGTGTCTTTCGTAAAATTGGGATGTAAAATGAAGGAAAAGGGAAAATAGACTGGTTTACTCACGGTTTGAAAAAATTATTGTTTTAAGTTTACCGTCGCTGCGACATTATTTCGGTTATATAGCTAAAGGTGGTGAAATTCTTTCTTTGTCCAGAAGCAACTTAGCAGAATCAACAACCTACCAAGAGCTCTCTGAGTCAACAACCTACCAAGAGCTATCTGAGTCAACAACCTACCAAGAGCAATCTGAGTCTTCCTCATATGGGCAAACTTAGGGACCCAACCGGGACGCGAACCCACATTGGTGAAGAGTTGAAAATGAAAATTATGCATTTGTTTTTAGGACATTTTGACAAAAACATGCTGATGTGGTTGTTAAAAGACTGATTCAGAAGAATTATCACGTCTTATGTCATCACGGTTTTGTCAACTGTCTTATAAATGTCAACAAGAAAAGGCCAGAATACGACATCACATAGAGAATGTTGCATATTAGAGTTGTTATATTTGGCTTTTTTTTTGTTGTTGTTGTTGTTTATCATAAAAACACGCGACTAAATTTATAAAACAATATACTTTTACACTATACAGAATAGGAGAATATTTAATTATACTGACATAAACTGTAATTGGTAAGCGTGCATATGTCTGTGTGAGAGAGAGCAGATATGGATTTAAATGTATGTGTCTTTAAATGTATATGTTTGGAATCTTTACGCAGTTATCCCATATTAGTACATTTCAAACAATTAGCAGCACGAGTATATTTCTTCTTAACTTAGAGAAATTTCGGGCGTGAGTTACATGCTTTTTAAGTTTCATGAATAGTATGGAGAGACAGAATATAAAAGGTTTTGCAATATGAATTCCTGCATTGCTGTATATACATAAATATTACACGCGAGAGAAGCATGCCGACTGAGACATGAATGAGAAAAGCCTCATGGATTCCCTACTTAACTTCCGAAAAGAAACTTTAAATATTCATTACGTAATGATATTCATAATATTAACTGAGTTTTCTTGGATCTTTGAAGCGGTTTAAAGAAGTTGTTTATATCAGGTATTTAAATATTTGTTGTCAATCAATTTGTTGTCAATCAATATACACTGTAAAAACTTATTCCAAGTATTACAGTTTCAGGAAACACTTGCAAAGAAAGACGTGTACATGATGTTATTAAAAAGAAACAGAAAATAGCTTTACTGTGACAAAAACTGTGACATACACAATTCTAAATGTTATTTAATTCACAGGAGGTATTTAAATCAACACTTTTTAGCTCATCTGAGCACTTGTGCTCGGGTGAGCTTTTGTGATCGCTTTTTGTGCGTCGTCCGTCGTCAACAATTGCTTGTGAACACTCTAGAGGCCACAGTTTTGGCCATATCTTCATGAAACCTGATCAGGATGTTTGTCTACATGATATCTCGGATGAGTTCGAAATTGGGGTCACGTGGGGTCAAAAACTAGGTCACCAGGTCAAATCTTAGAAAAACCTTGTAAACACTCTAGAGGCCACAGTTTCGGCCCAGTCTTCAATAGATTTAGTCAGAATGTTTGTCTACATAATATCTCGGATGAGGTCGAAATTGGGTCATGTGGGGTCAAAAACAAGGTCACCAGGTCAAATTCTAGAAAAACCTTGTGAACATGCTTCAGGCCACATTTTTGGCTCAATTTTCATGAAACTTTGCCAGGATGTATGTCTTTATGCCATGTCGGATGAGTTTGAAATTGGGTCATGTTGGATAAAAAAAAACTAGGTCACTAGGTCAAATCTTAGAAAATTTAAAAACAACAGTTTTCCCAAATTTTCAGGATGTTCCTCATACATGATATCTTGGATGAATTTGATATTGTGTCACTTAGGGTGAAAAACTAGGTCACCGGGTCAAATCTTAGAAAAACCTTGTGAACACTTTAGAGACCAGTTTAGACTAACCTTAACGTAACTTGGTCAGACTGTTTGTTTACATCAAATCTCGGATGAATTCAAAACTGGGCAACATAGGGTCAAAAAGGTCACCAGGGCAAATTTTAATAAAAATTTGTGAACACTCCAGAGGCCTACATTTTTGTCCCAGTCTTCATTAAACTTGATATGAATGATGTCTGCATGAATTCACAGTTGAGTGCAAATTCAGGTAGGATCAAAATGTAGGTCACTTAGTCAAATGTTAGAAAAAACACTTTAGATGCCAGATGTTTTGTCATTATGCCTAACACAGCCATCTTACTCAGGTGAGCGACACAGGGCCATCTTGGTCCTCTTGTTTTTTATACAAATCGGGCGTTTAAGTTTATTCGGTTATCAAGAGAGTGAGATGTATTTATTTGTCCGTGTGTTTGTTTGTAGCTTGTAACACATCCTACAATAAACATGCACTTTTTTCTACATGAAATAGATGCACTAATGTCTAACTGCTGTGTCAGACAATCAGTATGGTAGTGTACCCAGACAAATTATCCTGACACTGGGCCAATCAATAGGTTTGGTATATTCCATCTGCGGATGAAACTTAGATCTCCCTAGATGTGAACACGCTTCCTATTTGGTCAAAGTGTCCGGTCGAAACCAAAATGTTATTTCTCTTCTAAAGGTGAAATGAAGATATTCAAAGTAAAGTAAAACCTATAAAACCCATATAAAGTGCAATGTATGAATATATGATGATATTATTCGCTTTCTTGGTGTAATGAAAGGATAATGCTTAAAAATAGGTCTTAACAGGAAACTCCTCATAGGAACCGTTTCCTATTTGGTACACAAACCTGCAGTGCATCTCTCTTCAAATATGTTAACTATGTGTAAACTGCTGTTTAGCATTGATTATTGGGATATCAACATGGTTATAAGGAAGAGGATTCCGTAAATGTATACTTTTAGTTTAAACTTATGTAATTTACGTCGATTTGGAAGAAAGTTCTTACAATTTATACCAATCACTCTCGACGGTTCCTGGTTAGGTTTGTACTTTGCGCTTGAGAAGGTCATTCAAAATCCTGGACCAGACTGAGTTCGGATCCGCATTCGGGTATGACGCCACTAGACCACGATGCCATTGGATGTCGAAAGTGATAATGCAGCCAGCAGTAGAAGAAACAAATTGTGCACAGTGTCAATCTGTACAACGTACTAGAAACAAATTGTGCACAGTGTCAGGCTGTACAACGTACTACCAAAGAGCATACCAAAGAAAAATACATTCATCATGCAAGGCGTAAGTAATGCCGGGAAGAAGTATTGACAGACTGGCATCACACCGTTCCTGAATCTCACGGGACTAACCGTACAAAGTAAGGATTTCGCATGGATGAATATTTTGGACAAAGTAGTCATTGCGATACCGGAAATGCAGTTAGTGACTCCAGGGCAAATCGAAGAAAATATTTTAGGGATTAGAGACAACGGTGAAAAAAAAAACAGAATAAAATATTGAATTAAAGACACCTCAACACTCGCAAGACGTCATACGGTGTATAAAAAGGTTAAAATTTATGATACGTCACAAAATTATTCACAAATAATTCCCGCACAGCAGGACAGTAAACACGTTTAATATGTTACGTATGTAAAATCAAAGCTATCTATATATACCAACGTCTTTAATAAAAGTAGCCATGGTATCAAAAGAAAAAGTAATAAAAAGGTTTAACAAATATGTCACATTAAAAAAAATAGCTCTAATAAAAAAGACCGAACGTACTTCGAAGAAGGTCATTTCTTCTGAACTACAGTGAAATAGATACTGGAAGGATACACAGGACTCGGGGAAAGCAGAAATGTTAGAAGACAAAGGAACACTTGATCCAATGTTCTTTCAGATAGACATGAACAACATAAACAGGGAGTTTGAGCAATCTTGGTAGAGGGATACCAAAGGGACAGCTGTACCAAAACAGTTTGAAATCCAGTGAGTAGTTTTGAAGGAGATGTTATTGTCAAATTTCCTTATTTTTTTCCACTGCCATGGCAACTAGAGTTCTACATGGATGAAGTACATGGATGAAGTTTGTGAAGGTTCACCCAAAGGTCATCCCTGCCAAGTTTTAACAAATTCTGTCCAGCTGTTTCAGAGATGTCGTTAACAGTTTTCACAAGGCAAAAAAAATCTCTGTATTCCTACCTAGCGAAAAAAAGTTTTTACTGGCCGTTTCCAGCAGTCTTTTTGGAACCGCCGTTTTCCGTAAAATCATTCGTCAGCGTTTTATTCTTCACGGGAGTTCATTGTGAATTTACTATGTCGAAAAGGCGCTTTACACGCTTTGCTTCTATTTTAAACAAACGTCCTGATGATGTAGACGATTTCATGAAGCATGTCGGCCATACTTCATATATTCAGGCCAAAATGCGATCATTCCTTGGTGCACTTACGTAAGTAGCGCAGTTATGACATGCGTATGTCTTTCAATAAGATGGAAGCTCAAATCAGACGCCACAATGAGGGCATGATGGAAGTCTATAACTCATAACCCGTAGTTTATTTCCATGTCAGATTTGATACAGTGTAAGTGATTAATATGAATGTTAATCTCACAAAAAGGCAGATTAAAGGCTATAGTAATGAAAGTATCCTGGATCTCATAATGGATAAAAAAAAATGTTAAAAGTTTGTAAACCATTCACTGTTTTGGTTGGACTTCAAAAAAAAAATGTAAAAAAAAATCAATCCCTACCCTACCTAACGCTTTTGAGACCGTTGCCCTAAACACATTTTTTTTATATTTAAGGCAAATTAGTCTCGCCCTTGGCGGTCATGTTTATTTACGAATCGGAATAATTTTAGCAACCTTGTTATAGGGTTACCCATGGAACATCTGTACCAAAACATTTTGAAATCCCGTAGTTTTGAAGGGGATTTTTATTTATTTTTCTTTACGTTGCTATAGCAACCAGATTTCTATATGGGTCAAGTTTATTTTATCAGCTTTTGTGAAGGTTCACCTGAGGATTGTCCCTGATAAGTTTAATCAAATTCTGTCCTGCGATTTCAGAGGAAATTTTTAAAGGATATTGTTGACGGAGGCAAGGTGATGACGACGAAGGCAAGGTGATCAAAAAAGCTCACCTTGAGCACGTTGTGCTCAGGTGAGCTTAAAAAATAAAACGAAGTGAAGTATGGTATGTGAAGTATGGTATGGAAGATTGCTTCAGAAATGAAGATGATAAGAATATGTGAAATCTGGCATTTTTATCATTCAAGGGTCATAACTGCAGACCTAATAGGAAGATATCAGCCGTCATCGAACTAGCCGAGACATCATGGCCATAAACATTGTTATATTGATGGAAGAAGATTGCTTCAAAAATGAAGATGCTAGAGCGTACACAAGAACATGTTGACGGACAGACAGACGTCTTAACGTACGACGGACATCGACTGACCGCAATAGCTCCCTTTGAGCACTTCGTGCTCAGGTGAGCTTTAAAACGAAAGAAAAGTCAAACAAGAGGGCTAACGTGGCCCTAAAGTCGATCACTTGAGAAATATTGCCTTAGTGTAAAAACGGCAAATTTGTGTGATTATTTATATTATAAATTAAAAAATGTAGATTTATCAGTCATATATCAGCCATAATTGAACTCAGTTGAGATAAAAGTTAAATGCTTAATAATTACAGTCGCTTAAGTGTAAAATTCTGGCGTTTTTATCATTCAAGTCAATACTTCCTCATTAAATGTCATTATCAAACTCGGCTGACAAATTATGGCCATTAACATCGTCATGAAATTTGAAGATGATTGCTTTTGAAGATGACGGCTTAAGAAATGAAGATGCTAAGGATAGATACTGCTTAATGCTGTACAGTAAAATCAAAATCCGACTAAATTTAACCAAACGAAATACATTTAAGAAATATAAGAAAGGGTTATAACTCAAATTCAAGCGAATCATGTTGTGCTGACGATATGCACATCTCGTCTTAGATGTCTTAGTTCTTATTAAATTAAAATCTAACCAAATGTAGCTGAAAAACATCGCGCGCGGACATAATATATTTATATATAACAAAAAGCCATAACTCACTTAAAAACCCAGCGAATCATGGCGTGCAAATGATATGCTCAACTAGGCCTGTTACTTATCAGTCTTGTAATGGTTGTTGAGAAATAGGGCGGACCGACGGACGTGACCATATACTTCGTATCTTTGGGTATAATACCTTAAGCTGCTTTGGAGCAGAGCGTCTTATGTAACATGCTGATGTTCGCCTCCCTGCATCCCTAACAAACTTTATAATAAATTTTCCTTATAAGCATGATTTGCTTAATCGAAAATATATACCAGTTTGAATTAAATATTCAATGGGGGTCTTTGCTGTTCGTGGCTTTCAAGGACTTTGTTACATATGTTTATTATTTTTGCTTGCCGAGTAAGTTCATGGCATTGCGTTGTCCGCTTGAGTTACTTTTGGTTAATTGGCTGATAAAGTAGTATATTTTTACCAACATTTTTTTTTGGTGTAGGCTGTATAAAATGGACTTTGACCCATTTCTTGAAACAATCAAATCTTGGTTAACAACCTAGGAGTTCGGAAAATCACTCGTTTCATTGGTTTGCAAAAATCATTTTAGGATATTCCATCATAAAATGGGGAGTTTCAGGGTGCATATATTTCTGCATGAAAGTTAACTGGCATATAACAATTTATTTATTTAAACATATAAAACATCCAGTTGAAAAAATTCAAACAAAAACACTCAGTTGAGAAAGTGAACAATTGTGAGTCTTAAGAAAACGTAAATAATATTTCATAGTGGACTCGTCCCTCTAAGTCACAAAAACTCGCAGTGTAGAATTTAGCTAACATGAGCCATATATAGCATCAGCCTCCGTAGCGTCATTGCTTAAGTACTCGTCTGCTAACCTAAGGGCCCCGAATTAGGTTCTCACTAACGGAACATTTAAGTTTCGCTTATATCCCCCTTTTTTCGGCGTAGCTGTATAATTTCGATTTCAACTCGCATCTTAAACCAATCAAATGTACGCTAACAGCGGTAAATAATTCTAAGCTGAATAAAAGGACTCCTATTATTGGTTAACGCATCGTTATGGACTATGAAATTACTGTAAATAAGGGGTGCAGCTTGTATATATCATTCAGCTTGGTGTTATTACTTTTCCTTTTAAAAAAGTGATTTCAGTAAGTAAAATACAACCTTTTCCATCAATTGAGGAACAAAAAAAACAACAAAAAAGAACCCCTTAAACCCCTTAATTACTATGTATATTAATTTTCCAGCCTGCCGAGATGCTCTCATTGAAAATTAATTCGCCAAAACCAAAACAACTAATAACGCTTTTATATCATAATTGTCATATGCAATAATGATATGAACAAATATCAAACAAGCCTATTTACAGATATAATTTTTTTGAATTACCGTCTATAAATAAGTATATTTCATAGAAAAAATACTGAACTATTTCTAGAGCGTACTAAATTTATTGTGCGTCGGTCTTTCGCGCGCTTTCCTCGGAATGTTCTAGAAGACCGGAAATCTCGTTCTTCTTTCATCCTACGCCGAATATCTTTTTTCAAGATATTTCTTGTTTCTTTTTAACTCACCTGAGCACAACGTGCTCATTGTGAGCTATTGTGTTCGCCTTTTGAACGTGCGTGTTTGCGTCAACAATTTCCTTTAAACAACATCTCATATTAAATCGCTGAATGGATTTTTACCGAATTCCACATTTCCTTATGATGCCCTCTATCAAAATTGTCAAATTGTTTCGATTGGTTAAAAAGTAGGCCACATGAGCTAAAAGTAGATTTTTAAAAATGCAATTTTAAAAAATCTTCTTCTGTAAAACTGCAGGGCCTAAATCTTAGATATTTGGTGTGTAGCATTGTCTACGAGTAGTGGATATCTACCAAATTTGTTCAAATCATGACCCCGGCTAAAAATTGGCCCCGCCCAAGGGGTCACTTTATTTTAATAGGCTTATAAAGGAAAATCTAGAAGATTATTCTTGTCAAAAACCAAACCAGTTTGTTCAAATCATTGCCGGGGAAAATTGGCCCGGGTTTAACATAGGTTTATATAGAACAATCTCTGTCAGAAACCACAATGCCTGGAGTTTAGATATTTGGTATGCAGCGTATGCAGCATTGTATCGTAGATCACTACCAAGTTTGTTCAAATCATGGCCCTGGGTAAAATTTGGCCCCGCCCCAGGGGTAAGTTTATATTTAACATAGGCTAGTATAGGAAAAACATGAAAATCTTTTCAGAAATCACAACTCTACCAAGTTTGTTCAAATCATGATCCTGGGGTCAAATTTGGTCCCGCCATAGGTGTCATCTGACTTTACATAGGTAATATAGGAAACAGCCCTGGGTTCAAAATTGGCCCTGTCGCAGGGGTCACTTTAATTTGCATAGCCTAATGATACCAGGTGAGCGATTTAGGGCCATTTTGGCCCTCTTGTTTTGCGTAACATAGTTATATAGGAGTTCGAAATATTTAATTTTAATTTAATTAAATTTGCCCACTTAAATATCCCCTTAGTATGAAATGACTTCTAGTTTTATTACATTGATGTACTATAAAGCGCTTTTATTTCTTAATGTGATTAACTAATAATTTAGGGATTAAAACGAAGATTAGAGATTATAATATTTTTTTAAAGCTAACCTGGGCACGAATTGCTCAATGTGAGCTATGGTGATCACCCTTCGTCCGTCGGCCATCGTCAACAAATTGTTTAAACGACGGCGCTGGAAAGAATTTGATTTAACTTGACAGGGATGATCCTTGGGTGAACCTTCACAAAATTTGATCCATGCAGAACTCTGGTTGCTCTGGCAACGGAAAAAGAATATGAAAACATTAATAACAACTGGCCAGATTTTAAAATGTTTTTATAACAGATATTCCTTGGGTAACTTCCTACCAAGATTGCTAAAATTATTCCGATCCATTAAAAAAACGTGGCCGCCAAGGACGGGGCTTATTTGCCTAATATAGCGAAAATTTTAAACGACATCTCTCAAACCGCTTGACAGAATTTGATTAAACTTGGCAGGGAGGATCGATTAGAGGTGATTCTTTGGTACCTCTCTACAAATGTTGCTAAAAATAATCTTAATCCATGTAGAACTTTGGTTAACATGGCAATCAAATAAATATTACTGTAAACCAGATGGTAATATTAATGACTATTATCTTGCGATCAAGGCTGACTTGGTATTGGACCTCTATCTCCGATTATGGCACTTAAAGTATAAAACAAGAGGGCCATGATGGCCCTGGTTCGCTCACCTGGTATCATTAGGCTATGTAAAATGAAGTGACCCCTGGTGTAGAGCCAATTTTAACCCGAGGGTGATGATTTGAACAAACGTGGTAAAGGGTCTATTAGCCCATGTTACATACCAAATATATAAACCCCAGACCTTGTGGTTTTTGAGAAGAAGATTTTTCTAGTTTTTTTTCCAATATAAGTCTATGTAAAATCAAGTGATCCCTGGAGCGGGGCCAATTTTGACCCCATCTTCATGATTTGAACAAACTTGGTAAGAATCGACTAGGCAATGCTACACACCAAATATCTAAACTCTATGCTTTGTGGTGTCTGAGAAGAAGATTTTTCAAGTTTTTTTCCTATTAGCCTGTTAAATCAAGTGACCCCTGGGGCGGGGCAATTTTCCCCGGGATTAGCCTATGTAAAATCAGGTGACCCCTTGGTTGGGCCAAATTTGATCCCAGGGCCATGATTTGAACAAACTTGGTTGTGATCTACTAGACAATGCTGCACACCAAATATCTAAACCCCAGGCCTTGTGGTTTCTGAGAAGAAGGTTTTTTCAATTTTTTTTCTATATTAGCCTATGTAAATCAAGTGACCCCTGGGGCGGGGCCAATTTTGACCCCAGGGTCATGATTTGAACAAACTTGGTAGAGATCCACTAGACAATGCTACACACCAAATATCTTAACTCTATGCCTTGTGGTGTCTGAGAAGAAGATTTTTCAAGTTTTTTTCCTATATCAGCCTATAATGTTAAATCAAGTGACCTCTGGAAATGGGCCAATTTTGACCCCAGGGTCATGATTTGAACAAACTTGGTAGAGATCAACTAGACAATGCTACACACTAAATATCTTAACTCTATGCCTTATGGTTTCTGAGAAGAAGATTTTTCAATTTTTTCCTATAATTTTAACCCCAGGGTCATAATTTGAACAATCTTGGTAGAGAGTCATAAGATCATGCTACATACCAAATATTTGAACTCCATGCCTTGTTGTTTCTGAGAAGAAGATTTTTCATGTTTTTTCCTATATTAGCCTATGTTAAATCTAGTGACCCCTGGGGCGGGGCCAATTTTGACCCCAGGGTCATAATTTGAACAATCTTGTTAGAGAGTCATAAGATCTTGCTACATACCAAAAATCAAAAGGCTAGGCCTTTTGGTTTCGGAGAAGAAGATGTTTCAAGTTTTTCCTATATTAGCCTATGTTAAATCAAGTGACCCCTTGGGCGGGGCCAATTTTGACCCCACGGTCATAATTTGTACAATCTTGGTAGAGAGTCAAAAGATCATGCTACATACCAAAAATTTTTAAATTTTCATTTTTAAAATCTATTTTTAGCGCCTGTGACCTAGATTTTTGACCAATCAAAATAATTTAAACAATTTTGGTAAAGGGTCCCATAATAAACATTCCTGTGAAGTTTTATCAAAATCCATCCAGTGGTTTAGGAGGAGAAGTTGTTTAAAGGAAAAGTTGACGCAAGACGCACGCACGGACGGACTGACGGACGCCGGACAAAAGGCGATCACAAAAGCTCACCATGAGCACGTTGTGCTCAGGTGAGCTAAAAATATTTATTTAACTTTGTCCACATTTCACAATTATAAAGCAATCTTGATCATATGTTTACAGTCATAATGCTAATAAACGAAGGATTATTATGCCTTGAATGGAAATTATGGACCATAATACTTAAGGATTCCTTTAGAGCAGTGGTACTCAGGTGAGAGAGATAGGGTCATCATGGCCCTCTTGTTTTTGTTATTACATGGCCACAAAATGCAGCAGGTGGATTGTTAAAGAAACAAGCATATCTAGCCGTGTTCAAGGAACATATTTAATTCAGAATGCTCGACATTTATACGACTTCGCCAGTAAACACTTGGACAGAACGAAAACAGTGAAGAAGTAACGTGTTATTCGGTAAGTTGAAGAGTTGTGCCATGACAGGCGGATTAGTTTAAAACCTGTTGCAAATATAAAAATGTTCACCATGTTCGCGTCCATGCGAATGATCCAGGCAATGTATATCTTACGGAACTGACCTGTTTTACTTGTCAATAGTGTTCACATGGAAATTACAAAGAGTGTGATCATTTAGCCACAGACAAGAAGAAGTGGACAGTGATGAAGTCGACATTACAACATTGGTTTCACCTGGACAGGTTATTGAGTTGTTTACAGACGATCAAACCCATGAATATAACCTTTTGAAAGTAACTAAATCTTTGCACATATCTACCAAACTCACACGTGATAATTGGGGGACAGTGCTGCCAGGGTTCTACGATGCTCTGGAAGGTCCCACATCAAACAAATACAAATTATTACGGAAAGATTGCAATAGTACCTTCGGCTTTCTAAATCTACATATGTTTAGAAATTAAAAGTGGAAATTACATAATTATACCCCATACATTTCATTTATACATTGCATTTAAACTTGTCATGTGTCAAAGATGTTGTGACAGTCGCTGACTTTAACCGCATGGGTTCGAATCCCGGCAGGGTCATTCGAATTTTCATGTGAGGAAGCCTTCCAGCTGGCTTGCGGTAGGTCGGTGGTTTTACCCGGATGCCTCCGTGCATTCGGGGTATTCCACCACCTGTAATTAGCTGGACGTCGCTATATGACTGGAATACTATCGAAGCGACGGTAAATTAGTCAAGTCAAGTTAAAGATGTCGCGACGATATACAATGAATGGGAATTGATTTGATTTGAAATTCATAGTAAAAATAATAAGGATTATAAGATAAGGGTGATAAGCTGTTTTACATTTACATTTTACGTATATCTGTGTGTTCTCCGTTTGATATGGGAATAAAAGTGTAAACAAAGTTCGTGTTTGTAACCTGTCCGAAACGTCGGCGTTACGCGTACGTCGGTTCATTTATATTTTAATATAACAACAAAGTTAAACAATCTTATGTAGTTATCATATTGTAAAATGGGATGAAACACGACAATGAAATTATTATCATTAAAAGTCGATTTACGCAAGGTGAGTGGAAGTAATAGTAAACAAAAGGGCCATGATGGCTCTGAATCGCTCACCTGATTATAAATGAACAACATGTTGGATTTTTCATATTGACCTACTGTTTGACCCCACATGACCCACTTTCGAACTTGTCCAAGAGTTTATGCAAACAGACATTCCGACCAAGTTTCATGAAGATATGGCCAAAATTGTGGCTTCTAGAGTGTTTTCAAGGTTTTACTAAGATTTGACCTCGTGACCTACTTTTTTACCCCACATGACCCAAATTCAAACTTGTCCAACATTTTATGGAAACATTCTGACTCTGACCAAGTTTCATGAAGATTGGGCCAAAAATGTGGCCTCTAGAATATTAACAAGGTTTTTCTAAGATTTGACCTCGTGATTTACTTTTTTACCCCTCATACCCCCCCCCCCCCCCCATGACCCAATTTTGAACTTGTCCAAGATTTTATGGAGACAAACATTCTGACCAAGTTTCATGAATATTGGCCGAAAAATATGGCCTCTAGAGTGTTAACAAGCCAAAATGTTGACGTCGGACGATCACAAAAGCTCACATTGAGGAGCTAAAAATCGCAATAAATTGGTTGTAAAGAAATATCCACCGTTTCCCAATGAACCTCCATTTTCCAAGTCCTTAAGCAAGCTTCATTAACAAAAAGTTAAAAAAAAATAATTTAAGGTAAAATAAGGCACATTCAATTGGTGTTTGATTTGTTGAAAATTATTTAAAGAAAAGAATTCAGGGATAATATTGCAGCAGAAAAAAGCAAATATGTCAGTACGGCATTCACCGTTCATATAGATCTAATTACACAAAATATAAAACACACATATTGTAGGAACTGAAATATTACATTTAGTAATTAAATTAGTATGGCATGAATTGAGCTGTGTAAGTATTTGAGAAATACAAAGTCCATCTTCACTGAAAATAAATATTAAGAAAATTATTAAAAAACATTTATTAAAAATGGTTTCGTTATTTTTTTATTACCTTGATAGTTAAAATAACTTGTTGACGTTGTACTATATAGGGACACAAGTTAACGCACCTGAACACATGACAGTCTTGAGAACTACCTGTTTACTGGTAAAATTTCAAGTATCAAATACAAACTGAAGCTGAATATACAAAAACAGATCTGAATCTATATCTAATGGTTATCACATTATATTTTCTTTACATATATTATCCTATCGTCTAAATTATCCTATAGTCTAGAAAAAGCTCACAACATTTTACAAAGGTTTGAACTCTCCCCCTATCTTAAATATCGTCGGATGTCCTAAATCCGCCACCTTTCTTTTAGCTCAGGCGAGCACAATGTGTTGAAGGTGAGCTATTAGGATCACCCTGTGTGTGTTGTGTCGTCCGTCGTCAACAATTTCCTTTAAATGACATCTTCTCTTAAACCACTAGATAGAATTTGATTAAACTTGGCAAGCTGGATCCTGGGGAGAACCTTCACAAAATTTGCTAAAATAGACTTGATCAATGTAGTTGATGGTTCTGGTTGCCAGAATAAAAAAAATCTCCTTCAAAACGACAGGCCAGATTTCTTTCTCCTTCAAAACGACATATGTATTTATGAGCTGAAAATCGTATATGCTCTTGCGAATTAATTTTCGATGAAATCATGTAAGAAGCAATAACATATAAAATGTAAGTTATATTTTAAACTCTACATTCCAAAATAATTCCAGTCGTTTAAGAAAAAAAAAAGGTGCACTATTTTGCCACATACGTGTGCTAGAAGGCCAAAAAGACAAACGAGCGGCGAGACTCCGAAATACTGTTTGACTACTCTGTATCCGCCGTTTCGCGATGGAAACAAATGTTTTGTTGCAATTTTAAGAACCCTTATTCTAAAAGTTCGACATAAGAAAGTGGTTTTACAGCGTGACTTCATTTTTAATGGACGGATATGCAAGAACTACATAAATCGTGACTAACATGTCGACATGTTCTTCGCTTGATCAAATTTATCCTGACACGTGTTCAATTTTCACACTTCTTAGATAAAAGAGGAGTCAATCACTGATTTAGTGTTTGCTTATACTTTTTCTTGATTCATTGATCGGTACCCTCTTGTTCTCTTAAGATTATATATATATATATATATATATATATATATATATATATATATACAACAATTCTCCCGTTGTTTGGTAACTAATAAAGTTTCCCTTTAAAAGGAAAGCTTGCCCAGTTTATTATTAACCAGTCTATCCAAAGCATCTTCTGCTTAACCACTAAAAGTTTATGTTCTAAGTTTTATTAGTCATATTTTATTGCAATCATACTTACGTACGTTTGCATTAAAGATTAAACTAATAATACACTAGGTAGATGAAAAGATTGTATTTGTATTGAGTTGCAAAAGGATCGGGCCACAAGTTATAACAACATTAGCGGTCGGCCCTCTACTAATAAATTAGATTGTATCAAAGTGGACTATTTGTATATATAATATTACATTATCCATGTGACTAAACATTTTGTTAATAACCATCAATTACAATTTACATTCACACAAAATAATATTGAACTTTCACTGATTAGATTTATGTAAAAAAAGAGGAGGAATACAATAATAAAGGGAAAAAGAAAAAAAAAATATTCAAAACAAAATAAATAATAAAAAAGGTTATTTCCTTCTACCACTATTAAGCTATAAAACCACATGAAAACTATTACCCCCAAACACATTCTGAACAAAATACATGAAGACAAACAAAATATTATTTTGTTAAAATGTATTTTTCTACCTATGATCATTAATATATTGAGCATCAATAATACATAGAAATGGTCAAAGAAAA
>CM037793.1:5207996-5257996 GCA_021229015.1 Solen grandis | reverse complement strand
ATTTCAGCTTAGTCATGTACCTAAATATTTCATAAAATAGTAATGGTGGAATGTGTATCTATTTAAGAATTTAAGTATTACTTAGTGCTAAGAATTGTTGGTGGAATTCGAGGCAGTTCTAAACTAGCCCAACAATTATAAGAGTATCATGTGCATACTGTATGTCATTCACTTACATTTATAGCACGTTCCTGTAATCTGGTTCTCGTTTCCACTGCTTTGACAGAGCTATTGTCTCAGGTTCGGTATAATGATCTCAATAATGCAATTCAAAAACATATCTCCTTCACGATTAAAATGTTTCAAATGTTCTTTTGCATTGGTCACTCTGGTTGCCTTTTGATCTGCAGACAGCTCTCTAGGCACCCTACTAGCACTTACCTTGCTCATGTCTAGGTGTTCTAGGTGTTCGTGTAAAGTCTTGTGTGCCGATGCCTTACCGATTCTGAACTTGCTGCCTACCTCGACGATCTTTGTTGACTAAAGCTTCAAAATTTGCTACCATAGTTTGGAACACCGCCTTAGCTTGCCACCCAGTCCTTGGCCTGTCACAAACACTTGTTCTGCTCTTACGAAACTGAGAAACTCTGTGGTAGAAGGTTGAACTTTATAAACATTTAACAGAAAAAAAATTTTAAGCCTCTGAAAATGTGGAAGGGCTTTTCACCTTCTGCAAACATAAAATTTATTACAGTGTGGTGTACTTCTAACAAAGAGTCCATGATAGCCGACACACCTATCACGTATTAGCGGGTGAAAAACTGTGTATACACAAATTGAAAATAAGGCGAAAGAATGTAGTTTTCAACAGTATATAAATGTATGTATATATAGCTGCACGTGGAAAGACAGGAGCATGAAAAGTAAAGTCCGGATGTTTTCTGACCCCGCCCCCTCCCACTTCAACTCAACAAAACGCTTCTTTTGAATTCTGTTATTGGAAGAAAATGATTGCAATAAAATCGATGAAAAAGGGTACAAAGAAATAGATATTGCTATAGTTTACAAGATATTCTTGCAAAGCATAAATCTAATGCAGAAACTGTATTCATTATAACTTTGATGCATTGAAAAGCTTTTTTGCAAGCTTTCATTTGGCACCTTATGTCTTTTTCCCTGTCTTTATAATTGGTATGTTTCTATAAATATTTAAGGGAAAAAAAATGCCAAACAATCATCTATACTGTTCTGTTCATAAGAAAGTACTATTAACAAACACACACCAGTTACTCTAAATATATGTAGTCCTAAATATCGCGATAAAATCAATGAATTCGGAGATGAATTCGGCTATTTTCAAAGTCTGTTATTTAAGATCCTCGGAAAGGAGTCATTTGCATAAAACTGTCAATATGTTCTGTGTGGCTGTCAGGAATGACATACGAGGCTTCAGTTATTAAGTCTTTACAAAACAATATAGATAGTTCGTGAGTTTGTTAGCCATACATGAACTTTAATTGTACATGAGCATTACGTTCTGATTGTTTAAATGCAAAGGTTGCAAAATAAAATTGTTGAAAATATCTTTAAATTCGCACATGAATGTCGATATGACTTTGTATTATCTCATACATTTGGTTAAGGTAAGTGTTTAAAGCGGTATATCGTCACATTTAACTTCAAACAAAGAAGAGTGTCATGATTAGTTATAATGAGACGTCCAGGTTCGAGCTGGTGCAAGTGATCCAAAATGACATTTATGCGTGTCTGTTGCATTTGATATAAAATATCAATCATTAAGAGATTAATGAGATTTTTTAAATCATGCCAGTAACACCAAAAGAGTAAAAGTCAGCTATCTTCATCTCAGACATGCGGTACATACATTTTTGTGACGAACATCATCCTTTTGATATCTTTCTGGCCACGCAATATCCTAAAAAAAATAAAATAAAACGTTTTCTAACAATAAAATGTAATAGTTTTGATTGTGAAGAGCAGTTTCAGTCATTCTCAAGAGAGAAAGTAAAGTCTTCGTAATCAGCAATGCTTATTACATGTTTTATTGTTGTTGTTTTTTTTGTTGTTGTTGTTGTTGTTTTTTTGTTGTTGTTTTTTTTGGAGGGGGGGGGGGGGTGAGTGTGTGTGTTGTCCTTTTTTTGTTGCTGTTGTTGTTATTGATAAAACAGCTCAAGAAACTTAATTCGGCAATACGGTCTTAACTGGTAGAAAATGGCATTATCAATACTATAATTGGTAAATTGAGACAGACTGTATTCAATCTCAGTTTCACTACCAAACTTGCTTCCTACTTTTTTCTTTCCCTAACAAAGTCCATGAAAAAGGACATGACTTTAATAGGTTTGAAGGTCGTCGTGTACCAGTGGTAACATACCCGACTGTGGATTCGAAAGTTCTTGGTTCTGACTCCGTTTGGAGCAAGGAATTTTCATGACCTTCCCAGGCCCAAAGTCGATTTTGAAACACTCTTACAATTCATACTTATCTGATTGTTAATTGGTTTGGCGTGAGTGTTTGTCCCCATGTTTGAGGTAAAATTGAGAAAGCTTTCTGACTTGTTTAAGAGCACTGAATCTATGTCATCTGGATTGACCTCACATGTTACAATCTGAATTTAGCTATTTGACCGATATTATCGTGGTGACGGTAATCTCAAAAACATCAAAAACTTTCAGTCTGCTATGGTAGATGACATCCCTTGGTTGAGTTCGAGCACCGTCAGATCGGTAGCGAGTTCAAATCACATTGAACCCAGACCCTATCATATGAGAGAATGTTCAAATAGTTCAATGAAGTAGACCGCAATATAATAATGTTGCTTGTTTTCGTGCAAGTTTCTTATTAAGTAAGCGCATTAACATATCAAGTACATGTAATATTTTATAAGATAATTTTCAAAGATTTCCTCAGCTAATGTCTGCCATCCATCATTGGCGAATTCATTAATATTCTGAAGTGAGATTGAAGGCCGGGGCTTATTTAAATATCCGGCGATGGTGGTATTCGTAGCCGACCCGTTTTAATTTATAATTGGACTCTCAGTACTTTGGTTTCGAGTAGTATTTTTCACGTGAGCTTCCAACTGGCCTGCATTATGTCAGTGATTCTTTGCATTTGGAGTTTTCCCACACCACGCCGTTATCGGATGACTGGTTGTTTTTTCGCTTTCTAGCAATATACATTAATTTCTTTTATAATCAATAAATACAGCGGCGCTTAATATAATAATGACTTTTGTATAGCCCCAAAATAATTTACCAACGGGGAACAGGGGAAGGGTTGAGTCAACTAAATCTGAAAATAACTTACGAAAGAATTAGCACTCGATCTTATTAGCAAATACTTGCAGGATTTCTGAAGCGTCATGAATCCACTTTGTTAATTAAGACCCGGTAATCACAATTATCCTAAAAAACAACAGATTAGTGGCAAGAATATGTTTGATACTTCGGATGTTACAAAGGGCAAATCGTTTCCAAATGACTGAAATACTATCAGTGGGACGTTAAACCCAACAAACAAATAAATGGCAAGTTGAAGCAATGCAAAATAATTATACAGGATTTATGTATCTAACATCTTACATGCTGTTATGCATAAAATTGTAAATATCAAAAACCTCTCGCCATTGAATCTTTCAATGATATAAGCATTTCAAATTGTATTAGCGTGTCACTGCGTAAAACACAATGTTTACTCTCTGCAGACCCACTGTCAAGACGCCGGTAATTTCATTTTCTGATATACTGTTTTGTAGAATCCCCATGAATTACTTTTTTTCTTTTTCTCATATGTCAGTTTTCGTCTAACGATCTAGTGAAAGAAAAAATGAATGCAGACATAGAAAAAGATAGAAAAAAAGAAAATACTTATAAATAATGTTATCAATAATATTGGAATCTAAAGAACGTATGTAAACGTGGAATTTTAGGATAAATTGGTATCTTTGAGTTGCTGTTGTTATTTTTTAAGTAGTAAGACGATTTTTTTATCGCTCTAAAATTAACAAAAGTCGCAAAGAGCAATTTTAATCCTTTCCCTCATAGAGGACACCATGAAAAGACCTATGCGAACAGCATAAAACCAGTTCGCTGCTCCTCAGTGGTCTGGAAATGAGGATTTTGTAATTAAATTTGGTAAGGTTTGACTGTGGTTTTCTGCAGATCAGGCTTTATGTGGTACCTATTGAGTGCGTCAAAATGAGTCTATATGAGGGAAAGGGTTAAGAAGAAAAATAATTAAATGTCATATGTAAACTTCAAGCTTACACCCTTACATCAGATCAAAGAATATATTTTGTTCCGTCAAACTTATGACAACAATATAAGCAAATGTTCCGCTTTAATGGTACCCACTGGTGACTAATTTTAGTGATCTTCTCATGATTATTCACTAAACTTCGATATACATGTAACAAATGGCCCTAATAAGAACCAGGGTTAGATCACATGAAACGGAATGTCGTTTGTTTATAAATCCAAGACCTTAATGTGCAATTATATGGTCTTTACTTCACTAATTTAGTTTAATTTAATGTAAGGTGCATAGTACGTTTATGGCACATACTTGTTTTAATACCGGTGCTGCACGACATACATCATACAAACTGACAGATGTTTTCTACCAGGAATACTTATTAGGCTTCCCAGACAAAAATGTCAAAGTTTGCTTAACGCCTCCATCATACGCGCCTGTTGGATAGCTTGATATAAACCGAGAAACAAATAATAGCTTAAAAACATCGATAAGATCACTAAGCATCATTCTCGATGTAAGAAAGCGTTTTAGTATTTTAAAGATGAACAAATGCGTTTGGTTTTAATGGTCGAATAGAAGATGACTGAAGTAAATTCGATGAAAAAGAGTCATAAATACCATTTAGATATTAATATTGGTAAGTTATTCTTGCAAATAATGAACCTTACGCAGAAACTGTATACATTATATCTTTGAGACCTTAAATAGCTAATTATCGTTATTATCAGTATCATGGTTTTCTTGTACGAAACAGCTGAATTTGCATGCTTCCATGTGTCACTTTACATATTTTATGTCATTTTGATGTGTGTCTTTCTATAGGTCTTTGGAAGGAATATCGTCAAATGCAGTGGCCAAATAATTTTATAAACATAACACCATTTACTACAAATAAATCCTTAAATGTCTGAAATAATCAAATGAATTCGGGCAAAACTCTTTTCAAAGTTTGTCATTGAATAGTCCTTGGAAAAAAGACATTTGCATAAAGTGTCAATATGTCCTTTGTGGCTGTCAGGAATTGACATACTGGACTTTCGTTATTAAGTCTTAACATGTCAATAAAAATAGTTTGGGAGTTTGTAAGCCATTCATCATCGAAAATTACATTTTGGTAAGACGTTCTGATTGTTTAAATGAAAAATAAGATTTCAGAAAATATCTTTGGATTCACAAATGGACGTCGATATTAATATTAATTATATTCTATATCTGATACGAGTACATTTATAATGTCATAAGGGTTTTAAACTTCGTCACATTTTCTTCAAATACGGTAGGGTATCATTGGAATCAATTTTAGGACGTTCACAAATGATACATTATAACATTAATGAGAGTCTATTGAATTTAATGTAAAATTTGGGATTTATGAGATTTCCTTTTTACTTATGGCATGCAACACCATGACAGCAAATGACAGCTATCTTTATCTCAGACATAAGAGATATGCCTTTTGTGTTTAACAGCAAACTTATTGACTTTCCTTTTATGACTTTCTTACCAAACATTGTCCTTTTCAGAACTTATTCTGACAATAAAATGCGTTGATTGTGAGGCGCAGCTTTTCCTTATTCAGACAAAAAATAAGATTATTTTTATCTCAATGTTTAATTTCATGATTTTGTTGATGATGAGATAACTCGATAGAAGTTTAGATCGGCAATACGGTCATTACTGGTGGAAATAATCATTATCAATATTGTAATCGGTATCCTCTAGCAGTCTATTTAAGCTCAGTTGCACTAGTTTGAAATGAATACTTTACAAACAACATTATTCTATAACTTTCTTTTGCTTAAAAAGTTCATGAAAAGTGTATAATTTTATGTCAATTAAAAAACACTTTCTTACAATTAATTCTGATCCGATATCACTTCGCCATGCCTGAGTTCATCACCCTGTTAGTTAAAGTAATAATATATATATAAACTTTATTTTTGTCTCATTCGTATACATACATACATATACTTATATACACACATATATACAAATATACACATATCTATATAGCTGACAGAATCAACATATTTCTTGTGAAATAAATAAATTAATTATTTACAAATAAATAAAAGACGACGTTGTAAAATAATAAAACAGGTTTTGGCACAAATCCTAATCATCCCATTATTTGTGAATAGAAATATAAGTTGTTCAGTTTTAGACATTACACCAAATGAATTATTTATAGCTGTTGCTTTCTCAAATAATGTTTCTCGTATATCATTGTACATAGAGCAATCAAAAATAGCATGGCTTTCATCTTCAATACTGTCACAGAAAGGACATTTTCGATCAGAAATGCCTAATCCTTCATAACGCCCAGTTTCTAAACGTAAAGGGGCGACACCACATCGAAATTTACTATAAATAATAAAGCCTTCCAACTGACTTCTACCAGGGCTCATCTGCGCTCTTGGTTTTACCTTCACATGTAATAAAATGGATTTAGCTATTTGACTGATTTTGTCATGGTGATGGTTATCACAAAGACACCAAAAACATTCCGTATGCCAAGGTAAGTGACATCCCTGGATTGAGTTCGAGTATCGTCGGATAGAACTATCAACATTAACAAATACCTTAACATAGGTTTCGGAGATAGATGGTGCAAATGGAAAATTCTGTTTATCGCAAACATATTCATATTGTTTGCTTTCCTACCAGTATTTTCTTAAATAAGCTCATTAATTACACGAGAATCAAATTATACAAACTGAGTAATATTTTAAATGATATAAAAAAATCATCTGCTAATTTCTGCCATACAGCATCGGATAATGAAATTATATTTGAAGGTGAGATTGAAGGCCGAGTCTTATTCAAATATCCGGTGATGGTTGGAGATACTTTACTTTTTTGAAACTGCGCGGTCAATCTGTTTTGGTCTGTAACTTATTATTATCCCCTCACCACTTTGGTTTCGAGTCGAATATTTCACGTGTTTTTTCCAACTGTGCCAATGATAATCAGGTGTTTATGGCCTTCCCTCGCTGCGTCGTCAACGGAAACTGATTGGATTGACCAAAGGTTGTAATTTCGCCTTCTAGCAAATCACATAATATAATCACAGCGGAATTTCATGTAAAAACGACTTTTGAATACCATGCAGGTGACTTAACAATTAAAATATAAAACAAACAAATAAATAAACCATTCAAAGATATCAATGCTGAACGCCTTATTATTAGCAATCGGTCTCGTCATCAATTACTTGAAGGATTTCTGATACGTCCTATATCCCCTTTGTCAATTAAGAATGGGTAACCCAGTTATCACAATTATCTCGACTGTTCCAATGGGAATTGTTCATAATTACCAACGAGACTACTATTCTCTTGGCTTTAAATCATTACGGAAACACTGATTTACAGTCATCCGATTGATCAGGAATAAGGCATATTGTGAGCATACAAGAATATAAAATGTTGCAAAGCTGCCTTGCTGTTGTACTTTTGTTTGTTTTAGGTGGGGATTTCAATTCAATAAATGACGTGCATTTGGAGTCTTCTTTCACATGTAATTAGCTGGACGTCGCTATATGAATGAAATACTGTCGAAGCGACGGTAAACTCTAGTAGTCAAGTCAAGTCAAGTCAAGTCAATAAATGACGACCGGTTTTATTCTGTAGAAGCTTGGAAGTCCGGGCTTCATCATTATTTTTTCAAATATGCATTTTCTTTAATAAAATAATAAAAGAATTGAAAATTCTGTCTGAAAATGCTTCTAAAATATTAAAGAATTGTAGAAACTCTTTTGGATTTAAAATAAGTTATTCATTGCCTAAATTTGTTACTGAATTAATAACCTAAAATGGTCAAACTTTGATGAGTCAAAAGTCCGTCCAAACATCACTAGAAGCCACAAAAACACACAAAATGTTCTTAGAGGAGACCCCCCACCTTCCACAAATCTCCCTGGTGAAGACTCCGCCGCCCACTCGTGCTCTCCCCAAGCTCTTACCTTAGGCATTTACCCAAACGCGTTTTAGGTGCTTCATCACTAAATATTTCTGACTACGTTCCTTAGGGTGCTTCATCACTAAATATTTCTGACTACGCTCCTGGAACCTTTTTTGACATTTCTTTATTAAACATACAATTGTAATTTAAATATGGATTTCAAGATCGATAAAAGATATTTTGTCAGTTGAAATGAATCATGGCATCATTCAAATGTTTATCAATAAAACAAAATGAATGTCACCAAACTTTATTTTTACTCTTTACGATAACATTATTATGTACAATCCAACGTGTGGCATTAGTAATGTTTCTAGGAATAATGAAACCTGAATCCATATTGTCAAGTCACTGGACATATCTTTAGTTCCGACATAATTGTTATTTTTATAAAATATTTTGATAACATTTAAAAGCATATTAGTCGCAGAAAACAGATACTTCGGATAGTGCAAATGACAACATGAAGCAATGCCAAAAAATAAAATAAAAAAATAACATCCGGACTTTATGTCTCTTTTACCATACATACTGTTCTGCATAAATTTTTGAATATAAAAATTGTCTCGCCATTGAATCTTTCAATGATATAATGATTTCAAATCACATTAACGTGTCACTGCGTAAAATGTTTACTGTCTGCAGACTCCCTGTCTAGACACCGGTAATTTAAATTTCTGATATATTGTATTGTAGAATCTGCGTGCATTACTTTTCTTCTTTTCTTATCTGTAATTTTTACATGTTTATTCCATTAACGAACCAGCTCAAATGACATATTCCTTGCTCAGTACAACAGGAAAAAAAGTACAGACTTAAAAAAAAATGTTGAAAAAGAAATGATAATTCTTGGAACTTTAGGGTATTTTGTTTGTTTGAGTTGATGTTGTGTTTTAATAGGTTAAGAGGAATTTATTTGCACTGTTCTAATTTTAACAAAAATCGATAAAAGAAATCATGAAAAAAATAATGTCATTAAAATATATTTGTTCGAGCTTACATCTTTCTATCATATCACAACATACATTTTGTTTATTAAAATATAAGAAATAGTTCTGATTTAATGCTACCTACTGGTGACGAATTAAGTGTTTTGCGCATATTTCAGAGCAGCATCCTTTTCGGGTATTTCCTTGACTATTTACAAAGTATTCTACTGCCATTCAAGCTAAAGCATGATGAATTACCCCCCTTTGTCATTGTTGAAATCCCGGAAATAAGTACAAAACGCGGTACATAAAATATTTCCGAAACATAAAAATATCTGTAAATAATTTCTTTTTCAAACGACTAGAAAAAAATACATCGCATCTAATACGTTTTACATAAAAAAACCTCAAAACAAAAAGTCTCGACAGTTAGAGTAGGCAATATTATCTTTAACATATAATTTAGGGCAAGACAATTGAGGATCTTACATCCTGCTTTGACATTCTATTGATAAAAAAAGTTTGGGATGCAAGACAATCGAAAACATCTGGAAACCTAATCAGAAATATTCTCTTCATTCCTAGTTACAGAGGATAATATTAATTTAATGATTTTGATTTTAAAATATATGCCAAGAAGAACGAAGAATGCGTTAAAATCTTTTTTTCAAATTGACCGGTAAAAAAATGATTACTCCAATTGCTTAGCAAAAAGTGTAAAACAAAACCAATAAAATTAACTGATGCACATTAATTTCCTTCATTTTATTTTTAGTTTAAAATATTGTTGTTTTTTTTGTACATACACCATCCAAAACCAAATATTTAATAAGCTCATGTTTGAAAACTAATAAGTAATATGTTTATATGCTTCATAAAAATTTTTTTTTCTAATTAAATGCAAATTACGTAAAATTTTGCAATTAACGGATTTGAAATTCCATCATTCATAAATTGTAAATTCAAAATTTTAAAAAGGAAAATTAAAAGCATTATTAAAAAATTTGAAAGTTATTAAAAGGGCTTTGAAATATGTTACATTTTTAAATACATAATCACACTGATATTTAACAATGCACTATAAGTACGTGTCTACTGTTTACATAATGCTAAAATAGCATACAGGCTTTTATTCTTCAGTATTATGCAATGTGACTTCAGAGACCAGTTCGCCAGAAACCTTGATATTTTATACATTTTGATCCTAGAAACCAGTTTCGTCCAGATCGCAAAAAAGGTGACTAGTGGTATAAGATATAATGTGGTGTTTGTAATTGTGACTGAAATATAAGGAGTATTTCATTTTGCAAAGTTTTGTTAAAATGTCTCCTAGCATTATAGCTGTTGACCGATGTTTTAAAACCGTTATGTTTGTGAAAAAAGTCGAATTGTGAAGACCTCAAATTTTCCCCTTGCTCTAACTGAGATAAGAATAGTTTGTTCATTTCATCCATATTATCAATAGTAATTGCCATGCAAGGTTAAAATAAAACCTCAATGGTGGTCATATAAAACACTTTAATTAATAATACTGGCATATCTGTCATGTGTCTGTGTATTTTGTGGGTTGCTGTTAATAACAGTTTAAGTCATAAAATATTGATTGGATAAGAATAGTCATTGAGTCATACATGAACGAGTAAGATAAAATACGCTGCTTTGTTATTAGAAGCTTGGTTCAAATATCATGGAATCAAAACATGTAATTTCGATGAGTTCACGTGTTATTTGTTTGCATAAAGTATCAACATGGTGTAAGAATAACAATGTATACGAATTAAAATTAGTCTTCAATATGACCACGGGAGCGGGAGGTCGTGGGTTCCATCCACGGCCGCGACATACCAAAGTCGTAAAAAATGGTACTGTTATACCTTGCTTGGCGCTCAGAATATAAGGGTAGTTGCAGGACTGGTTGTCCCAGTGTCAGGATAATGTGACTGGGTGTGGTATCATGCCACATGTCTACAGTGTGATACTGCAGTGTGGCAGCACTGTATCTGTATATCTGTCTCAAGTAGACATCGTCTCAAAATGACTGAAATACTGTCGGTGGGACATTATACCAACAAAAAAAACAACAACAAACAAACAAACAAAATGACTGATTTACCAAGTACATCTGCAAGATGAATTAACTCAGACCTTATATGTATTACAAAACAAAATGAAAACTGTCGTTTTACATCTTAAAAGTAAACTAATAAATAGATATACAATCCCTACCAGGTGAAATATTGTTGCATTAAAGTTACAGATTAATTCTGCCTTTAATATGACATCTAGGCCGTGTGCAGTAATGTGGTGCCAAGGCTACCTCTTAAAGTTCTCGCTTTCAGCAGAATTTTAAAGTATTTTTTTACCTCCTTTGGGAGTACAGCAATATATTTTCAATTGTTTGAAACTTTCAATTCAGTCAAGATTTCAATACAAGAACCCGATATAGTAAGTTTCAGATGTTTATATACCTGTACCGCCACGGTGTAGTTGGCGTTGAACAATTTGTTTGTTTATGCCAATAAAACATTTTGACTTGACTTTGAGTAATCGTTTTTCAATCAAATAAAGTTGGACATCAAGTTAACACTGTATTGTAAGGAATCAGTACTACACGACAATGTAAACATAACATGCATGGTTTTCAAGACCTTTTCAGATTTTTCTAACTAGATCAAAATAGAATTATATTAAAATCTAATTTGCATTTATTCTGCGAAGCAATTCATGGAAAAAAAGTTTCCAGTTTTCTTCCAGGACGTAAATCATATTTATATAACATATCATCTCGGACTGGATGGCAATGATCTCTTACTGCTTGAAATAGATCGATTTCTAAGGACAGAGTATCTTTAATACATACATGTATCTATTTATATTAAAGATGTTTCGACCTTATGATAGTTTTCTTTAAATAAAAGTATAAGACATGGAAAGAAAATAAGGTCATCTATCTCATTCCAATGCATTGATTACAAGGTGTTAGCCGGACAATACAGTGACAAGTAGGATCGTTTGTCTCACTGCACTATATTACTAAATGTTTGAGATCGATGTATGCCTAGAAACGAGTGTTTGTCTCAGTTTGTAAATAGCACATTCATCATACAAAGCAGCATATAGAACATTTCAGGAATACGTAACGGAATTATTTACTATCATACGGACGACATAAACATACAAATTGACACTTTGGTTAAAGCAAAATTTCTAGTTTGGTTAATATCACAACACTAGTTCTGTCTCCAACATGTTGCACAATCTTAACTGGCCATCATTAGACATAAGAAGAACAAGATCACGATTTATAATGCTATACAAAATCATTCATCATGTTGTTGCAATCTACCCACCTCCAAATTTACTGATAATAGCTGACCAGAGAACAAGAAATAACAATCCTTATACATTCAAACACATCCATACTGTTAAAGATTCATACAAGTACTCCTTTTATCCCAGAACTGTAGCACAGTGGAACCTCCTGCCATTGCAGGCCCACGAAGCAGCCACAGTGGATGCCTTTAAAGCCATGATCCCTGTGTCTGTTCTCATCCCAATTTTCCAGCAGTAGATAGCATATACTTTGTATAATAGTTTTAGATTGCACTTGTAGATATTAATTAAAACCTTTAAACATCACTTCAGATTATTAGCTCTGAACTGTAATATACACCTTTTTGATTTATAAATTAGGCGCCGGCACAAAATCTTCAAAAGTGAAGGAGTGCTGTATATAGAAGAAGAAGAAGAAACCCCTTTCTTCTTTGTTGAAATATATGACATGGTGTTCGATTTACAAACTGATAGCATACGCATCATAATGCATTAGAAAATTATACATTTAGTATTTTAAATATATAACCAGAAATCTTCTAGAGAAAATGAATCATTCAAACAAATATCTTTAGAAGACTTCAGTTATCCATGCAAAGAGTACACAGAGTTATTTCAAATGTTTTGTATATCATTATTATTTGAATACAGCCGTTTTACCAGATATTTTATTTAAGTTGAGTTAGCGTTTATGCGTATCCTACATAAAATTTTACAAACAGTATCAAGTTTCTCCTTCGACTTTTCTATCAATATTTTTTCTTTAAATTGCTTTAAAGTGTTATTTTACATACCGGAAAATGTTTATCTTGACATATGTAAAATCTTGCGCATACTTTAATGGTTGTAAAATGGAAAACGACGGTGAACTATTTTCCCATGTGTATTATTTCGTCTAGTTTGTAAACTACATTTCGATGTTACGATGCAAGGGAGTAAAATTTAGTGACAAATAGCTTACTGAATAATAGTTCCTCGGTTTCGTTTAGAAGGAGCTTACACTTGAAGCAACATTTTTTTCATAGCATTCACTTGATCTCTGACTGTTAAACAAATGAATCTGGCAAAATGACCTTGTATGTAGGTATGGGATTGGTTTTTAACATTTTCTCTGTAACAACTTGTTGTACACAATATGTTTTTGTTGTTATTGGTGGTGGTTTTGTTTTGTTTTTTAATATTCTGTTCAATGTAAAAAAGACACATTTGATATTTTTTAAGATATTTTTAAGATATCTTTAAGAGTTTTGGTTAAAACGTATTCCTTAAAAGCATTGTAACATTAAGGCAACAAATGCCCCATAGTGTTCCAGAGTGAGAGGATATTGTTGGCTATGGGATCAATGAAACTCTATTGTTGCGAAACTTTATATTTTGAAAAGTCATCTAAACACTTCTGGAGTTCATGCATTGAAATGTATGATAATAGCTCTTGTTTAGAAGATCAATGTTGATAACATTATATTTCAAACCGAATCAAAGCTATTTCAAAAATCGGTTTGTTAGACCGTCAATTGAATAAAGGATAACCAAAGACGATAATTGTTCTAATAAGAATTCTCACAATATTTTTATACATTGTTAATGATAGCAGTCTGAATATGTATATACGTATGGACGTCGTCGCGAAATTTGCTTGACCGAATCAACTAAAGACATACATTCATAAATTTGCAAACGTAATTTCATCTTCACATTTCACTTCAGACTTCCAAGAGTAAGCGTATATCACAGGATCCATTTGTTACGTGCATGTCTGTATTGTAAGGAGGTGTGTTCGAACATGGACATATCCCAGGCGCATAACTGGTCTATCAACATGGACATATCCCAGGCACAATAACTGGTCCATCAACATGGACATATCCCAGGCACAATAACTGGTCCATCAACATGGACATATCCCAGGCACAATAACTGGTCCATCAACATGGACATATCCCAGGCGCATTAACTGGTCCATCAACATGGACATATCCCAGGCACAATAACTGGTCCATCAACATGGACATATCCCAGGCCAATAACTTAACGGTCCATCAACATGGACATATCCCAAGCACAATAACTGGTCCATCAACATGGACATATCCAGGCGCAATAACTGATCCATCAACATGGACATATCCCAGGCACAATAACTGGTCCATCAACATGGACATATCCCAGGCGCAATAACTGGTCCATCAACATGGACATATCCCAGGCGCAATAACTGGTCCATCAACATGGACATATCCCAGGCACAATAACTGGTCCATCAACATGGACATATCCCAGGCACAATAACTGGTCCATCAACATGGACATATCCCAGGCACAATAAGTGGTCTAAATGGAAAATCCAGGTCTTGAATGAGGTTCAACTACTCTCATGCGTGGCAAATATTAAAAATATTTAACATCGTAAGCTAAAATGCTTTTTGCATAATCAATCCCACGTCAACGCATGAAAATATATTGATAACTTTTTTTACAGTCAATTTTCCGTGGGCCTCCGTGGCCGAGAGGGTAAGGTCGCTGACTTTAACACTCACTCGAATCCCGGCAGAGTCATTCGGATTTTTGTGAGGAAGCCTTCCAGCTGGCTTGCGGTAGGTCGGTGGTTTTACCCGGATGTCTCCGTGCATTCGGGGTCTTCCTCCACCTGTAATTAGCTGGACGTCGCTATATGTCTGAAATACTGTCGAAGCGACGGTAAACTCAAATAGTCAAGTCAAGTCAATTTTCCGACGGTTTTTTATTGAGTGGTACCAATAAATTTGCCGTGGTATCAGACGATGGGGTGTTAATAATTTGATTAAGTTTTGAATGTGCCATATACTCGTATATATATTAAAGTTGGGGACGCATTGCACATAATTACTTTTGTATCTATGCGCTGGAACTTGTTTACTTAGATGTGACCAGGCTATAAAGCAACAATAGAGAGTGCAACCTGCCTTTTTGTAATGTGATTCGTTTACAGCTGACTCCCCTATTCCTAAAGTTACTTAAACATATACAAGATTGATTTTCACTTCATTTTCAATAACAGAAATTAACTTTTAATTGAATTATTCATATTATAGCAGTAACACTGTGCTGAAACTTATCTTGTTGTATGAACGTGTAGTTGCATAACATACCATAATACATACGGACTTAATAATGGCGTTTGACCAACCTGTCTAGTAATACTGAGGGATATTTCAGTAATATTCCATGAAATAGTTCATGATGTGGACGTTGGAGCTAAATTAGCCATACATGAAGTTTTGTCCCCATGAATTTCGCGAAAATATATTCTCTGCTATTTAACATTTAAATGTACCGGACTTTTATGACCATATTGTTAAAAACGTTTCGAAAGAAGAATACGTTTTATTTGTAAAGATACTTGGCCGAATGTACTGCTATGGACAGACATGTGAATCATGCGAATCCTTTAGAAATATCTTTAGACGCATCATTCTATTCAAAAGAGATTCGATAATGATAATGAAAATGCAATTTATTGCTATTTACGTAGCATAGTGTAGACATTAAGTCTGTTGTGCTTCTTTCTGATTTTATTATTCGTATAAACATTCTTTGATTTTGATATTTTTAATATCTGTACCTTTGTTAATTGGTATAAATGCTAATATCGCAGGTTCTGTGGCCTAAAACTCTGTCAGGTTAATATTTGCAGCACCATTAATGCAAGCCTTTTGGTAAACCAAAGTCCCCAATGATTGAATTACTGCCAGTGGCATCATGTGCTTTTGCGATAAGTTCTTAACTAACCCACAAGCAGACCGTATCTATATTCTTCGGTTTAATATTGCCAATGCATTGAATGTCGCTTACGTTTCCCGTGATGACGCATTAGATTTCTATAGGTTATCAAGTGTTTTGAATCTTCAGCAAAATTATCCGTTTAATTTATTGGAAGGTGATACTAATACGTCCTGCTTCTGTCATTGACAGTCGGAGGAATTAGAATTACCTCAAAGGCTGTGCACGTGTTCCTGAAAGATATGCTGAATGTACTGCCTCGTCATATTTCACAACGGGAGACGTAAACATACCGTGTAACAAAGTCTATCAAAAATCAGAAAATGTTTATATTTTATTCCTGTGAACTGAGAGGGAAAATCAGATAATCGCTTAATCAGTAACAATAAACACACTATTTTCTGTGACGGAAATGTTTTAGATGTATTTAGATCGACAAGCGCTTTTGTTTTTGAGTGTCAGATAAAATATTACATGAATTTGCGTATTTTGTCGGTTAGGTTGCAATGCTATGCTTTCATATGAGGAAAGATAGACCAATCTATAAAAGTAACATTTTAAAAGCATGTGTCTGAGGATGGCGTGATATTGCAGAATTATAAACTTTCACAGAAAGAGAAAGTATTCAAATCTATTGCATTCATTCTTTTGAAATATATTCATATCGTATAAGTCAAATACATTGGCTTAAAATGTAATTCAACTAGACTTACGGTTAAGATATAATGTTATTTTTTGTCTGAAAATATGCAGACACTGTTTACTCCTTCAATCTACTTTAGAACATCTCACTGCAGCTGAGTTTGAATCACGTCTTACCCTTCTTATCATATCGTTGAACATTAGTGCCAAATTGCCAAAATAGAATAAGACCACAAATTACCACAGTCTGCAATCTTCACAAAAGATTTAATGAAAACGGGAGTCTGTCATTGATTATTTCTTGGAAATTGATCATTTGCATAAAAGTGCCAATATCATCTGCGTGTCTTTCTGGAATGGAATGGAATTACAGGACTTCAGTCGCTATATCTTTACCATTTTTAACTTGGTCCATTACTTCTGCGTGCGTACGTACAAAATGATTTCCTTATTAAATACAAAAGTTGCAAAATGAATTGGCGGAATTTTCTTTGATCCCATATGTAAATGTTTCTTTCTCTGTAAAGCACATTATATATTCCCGGCTAACACAGTATCTCATGAACCTTATTTATGATAAGATAAAAAATCAATTTACTGATCTTAAATTGTATATATAGAATAGAGGTAGAGGTAGAGTATCATCGTAATCAGATACGCTGAGGCCTCCAAGTTTCGTCTGAAGTAAGCTGATATTTCGTTTCCATGTCGTCTGTGTTGAATCCGAGCTACCTCATTGCATGAGGAAACATATGGAGACTGCTCTTTTGTCTAAGGAATGAAAGCACTTACCTCAATATAAGGTAAAGAATCAAACTGGAGCTTTGTTACATGTGGCTGAGGTAGAGAATCATCGTAATCAGATCTGAGGCCTCCAAGTTTCGTCTGAAGTAAGTGATGCATTATAACAATTATACAAGCCATGAAAGAAAATGGTAGTAAGCTTAAACTAAGAGAAAGCGTTGATGATTTATCACTTCTTTGAATTAGTCCTTAGTTTATTAACAGCGATGCGAATACCTAAATCGATTTCAGCCTGGAATGCTTTATTTTGTACCACAGGCAATCCTTTAAAAGATAAACTCTCTCTATAAACTGTTTTACCGTCTTTTTTGAAATACTTATTTTACTCGGTGAAATTAAATGACTAGATTTTTCATCTTTGTATATAGTTGACGCAAATCTTTTCGTCTCTCTTTTGATGTTCTTTAAACCAAGAAGTCCAAGTCCTTTCTTCTTTTCTCATAAAAACGTTATCTAACAATAAAATGTTACTGCGTTGTCTGTGACTGGCTATAAAAAGGTTTTATCATTGTCGGCATACAATATGAGGACTCTCTAATCCTCCATGGAAACTATCTAGGATCATCTGCGTACTAAGATGAACCACCATATGCAGTTAGCTTGACTTCGTAAGTTGATATGCAGTTAGCTTGACTTCGTAAGTTGATATGCAGTTAGCTTGACTTCGTAAGTTGATATGCAGTTTGCTTGACTTCGTAAGTTGATATGCAGTTAGCTTGACTTCGTAAGTTGATATGCAGTTAGCTTGACTTCGTAAGTTGATATGCAGTTAGCTTGACTTCGTAAGTTGATATGCAGTTGCGGTGAAGGTACCAAAAATATCATTTTTTTTCTGCTTGTGAAGATAGTTGAATTAGAACCCATGACACTATCGTATATATAACCAATAAACACCTCACATAACTAAGACCATACCTTTCAAAGATAGAAATTCTAAATACGTATGGTGGTATTTTATAACACAAAAAATAAAATAAACATCTTGTTAATAAACACTTGAGGATTTCTAAAGCGTCCTGAATTGGTTTTGTCAAATCACAATGAGTAAACCAGTCGACATAGTCATCTCGACTGTTTCAGTGGGAATCTATGGAAATATATACTATATAAACAAGATACGATTCTGTACAATAATATTTAAATAACCTTTTCCTTTCCTACTTAAAATGTTCAAGTTGAATCCGCTTTTATCCTTGGTGATTGCTACAGACTGATAAAGTATATTAAAAATAACATCGTCATGTTTTACGGAAAATTGAAACGGTTTAACTCGTAAAACAGAATTAATGTCACTAAAACTATATGACTTTTTAATCCGTAAACGTTTTAGTTTAAAGTTATTTATTCAGTAAACCATATACAATATAAACGTTTTATTCATATGATGTTATTCTGCACAATCTCACATTTGTCATTTGCAATCCTTCTATTGAAAATAATCTAAGTCAATATCGTCAAGTCACTGGAAATATATTACATTTTTTGTAAAAATTAGACGTTAGAAACATTGAAAAGCAGCATAGACGTAAAACAAATTTGATGTTTTGATATGCAGTTAAGTCATAAAAAACAAATCTGATACTATAGCAAATGGCAATCTCAGACAATTCAGAAAAGGAACACCTAAGCTTTGTGCATCAAATACTTAACATGTAATTCTAAATAAAATTGTAAATATAAAAATAGACTCGAAATTGAATCTTTTATTTATATGTGCATTCTAAACTGCATTACCGTGTCACTGTATAAACATAATACTTAAATTTAGCAGACTCAGCGTCTAGACATCGGCAATTTCAGTTTCTTATATAACTTGTTTTACAAAATCCGCATGCATTATCTTTCCTCTATTTTAAAACAGTTATTACATCAGCAATCTTACATGAAACAAATGATATTTATCAGTTTCGTGAGGAAAACAGGAAATACAAAAAGTGACAAGAATAAAGAAAAAATAATGACAAAAATTAATTCAATAAATAAAAAATATTTGAACATAAAGTACGTAATCTTTGTCCTAAAGAACGTAACCTATGTATTTTAAGATTGTTTTTATTCGTTTGATTTGTTGTTTTTATTGTTTTAAATGGTGATATAATTTGTCTACATTGTTCCGATTTTCAACATTTGCTAAGAGCAGGTCTGAAAGATAAGAGTTAATAAAGGTAATCATTGCAAACTCTTTCGTTTCTTTTTATTTATATTTACAATGAATTCTGCTACTATTCACTCTAAAGGCGGGATGAATTACCTTCTCTGTAAAAGGTTCACATATGATAAAACAGTCCAACCTGTCTTAAGCGGTCAGTCAAGGGAACAAGATAAAGTGGCCGCTTAACAGAGGTGGTCGTTAAAAATATTACAAATACTACAATTTGGTTATATTGAAATTGGCCGATTAATGCAAGTTGACCGCTCAATACAGGTGACCGCTAATACATCTGCATTGATTTTTAATCAATAACTTCATAATAAGTTACTGGAGTTTTCGTGTGAAATGTATCAGTTGGCATGAAGATTTATCTTAATTTTATGAGAATATCCATAAATAGAGTTTTACCAAATTTTCATGAATGCCAGAAAAATGTTCTAAAGCTATTCAGTACATTTTTGTACGAAAGCCAGTTTGAGTAGGCAAGTTTTCTTCCAAAGGGTGTAACTTATATTTCATTATATGTATCATTTGAATAATTTTTTGAATTGTCGTTTGGATCTAACACGTCTTTCATATGAATTCTGTTTTCATTCTAAACTACTTTGAAGGAGAATTCAAACATTTCAATTCATGTCAGCAATTAACTAGACGATCTAATGATCTTACAATGAAAGTTACCTGCCCTTGTGATCCAGTAATAAGAACTTTTTCCTAAGCGGTTAATCGATTATCAGCTGCGACATACCAAAGATGATAGTGATTGTTTGTTGTTTAACCCTTTCCCTCATATAGACTCATTTTGACGCCCTCAATAGGTACCACATAAAGCCTGATCTGCAGAAAACCACAGTTAAACCTTACCAAATTTAATTACAAAATCCTCATTTCCAGACCACTGAGGAGAAGCAAACAGCATAAAACCAGATCAGCCTGCGAGTTACTCGCAGGCTGATCTGGTTTTATGCTGTTCGCATAGGTCTTTTCATGGTTTCCTCTATGAGGGAAAGGGTTAAATCGTTAAGGTGTGTCTAGGACTGAGCGGCCATGATCACGTGACTGTATACCGTGTTATCCTTTAAAATGTGAATCAGCAATATGTCAATCTTACGAAATCTTACTTTCTATTTAGATGATTTACACACTTATTGTAATGGGGTAAAACAAATTGTCAGTCAAATAGAGAATAAACAGATTGATTGTTAAATAAAAGTTACCATTTATAACATACACGTAATTATATTTTACAGATGTTCCATTAGAAGTATGAGTTTGGATAAAGGTGTCATACAAAAAAGAGAGTACAGGCAAATGGCTCACATCAAATGCATCCATCATTTCGTGTCAAAGTCTTAGCTAGAAAACATAACCATATACATTGTATAATGTTTGATGTTTGGTTGGTTGGTTTAACATTCTACCGACAGTATTTCAGTCATTTGTAGACGATGTCTACTTGAGACAGATATAGTGCTGCCACATTGCAGTATCACGCCGTAGACATGTGGCAAAATGTGAGTTGAGGTTAAGTCCCTGTAATGATTTCCGCTACATTTCGGACATCATGGCCTTTCACGGAGATGTTAAGTGGTCCAAGACGTATTAGAACCATAACAGGGACTTTACCTTCAATGATGCTGTATCTAGATGACAATTAAACGTCTTTATTGTTTCCCGTTATGGCGTATTAAATTACCAAAACTTATCATGCAATTGTCTGGAATCTTCGACAAATCTATCCGTTTAATTTGCTGGAAGGTATTATTTATACGCTAACTTGCAAATACTTCTGTCTTTGTTACCGGAGCTGCACGAAATGTTTCGTGCAAAGTGACAGATGGTACCTATAAGGAATACCTCACATGCTATACAATCAATGGAAGCACATATTACTGTATCATTTGTTGAATGCACTACAGCGTTTTGTCTAAAAGCGGAAGTCATAAACTTTCCCATGCAACACTTACAATGCGACGGTTATTATTCGTATATTGGATGACGTTTGACAGGTTAAGTAAGATTTCGATCAGTAACAATAATACACGATTCCATTCGCCCTTCTCAGTGAAAGATATTATTTTCGATTACTTAGATGAACATATGCTTTTATTTTTTATGACAAGATGATGTGTAACATGGATTTGCAGTTATATCGATTCTTCTGCTTTGCTATTAAAGTTAGGAATAAAATCGTTGTTGTTGTTGTATTGGGGTTTACCGTCGCTGCGATAGTATTTCAATCATATAGCGACGTCCAGCTAATTACAGGTGGAGGAAGACCCCGAGTACACAGAGGTACCCGGGTAGAACCACCGACCTACCGCAAGCCAGCTGGAAGGCTTCCTCACATGAAAAATCCGAAGTCCCTACCGAGATTCGAACCCACAGCGGTGAGGAGCTGAGAGATTTGTAGTCCACGACTGTAACCGCTCGGCCACAGCGGCCCCCAGGAATAAAATCGTATCATAAAATAAATGCACTGTAGTCAATTTAATAAAAAAAGCAAAGTAATCGATGACGAAGTCATTTACAGACATGTTTAAGATATAGATACTTTACTATTCGTGCAATGTGTGTATCTGTTCAGAAACTGTATATAATTAAAATATCTGTTTTGGTGTAAATGAAAACATTTATATGATGTCAAAAAAAAAGTAACGCCAAAAAATGTTTCTAAAATTGCCAAAGTAATTTCAACTAATACAGTCTCCTATCTCCACAATAGATATATCGAATTCAGGGAAAGCTCTTTTTTAAGCCTGCCATTGATTATTCCTCGGGAATTCTGCATTTGCATAAAAGTGCCAATAATGTCTTCACTAGCATACGGAACTTCAGTCATGAGGTCCTCATTAAGCTATATAGACTTAAGTCTATTCACTTTGGATTCTTAGATTCAATTTTACAACATATGGAAAATAAAATTGTTGAAATATCATATGATATGACGATTGGTTAACACAATACCTTAATTTTACAGTAAATGAAAAAAAAGAACTGAAATATCTGAGCTACAGTACAGTATTATATGACCAAACAGAGGAGACCTTGATCAAAATGAGGAGACCTTGATCAAACAGAGGAGGAGACCTTGATCAAACAGAGGAGACCTTGATCAAACAGAGGAAACCTTGATCAAACAGAGGAAACCTTGATCAAACAGAGGAGGCCTTGATCAAACAGAGGAAACCTTGATCAAACAGAGGAGGCCTTGATCAAACAGAGGAGGCCTTCATCCAACAGAGGAGACCTTGATCCAACAGAGGAGACCTTGATCCAACAGAGGAGACCTTGATCCAACAGAGGAGACCTTGATCAAACACGGGAGGCCTTGATCAAACAGAGGAGACCTTGATCCAACAGAGGAGACCTTGATCAAACACAGGAGGCCTTGATCAAACAGAGGAGACCTTGATCAAACAGAGGAGATCTTGATCAAACAGGGGAGGCCTTGATCCAACAGAGGAGACCTTGATCCAACAGAGGAGGCCTTGATCAAACAGAGGAGACCTTGATCAAACAGAGGAGATCTTGATCAAACAGGGGAGACCTTGATCAAACAGGGGAGACCTTGATCCAACAGAGGAGACCTTGATTAAACAGTTTCTAGAGGGACATGTCTAATCTAGGGCAGCTTTGTTTGCTGGGAATTTAAACACGTGTACATGGTGGTGTAAATTGGTGCCTCATCTGAAAATGTTCGGACTTATGTAAATGACTCGTTATGGCAATTATACACGCAAACTGAATAATATGTAGCATTTTATCTTAAAGATAATTAATTTGGGGGATTTAATGTGGTTTTGTTTTCTTAAAAACATTTAATGCCATAACAGCTATGTGTAACTCTGACGTAAAAGGCATCGCAGATGATGTTAATTTCTTTGAATCTGACAACATTGCACTTATTTTACGGGTGGCATCGCACCCGCCGGAAATACATATTAGTTTTAATACCAAATTTAATCTCTGATAATCTTTAAGGACCGAGTCCCTAATTAATTTTATCATTGTCTCTTTGGAAATACATTTTTTATAATACGCAGTGACTATATTTTTATCAGTTACTTTTGTCTTGAACAGCAAACTCGTTGACCTTCCTTTTTATGTCTTCAGACTAAAATGTCTAAACCTATTCCCATAAAAAAACGTTATCTGACAATAAAATGTCACTGCATTGTGTGAGAAGACCAATCTTAGTTTGTCTTTGTCCATGGAGATCGTAAAGACTCTTTAATCTTCAATGTTTAATTATATGTGTTGAAGTTGATAAGGTAGCTCACAAGAACTAGTCAAACAATACGGTCTTAAATGGGAAAGATTGCCTTAATCAATACAGTAATCAGCAACATGAAACCGATTGAATTTGATTTCTCTCCGACACTCGCAGGATGTTGACCCATAAACAGCTAACATCGTTTTAAACTCGATTTCGTGTCCATGGAAAGAAACTACACTTCACTTCATTCTCTTTTGCATATTGAGAAACGAATTGCAACAATTCACACAAGCACGGGAGGTCTCTCTGCACATCACTCTTTGAGAGACCACCCGTGCACCAACAAAACCGAAAGTAGGGGGTTATCAAGTAATTTACAGAAATATCGGCCAGTTTATCGGTATCTTCTTAAAGAATATACCTAAAAGAATACGTACGATGTTCATATTATGGTTACAATCAAAGCAATTACTCGCTAAAGCCTGTAGAAAGTCCCGAGGTTGTGTTTCATGTTGGTACATCACTAAACTGTTTGTCCGAGTTTCGGAACGCAGTCGCTGATAACTGAAAAGTTTACACGCATATACATAGTAAACATATTCTAATATTCCGTGCACTACCTAATATTGAGGAACTCACCAGTTAAAGGTGACCATTGATCTTTTTCTATGCCCTCTGTCCATCGTGAGTTTGTGTTTATGGCAGAGAATGACCGGTGCGAACACAGAAAGCCTGCCGATATAGCGATTTCAGCAGAGACTGCCGATATGGTTATGCACCGTGTTCGTACTCGATTCAATGTTAACATTGCCACACAAATTACCAGTGATGACATACCACGTGGTATATGACGTCATTTTAAGCAGCATTATTTACCTCGATTCGAAAAAAAAAATGCTGTGGTAATTCATTTCTTCACCAATTTTAATAGGATACACATTTAATGCATGCGAAGCGGAATATTGTTCACTACACCAAGTCCCTAATGATTCTTTTGTCAGATGTACAGTACACTACACAAAGTCCCTAATGATTCTTTTGTCAGATGTACAGTGTTTCCTATATATTCGGGAAAGCATTATTAGCGATATGCTTCACGTGTTAGCAAACAAAATTTCGGAAGGTTTTCCCGAATGTTAAGAAAATCTGTACATCTGACAAAAGAATCATCGGGTAGGGCACATTTTCCCACTTCGCATGCACTGTATAGCATTAAAATTGATAATGAAATAAAATACTTACAGCAGTTTTTTCCCTCTGAATCGATGCAAAATAGCTTAACACTTTCCCTCATAGATGACACCATGAAAAGACCTATGCGAGTAACTCGCAGGCTGATCAGGTTTTATGCTGTTCGCTGCTCCTCAGTGGTCTGGAAATGAGGATTTTGTAATTAAATTTAGTAAGGTTTAACTGTGGTTTTCTGCAGATAAGGCTTTATGTGGTACCTATTGAGTGCGTCAAAATGAGTCTATATGAGGGAAAAGGTTAAAATGAAGTAAGTATACCACGTGGTATAGCCACACTGATAACGGGTAACCGATTATACAGCTTGTGCATTTTGTTAGCACCATATCTTAGTCTTAGATTTATGTTGTTGATTTATGTTGTTGTTGTTTTGTTTTTTTTCAATTCGTTTGACATTCCTGTAGAATTTGTATAATTCTGCTAAGCAGGTCACAATAAAACTATTATTGTACACAGAATTTTCATTAATAAGTCCATTCTACATTTTATCTTTATGTTTCAGCTATTATCCTCCCCCCGAAACATGTGGCAGCAATGAGTCCTTTTTAAGTTTATGTTCTTCATTTTGTGTGTTGGGCTTGATTTATTTAATTTTGTTTGAATTATTTAATGCCCTTTTATGCCATCAAAAGCTAACAGATGACCAGTTCACCTAACAACTCTATCCCAAGATTCTGACAGTACTAAAACTGTAGCACGCCACTCTGTAGTTACAGCGGTGGAAGACGAATTATCATCAGAAAGAAATTGTGAGTAATTCATCATAGAGACAGGGCCCGGTCCCAGTGGGGATCGAACCCACAACCCTCGACTTCACAGCCAAGCGCCACCAACGCCGGTTTATTTTTATGAAACCCCTGGTCCCTATCCTGTGGTTGGGCACTGGGACATGATATAACTCATATCTAATCAAACGCAGTAATAAAATACATTCTCGCGACTTCGCGGAACTTTTTCTAGTTATTATCAGAACAAATCGCTAGACGCTACTTGATGCACGTGCTATGTGTAAGACAGTACTTTTGTGGTCTCTTACATAGTAAATAGAGGTGTACAGAAACATATCTAAAATTCGGCACAGTGGAGTCAAAAAAGGTCACCATGCTCGTTTTCACGCTACGTGGATATTTCTATGGTAATTGTTTTTAATGAATAAATTTCTCGTTAAATAATTAAAGAGATTAAAATGTCTACAAACAGAAGACACACATGCTAACATAATTCATGATAGATCACTTTTCCGATTAAATAGTTATAATATCATCAAATACTTTTTCATAAAGAAATAGATAAAAACTTCGGTTTTATATTTAAAGAGAGAGAGAGAAGGGGGGGGGGGGCCATTTTCAAACTTTTTTTTTAATTTTACAGAAACTCCTTCAAAGTCTTTTTCTTTATTCTACAAGAACATATTATATTAATGATACTTGAACAAAACAATAAAAAAAAAAATGTTGAAGTCACCGAGTTCAATTGGGAGCTACTTAGCTGTTGCCTTGGTAACAGTGACGGGGTGCGTCCTCTCCTTCTTGACGAACTGAACGACGGTGATATATTTGCGATTTAATTTCGTCGTTCGCAACGTCTGTTTTACTATTTAATATGATCGAATGTTGAATGTTAATGTTTAAGCGTAAAAGCGGATTGCATCCAAAAATTGCAAAACCCGACTTATGTAAGTTAAACCCTTTTCCTTAATGGAGAACAACTTATTTTGTGACTTCCTTTTCATGTTGATAAACTATAGAAAAACTCATTTAATCATATTCCATCTGCACATGAGCAGGAAATTGAATAATGAGTTATTTTATATGTGCAAAAAGCATCTTATCGCCACAGTGAAGAACCATTTGTTATTCTAGCTTCAAGGTATAATGAGGACTAATGATTTAAAAAACATCTTCTTCGTGCCTTGTATTTAGAACTAAAAATCTATTTCTACACACGAAGGCTATAATTATCCTGGTATCAGTTAATCAAACTGATCGATTTGCAACCGTTTCTTTCATTAACTCTAAGCGGACAATTTTCTGTTTACATCATCGGGTTCGTCAGTATTAGTAAAACAGTTATATTTTTTTTCTACAGATCCAGTAATATGGTTTATTAGTCAATTAGGAACTATTTATTTATTGTATTCTTAAAAACAGATATTAATCCATGTCGATTGTTCCTGGGTTGCTCCTGTACTTTGAACCTTAGAAGGTCTTGAAAATCATTGCAAGAATAAATATCATCATTATTATTATCTCCCTTGTTTGTTCTTTCTTCATCTGTGCATGAGAAATCACAGTTTGATTGAGAATTGACAACTGCAACACGTGTAAAATATTGACTTTGTTTTTATTATTTTATCAACGTTTCAGCATTACCTTCATTAGGATAACAATAATACATATACCACTTTATTCATCTATTATTTATTTATTGTTAAGATCAAATCAACAAATATATTACCAAAGTCGTAAAAAAATGGTACTGTTATAGCTCCGTTGTTTGGCGCTCAGCATATAAGGTAGTAGGGTAGTAGCAGGACTGGTTGGCCCGGTGTCAGAATAATGTGACTGGGTTTGGTATCATGCCATAGGTCTACGGAGTGATACTGCTGTGTGGAAGCACTATATCTGTCTTAAGTTGACATCGTCTCCAAATGACTGAAATACTGTTGGTGGGACGATAAACCCAACCAACATATACAGCAACAATCCATTCAGTTTCAATGTTTCGGATAAAAGGCCTTTATCAAGGCTAATGTCTTGCTCCTCGATCTAAACTACATTTATTGCACATATCACCATATTCAATTAGTTTGCCATACCCAAATATATCAAATATAATCCATATACCGGTATTTAAATACATTCTATGCATTTAGTGTTTACTTATTTTCTATATACACAAAGAAGGAAAATTAAAACTAGCCATGAGAATTTTCTAAAACTTTGCATGATTATAGAGATTTGCATTAAAAACTTATTTATGAAAAATAAAATTGGTCACCGCTATGCTTTTTGAGTTATATGCCCCCGAAAGTGAGTTTTTTGCTCTTTTATGTCATTTTCAAGGGCATACATGTAGCTCCAAATGACTGAAACACTGTAAGCGAGACGTTAAATTCAAAAACAATACGTATAACCTGATGCTTCCTTGATCTTTTGTAGGGGGGAACGGCGAAATAAATATATATCTTCATTTTATTAAGGAATATAAAACGAATTTAGTTGATTGTTAAGTGCAATAATTTTATTGCGAACTTTTATCAAGCTGATTTACTTACGTTTTGAAAAAGATGAATAAGATCTGTTAGAATCAACCAACAGTATCCAGTTGTAAGAATTTTCAGTCTGGGACCAAAACTATTTTCCATATGAAAAAAAGTATCTGAGTAGAGCTGCTGATAATAATTATTGATTGTATAGAGTGAAAAATAGATTGATTCTAAGTTGAGACTTTTGAGCTGAGTGTATTTGCGTAGGCTCGTTCAAATTAATTGAATTTTTCGTGTTTATATAATTATCAGGTCTGTCTGCTCGTTACTAAACCCACACATTTTTATTATTGTTGTTGAATTACGCAAGATAGTCAAATACTGTTCAAGTATGGAAATATCCCCTCGTTCATGCAACTGTATTGAATTCTTATATCCGAACAATCCAACAGTGCATAGCAAATTACTGTCTCCCGAGTTTGAAGCGCACCCATTTCCATTTTTTTTTTTTTTTTTTTTTTTTTTGTAACAGATGTATTGAGGTAGTGGTACAAGACCTGATTTTGTTTTAAGTTGTGTGTGACGTAGTCACTCAAAACTATAGTGACTACATTCTGAGGTCCAATTCTCTACATTTAAAACCGAATAACCTCTTAATTTTGTATGAATGATCGAACGATTGAAAAATAGTTCTACAATACAGGTATGCTGAGATTCAGGTAAAGTGTTGAAAACTTTACTTTAAGTAAAAAAATACATAATTACAGGAAACAATAATTGTATGTAGCATAAAAACACAAAATAACTATTTTCCCTGTGATGTTGCGTAACTTTCACTTCACCATGCGGAGGAGTATAGTTTCTTTCGATGGAAAGGTGGCTCGTGCCTGAATTTGGATGGTAGATGTGCAGGTTTTGGTTATTTAGTGGTGTTACAATAGTCCATACAGAATACTAGAAATAATAATTCTGATACAAATCCGCATAACTTACTTGTAATCACATCAAGCTATCTAACATACATCGAGATACCTCAAGCGTCATTTGTTGCTCTATGACTTGCCTTGGCTTGACTTGACTTGACTTGACTTGACTTTTTGATTTTACCGTCGCTTCGACAGTATTTCAGTCATATAGCGACGTCCAGCTACTTACAGGTTGAGGAAGACCCCAAATGCACAGAGGCATCCGGGTAGAACCACCGACCTACCGCAAGCCAGCTGGAAGGCTTCCTCACATGAAAATCCGAATGACTTTGCCGGGATTCGAACCCATGCGGTTGTTGCTCTATGGAACGGCTGACATGTATATATATCTGCTATCAGAAGAGAGCCACTAAATTGCATCTATAAATAGAAACTGTGTCGTCGCTCGGTAGTACAAATCAAAGCGCTGAGAGTGCTAAGATAGCAGTATTGTGGCATTTCTTTTTTTTATCAAAGTAACTTTAATAAACGGGGGTCAGATTTTCGTGCAATGCCAATAACCCCACTTTAACGTTTAACATGGTCATTACAAGAAATTAAAGATGAATGCATCATTTGTTTCATCATAATGTTAACAATTGTCACATCGCCACTCTTACTCTCCCTATTTCTATAGCCAACAATGAACACTCGTTTATTATTTTAATATGAGCTTTATATTTGGCAAAAAACTAAGTAACACTGCATATCTGCAGCTCATCAAACCCTCTTCCACTTGAGACATACACAACTTAGGTGCCTTCAGGGCTTTGATTCAGCTGTCCCCTTCTAAAACTGTGTATGTATCTATAATAGACAGCGCAGGCAAATTTGTTTCCAGAAATGTAGGTCTAATAAAACCTATAAATTATTATATCGTTTACAGAACATTAATTATAAGGTCTTTTTAAGGGAGTGTTAAATTCCACCAACAGTATTTCAGTCATTTTGAGATTATGTCTACTTGAGACAGATATAGTGCTGCCACACTGCAATGGGAGCTATACCTGTACCATTTTAACACTTTTGGTATGTCGAACCCACGGCCTCCTGCTCTAAAATACATGAAAATTAACAAATGGGTTGAGAATAGTGCACTTTCATGTCACTTTAACCTAGACTGGTTCCCCAGACAATTAAGTAGTTTTTGTAGTATTGAAACTGTAAGCTCTTATTTTTATTCAAGTTCTCCATAGTAAATGCAGCCAGACGATCTTGATATAATTAAGATGAAAAACAGTTCACAATTGCTCGAAATCAAGTGGCCAGTTAAGCAATGTAGACTGTGTAAGCCCAGATAAGCGTCCTCTCGCGACTATTAGGGTTTTCAAGCCCTCTCAATTTTTGTTTTGGTAAAATTGGTAAATTTCATTTTCCAGCCACTGCGGTCACGTGACCTAAGGAACTACAAGATCAATGATAAATTTGCAACTCAAACACTCTGCATAAAGGCTGTCGGTGATAGAAATATACATAAGCGCTGTCATAACTCAAGTTTGTTTGTTTGTTTGTTTGTTTTCGTTTCGGTTTGTTGTTGATGTTTTTTTAATATTCGTAATATAACTTCTTAAGTAATTAATTCAAATGATTTGATACAGCTAAATGTGCCTTTTTAATCACCCTGCTTTAATATTTGGAAGAAAACATTTAATTATACATTCATCTTCCATTAAACACCCACCTGTGCAAAACGGCCATCATTCTTGTTTCCATGACAACCGCTTAAGACAGGTTTGACAATATATCCATCTCTGTTATTCCAAAATTCAATTGGCTTGCTGTAGGTCGGTGCCTTTTTGCACTTGGGGTCTTCCTCCACTTGTAATTATCTGGAGGGGCCTCCGTGGCCGAGAGGGTAAAATCGTTGACTTTAACACTCACTTAGTTCCTCACCGCGTGGGTTCGAATCCCGGCAGGGTCATTCGGATTTTCATGTGAGGAAGCCTTCCAGCTGGCTTGTGGTAGGTCGGTGGTTTTACCCGGATGCCTCCGTACATTCGGGCTCTTCTTCGTTATACTAGTCTGTTGGTATTTTTACGTCATCATCCCTATACGTGGGTTGAACAGTGAAATGATTAATCGATCTTACACCAAAACAAACAATTATACTCTATATCATCAGGAAGCATGTGTTGTTGTTTTCGTTTTTTCTTATTTCTTTTTTTTTTTCTTTGTTTCATATGACCTTTGTCTCTAAAGTGTTCAGCCCTGTTGAAACGTTTGATTAAGTATTATAGCTTTTTCATGTACATCCTGACCGACAGTCTCTCAGAGCTCTGAACGATTTGATTATGCTATTGTTTATGGTAAAAATATAACCACAATCCTTTGTCAGATCGGCCATGGATCTATCCACATTGGGCTTAATTCGTAAATACGTTGATTTGTTTTATAAACATTTGTATATGAACTACATATGAATTACACTGCACAAATTAGTTTTCAGGTTTTTCTTTGTTGTTGTTTTTTTTTTCTTTTATTTTTTTTTTTTTCGTATTAATGAAATATCATTAATATTATAAACAAGATATGAAAGGTTTTGATTCAGTGAGTTAGGTTCGTAATTAGAAAAAAACAAATTACTCTAAAGAATAAAAAGTCTCTATTCAACAAAACACACTGTTTCCTTTCCACGCAATACTTCGTTTTTAGAAAATTATAATTCATTATTACGAAATAGTTTTTAAGTTGTTACGAAATGATTATTTCTTTTTTGTGAAACATTAATTCGTTGTTACGACTAATATTCAATACCCCCAAAAAAACTGAACAACATTAATTTGTAACACAAAAATAAGACAGAAATGTCATTTAATGGCCTCCGTATTAACCAGGACTTTATATTAACGTAATTTCAGTATGCTGAGTGTCAATGTGAATGGTGGCACTGCATGTCTTTTGGGAGGAATGGAAGAATTATGCAGAAGATGAACATGTGCCTATCGTAAAGTATTAAAAAATCCGCGATAGAATTTTTTCGATTTGTTCCTGGCACAAAATTCTACCGAGGGCCTAAAAACCGTCAGCAAGTTTCCTTTTTTATTAATCAAATTATATCAACTAGAAGGTTTAGAAAATAACTTTATTAATGTTATTTATACATGCAATATTTATTTTGTATTTTCAAAGCAAATATCATAAATCCTTTGAGATGTAGTTATTTGAAACATTTTATAAGACACAAATTAAATATCAGAAGATACCGTGTGATGTCTGCAATATTACTGATATATTAAAATGCCTTTTATCAAAGACTTGACTTGACTATTTGCGTTTACCGTCGCTTCGACAGTATTTCAGTCATATAGCGACGTCCAGCTACTTACAGGTGGAGGAAGACCCCGAATGCATGGAGGCATCCGGGTAAAACCAGCCAGCTGGAAGGCTTCCTCACATGAAAATCCGAATGACCCTGCCGGGATTCGAACCCACGCGGTCAATTTATCAAAGAACTGAACCATTAAGCAGACATTTGTGAGTAACATAGGGTTGGTGGTGATAAATTTGTTATTCTGTCACGTGGTCTAGAATTACAGCACAAGGCCGGTAACTGCCGCAGCCTTAAATCTATAATTTACTTTAATTATCATCTCCCTTGTTTAAACCCATTTCCTGTATTTTACGTCTGAGAAGAACTTGAAAACCCTTGCCCCAACGTGGTTCGAACCCATTATCGTCAGATTCGCAGTCATGAAAGCAAATATTATCATTTAAAAGTAAAATAATGAGAAATTCTTACAAAACTTACAAAAATACTTGAAAAGTAACACTTTGCTCTTACTTGGCATATTGCCAGTGTATCATGGAGATATACACTGAATCAAATTTCTTGGTTAATGTCATTTTAGGATAGTACAATGTATTTTAATTGAATATAAAAAAAAAATATAGCAATAGTTGGTCATGCGGTAGGTCGGTGGTTCTTCCCGAATGCCTCTGTGCATTCGGGTCCTTCCTGCACCTGTAATTAGCTGGACGTCGCTATATGACTGAAATACTGTCGAAGCGACGGTAATCGTAAAGTCTATTTGATAAGATATGACTTACATAAAATTCTATCTCGAATTCTACCAGCAGTACTAAACCTTAAGGAATATTCAATTTCTTAAATTTGGTAGAAACAAAATACACCATTCCTATTTTGCATAATGTTTAAGTACAGGACTAAGCTGACATGAATTATGACATGAAATATTACTTTAATAGCTATTTACCAAGAAATGAAATATATAGGTATTTTTATTACAGAAAGTGCAACTTAGCGCTAAGCATTTTGGAGGAGTCGGGGCTTGTCGTTACTATGTAGCGAGTATATCATACCTCGCATTTACGGTAAGTTGTTTTTATATCGGTTGTGAAACAAGTTCTTACAACGAATACTAATCTCCACCGACGGTTCCTGGGAATGTCATGAAAATTCAATGCTCACAGTGGGATTCGAACCAACATCCTTTGGATCCCCAGTCGTCCTATTAGGGCACAGGGATTTTTCAACGCATTCATCATCCATAAGCATCAACACTTACTTTATCCCTACGCAAAAATAGTTGAGAAACTCGAAGTATAATATGCTGTACATACTCACACAAACGTTGCCGAGCTTTTATTTCACTACTGAAAAGTAACTTTTGAAAATAATCATACCGTATCATATTCTGCACACCACATATAGCCCGGTTTTAATCAGATTCATTAGCATATTCAATAAAACAGGAATACAGAATGTAGGACAGCCGACTTACGTAAATACATAAAACAGCTGATACGTTGAATTATATGATAGAATCTGTTAAAAGCGGTCAACGAATACTGAACATATTAAACTAGTTGAAGAAATTAATTGATGCCCTCTCAGGTACGACCCTTTGTGTAGGACTTTATCTTAGGTTCCCCGACCTTTCAGCAGGGGACACTTATGTATTTGAAAATTAGTTGGCCAAGATTCTCTCTCTCTCTCTCTCTCTCTCTCTCTACATATAGATCTACAGTACATATCATATCTTCTTTTGGGTATAAACACTTTTACATATTTATAGCCAAGACCAAGAGTGGGTTGAATGAAAAGAAGATCTTGTTATTATAGGTATACGTGCCATTCTTCTATAGTGTAATGGCTTTTGTGAACTCACTATTACAGAAAATCGAGTTTGTTCATTGAGTAGGAATGTTGTAGAGTCAGAGTTTCATTTCTTGCTAATTTGTCCTGTGTACAGTGAGTTAAGACGGAAATATATTCCTATTATCTCGTGTAGCGGTTGATGGTTAACCGGTGGTCGTGGGTTAGATCCCCGGTCACGACGCACCAAAGTCTTCATAATTGGACTGATATATCTCATTGCTCGGTGCTTGTGAGATAATGTTAGTTACGGACTAACATGGTGAGTGATGATATCTACTGTTGTGCTGTGATCTGTGGGATCTAGGAGGGCTTACAGGTGGTTTGGATGACTCGATGGTTCTTCCAGTATGTGTGAGGAATCCTTCCAGCAGGCTTGCGGTAGTCGGTGGTTCCGTGCTTCGGGGTCTTCCTCCACCTGTAATTAGCTGGACGTCGCTATATGACTGAAATACTGCCGAAGCGACGGTAAACTCAAATAGTCAAGTCAAGTCTTCCAGTATGTTTTTCAACACATAGGTTCTTCCTAAATTTGCAATGGATAGATCCAAGTTGTGACCGTTAAATCTGGTTACAATAGTCCATACTCACAAACATTACCATGTAAATTGTTGTTTTATCCTTACATTGTGAACGAGGGAGAGTAGAAAATTATTACTGTTTTAAAAATTTATACCGATCATATGTGAACGAGCTGCTTTAAAATAAAACACACTCCGTAGTCCTCATATCGTTGTTGTTATTGTGTTTGAGTTTTATCATATCTGTGACGGGTTTTCAGTCATACACTGACGCACGGCTAATTATATGTGTTGAAATACATCAAGTGCCTCTCAGTAGGTAGAACCATCGACCTTACCTACCTACCGCAAGCCAAATAGAATGCATTCTTACATGAAAAGAAATGAGTGACCCATCACGATTTGAAACAGCGTTGAGAAACTGTGTGATGTTATTTACCCGCTTGACCACGGTGGTTGACAGTCCTCTATCGAACTAATTAAATTCAGAACAAAGTGTCCACTGCCTCAACATCGCAATAAGAAGACAAGTATTGCATAAAATGTTGAATTAAAAATTAAGAAACAAACGGAAAAAAAAAAAACTCAAACTTTGTGTTAAAAAAAAATGTTAAAAAAAAAATGAAAACCACGCATACTGAAGTCATTGGAAGGACACATACTGTTTTGACTCACATGACAAACATCAAGTACAGAACAAAAGAAAGATAAAATATAGCATACATGTACGTAAAGCATCGAAATACAAAAAAGCGAAAAAAAAGGGGGTGTATCACAATATGAAAAGACTTTGAGTATCACGTGATTAGAATGATTAAAATGTTCTTAAAATATATATAACTTGACTACGATATATGGGGCTATATGATTCATGATGTTTCTTTAAAAAAAATTCAGGTCTGTTTTCCAATCGTTTCTTAAATCCGATATTTTCAATTCATACTATTCATTTAGAAATAGGACTTTCAATTTATACCTTTTTGGAAATTTTTAAAACACTTATTTTGGAAAAGTATACTCAATACCTACAAAGGATCCTCACTTGAAGTATCTGCTAAAGCTAATGTAAAGTTTTGCAAAGCCTATGAGGTTTATCCGAGGCGTTGGTTATTGCTAGTTTAAAACTCTAACTAAAAACTGTAAATAAATTCAGCTGTTGAAATACTTGTGTGGGTACTATAACATTCTGTAGGTGAAATTTTCAAATAAATGAAAATTAATGAAAATTACACAATCTTTGATTTTGATGACACGATGGCATCCATTCCTACAAATTGGAAATGGATGAAACTAATATTACAGGAGATGACGGTCTGTGTTTTGCGTGCATGTGTGCGTATGTTCATTTGTCTTTGTTATGTTTGTATGTCTCCTTATACGCAATGCTCAACAACTTAACAGTGATATTTTCAACTTAACAGGAAGTAGCCTAAAGACTGATAATCGCTGATTGGTTAGTGTCTCATCCGGGTATCTGCCATACAAACCTGGAAGTTTACAATACAAACCATGGAAGTCCTGAAACCTTGTTTCAGGATGGTGCATGATACTCACCCAATGAAACGTTATCACTCATTCTCGTAAACTAAAAGATTTAGTGAGATAAACAGGTAGAAATCATGCTAAACAAATGTGTGAAAGTTAATATGGTCATAAAATGTTTTGGGGTATGTTAAGAAAATGTCACGAGTCATAAATTTTGAATCGTGATCGTCTATCCATGTATGATGATACACGTTTGCCTAAATCCGGGAGTTACTGTACTACAAGGTGCATGTTTGACGTAACTTGCCGTGCAAACTTTGTTAGGCAGACGCATGTTCATGAATTAGAAACAACAGGCTAAAAGATAGCAAAGGTGTTCCAAATGTCGACTTACTTTAGAAACAAAATCAGGAAAGACAAGTCATGAGAACATGTTATATGGTGGATATTCTAAATTAACAGATAGCTGCGGTTCTGGTGTGTAATGTTAACACTTCAATCTAATTCTTGTCTTATGTACAACTGATGCCTCTTCTCCATGCATTCATTTCAAAATAATATATGTTTACATACACATTTACCGGTAACAAAAAAGTTAGCATGACCACGGAGCTCCGGTTGGATACAGTCAACCGGAAGTTGCATATGATTTTACATGCTTGTTTTACATATTTGCTGGCAAATGTAAAACTGTAAATAAAATCATACCATATATACTTATAAACGTATTGTGAACAAATTTGGTGTTATTAATAAGTTTCAAATAAAATAATAGCCCTTATTGCTGTCTGTCTCAAAATGTACCAGTTCCATTACTTGTTAGTTTCACCTAAGCAAAATTCACAACCTTACATAAAGTACTATCTTCATCAAGTACAGAGAGTACATTTCCATTCAATCATCCTCTTTATCAAAAAGAATCTTGGTCCTACAACTTGGATAACCATTTTTCCCATACCATTTTCACATTCTAAGGGACGGTTTCATACTGCAATGAAATCACATATCACATTAGTAATACCGTTAAAAGTATTTAGCATATGTACACAACAGCAATAATACTTTAAGAGTTAATGATATATATGGTTATTTTCTAACATTACACTATTCTAACTTTGGTCAATGATCACAAAATCATACGCTGAAAATTTCATCAAATTCCCGCCAGGGGAGGGACAAAATTATCTCAGAACAAGTTCTAGAATAGGAAAACATTCAAAAACTTTTCCTTTTCATTTCAGAGCAAATATTAAGCGCTCTGTCGTCTGCAACAATACCGTCAGGCACTTTGGTAAATTACAAGCTGTCAATGAATGATCAAACCACATGACTACTCTATTATAGGGTCCACCAATGTGAAGTAATGGGTCCTAGCCTCGTTGGCCCTGAAGACGTCGTCGTCCGACAGCTGGAAGATGTAAGTCGTAGCATTGGACCGACGGGCGCCCACATTGGCATCCTTCAGTGGATTGTCTAGACCAAGTTTGTAGCATATGGGGTTACACACGTGGTTAGCCAGTACTTTTTCCATCCCTACCACGCCCAAGTCGGTCATGCCGAACCGTCCGTCCACGGAGTGGATGCAGGGGTCTGTCAGAATATACTTCCGGCCGTTCTGCACACCCTGGAGGTCGCAGACCAGATACCTATGACCGGTAACACACCAAGTCCAGTGGCTGAATGCATTCAGCAGAGCTGCCATATCATCTTCATAGCCGCCATTAGAATTGAACTTTTCGAATTGACCGTGTAAGAAAGGCTCTATAGCTACATACTCATAAGGTTGTACATAGGTAGTATCCTCGTTGATTGAGAATATACCAAGGACCTTGAAGTGAGACAAGGTGTCCATCCTGGCTATCAACGGAATCACAAACTCGATCTCATTGGTGTGAATATAGTTCCGGAGTGCTGGTAGTATGTTCGTCGTGAATATTTCCGCAAGTTTATTGGATTTCACACTTGCCGCCAAATCTGGGCGCCATTTGTCAAAGTACTTCGCATATTTTTTCTTGAAAACTTTAGTGACGCAAAGACTCCCGTCACGTGGCCCGTCACCATGCACAGTGCCACGAAACGCGTAGCGATACGTTCCCTTGGAGAAATACTCGTTGTCAAAATCTGCCCAGTATCTGTAATATAAAAATATGGCCAATAACTGTAAAAAAAAAAAAAAATCAAACAGTCAAAATATGGCCAATAACTTTTAATGTAATCAAACAGTCAAAATCTGCCCAGTAACTGTAATGTAATCAAACAGTCAAAATATGCCCAGTATCTGTGATGTAATCAAACAGTCAAAATATGGCCATTAACTGTAATGTAATCAAACAGTCAAAATATGCCCAGTAAATGTAATGTAATCAAACAGTCAAAATATAGCCAATAACTGTAATGTAATCAAACAGTCAAAATATGCCCAGTAACTGTAATGTAATCAAACAGTCAAAATATGCCCAGTAACTGTAATGTAATCAAACAGTCAAAATATGCCCAGTAACTGTAATGTAATCAAACAGTCAAAATATGCCCAGTAACTGTAATGTAATCAAACAGTCATAATATGCTTAATATCTGCAATGTTATCAAACATTTCCTATAAATATCCATTCGTAGATGAAAACAGAAAAAATTTCGATAAATTAGGCATTGATCTCAGTCTATATGTTCAACCCTATATCCCATTAACATGATTTGATGACTATTTAATTTGCAGACCTTTATTTGGTATTGGTATATGAAGCAAAAGATTCTTTCTTTGCCTTGCAGATTGTTAAGCATCTGAACTACAATTTTTAAACTTTATATATTTTACATTGATACGAAACAAATTGTCACAACTTAAATTAATCACTCTCTATGGCTCTGATGGTGGCGTATGTGGTCATTATTGTGGGAGGAAACCGGAGAACCTGGAAAAATCCCACGTGTCATTAATGACATGATAAATGAGTAAGACAGATATTTGTTAAGGAGGTGTCCGGGTATATCATTAATTTTAACGTAGTTACATATACAGATCTATTGTGATGTTAAATACTCGATTCTATTAAAATCGTGACATTAACTAAGCATGCAATATAGATGCTGCAGGAAAGGCCTAATTATGCTAATACGTTGTAGGTTTCGCGCAAACCATTACTTATTTTTAACTTATAAAATCTTAGTTATCATTAAATCAGGCACCGTATATGTAAACTGGCACTGACATTTTTATTAATTTATTTATTTTTTTTTCTTGGGGGGGGGGGGGGGGGTATATACTTGTGTATGCAATTTACGTAATTTGACCAAAAAAAAATATCTTTATGAGTTTCATTTTGTTAAGTTCAAAGCATTTAGTTTAGTTTGGCATCGTTTCATTTTCAATGTACATTTCAGAAAATTTATTTGATCTTGTTTGAAAAGCGAAACAAATAGATTTTTTCAGTGAGTTCACGCCTGTGTTTACAGATTGCTCGATGTGATTTGTAAAAAAAAAAGATAATGGTTCTATGATTGGAAAAATACTTGCCATAAGTAAGAAAGGCCAACTTGTAAAAATAAATGCTTTTAAATACATAAACCAAGTGCAATGTTACAGGAACTTACCTGCACCCGTCAATCGGATCCTTCGTTGCCGACTCACACGTTTCGTGAGACTGTTCTACACCCATATTGCTATAGCAACTACGTTAAAAGACCGCAACCGGATACGCTCTGTAGCTCTGTAAAGACACAAATGACATGCCGTTCATGATATGCACATTGAATCAAGTGTGACAACATTCCAATTTCAGACTCGAATAAAACTCACATAGTTTTTAAAAGATAATTGAGCAGGACTGCGATTTCTATATCAACCTATACATATTCATTGTGAATAATCTTTTAAAGAGATGTCAGAAATCTTGCAACTTGCAGCGTTGACTACAAGATCAAAGGAAGACTGAATGTGGTTATAGCGTATATAATTATGCAGTGACAACACGGCCACGTAACTATGCGGTATATATCCAGGCTTCTCAGTAACTACAAAAAGGAGACCCCCTATTTCCATATACATTACGAAAGAGAGACCCCTATTTTCATGTGTGTAGCATAAGGAGACCACCCATTTCATTGTCTGTCACAAAAATGAGACCTCCTATTTCATTGTTTGTAGCATAAAGAGACCTAATTTCCACGTTTTTTAAAAAAGGAGACCTCCTATTTTTATGAGACCCCCATATCTATGTTCTTTACAAAAAAGAGACCTCCTTTTTACATGTTTGTAGCATAAGGAGACCACCATTTCCATGTCCGTTTCAAAAAGAAAACTTTCTTTACAAAATGGAGACCTCTATTTTCAGTTATAGAAGGCTTGCCTCTGAATAAAAGAAGCCATGAAAACATTTTATTCAGAGTAGAGTATACGTGTTGTTATTTGAGCAAAACATTCGATGTCGATTATTACCTCGTCACAATGCAGTTAATCATCCAATATACATGTATATGATTCACTCACGAATATGTCTTGAAAATTAAATTTCCCCATTTAAGTTCAACGATACTAAATCCTCAAGCGTCAATGAATAAAAAATAACGTATAATTTCAATTTCAATGATAAAACATATTTTAATACGCTTTACTGATGCCGAGCAAAGTCCTTTCTTCAAAATAAATAAATGAAACACTAAAAAAAATCTTTGTTAAATTGAAATCTACAGTGTAAGTGTATAACCCAGTGTGTGACGTCATTCTGATCATAAACAAGAATACCTTCAACAAAAGAACTTTCAGAATAAAGGCAACAGTGAGTGATTCCAAAGCAGGCCATGGAACTTAGCCTGTTTAATAGAACTCATTCATCTTCTATCCTGATCAATAAGATTTATTCAAGTTTTAAATAAAAAGAAAAAATTACATGTACTGAAATATGGCCTCTTGTCAAACCTTGCTGACTGGAAGCCAGTTAAAGTTTCCCAAACGAATACATGCAATGATGACAGCGTAGCTATGAGGTCCAAGTGATTTACTCTGCAATCATCCTGACATCGCCTTTATTAACGGTTGAACCAGTACTTTGCGTCCCGGAGATTATGGAAAGAATCTTGCAACCCAAACCCAGGAATCAGGAGTTAATTATCATTTGACCACGTCGACATATTAACTACTGTAACTTCTGTAATTGTCTTTAAGGGCACATCGAACAGTCCGAAAACAGTTAAGTACCAGATTTCTGATTCGTCAACTTTTAATCAATAATTTCCGATTTCTCCATAAAACACAGGAGGCCCTTTTGACCGTTTGTCCCACTTTTTCAGTCACTGAAATAGCTTTTTCAGTCCAAATTAATATATATAATATATGAAGTATATTCATATTTTGCTCAGGTAATGCACAAAAAAATGCATGTGCATTCGGGGTCTTCCTCCACCTGTAATTAGCTGGACGTCGCTATATGACTGAAATACTGTCGGAACGACTCAAATAGTCAAGTCAATAGTCATGTCATAAAAATGTGTTAGATTTGAAAGGTTAGATAAGCCGCGTTGAAAGGTGCCGCTGAAGCCTGCGCGACTCATGTGAGATAAACGGTAAGCCACTTAGTAAAAAAATATATATATAGAGAGAGAGAGAATTTAGCCCTGCGCCCGGCTTCTCTTCGCTATGCCCCAGCATCGATAGATCGCGGGGCATATTGTTTTTGGTCTCGCTGTTTGTTTGTTTGTCTTGTCTGTTTGTCACAAAACTTTATCCTTGTCCATTGAACGGATGTCCTTTCCATCTACAGCCTCCAAACGCACCATGATGAGCTTTACCCGCTAGGTGAGCTTGACCTTTAAATGACCTTGACCTTAACCCCCAAGATCTAACCCCCCCCCCCCCCCGAGGGGGGCATGGCGTTCATTCGAACGTAGCTCTTATTTATTTATCTACTTATTAAAAAATGAACTATAAGTAATGCATATTTAAAATACTTTTGTAATTATGCATATACTTTTTATCAATTCAAATATATGTATACTCCACTCACACCGTAATCAGAAAAAAGAAATGTATCCATACCTTTTAGAGGTATCTTTGAACAAAAGTCCCAGGCAAATCTACCTTATATATTTTTAATAGCAATGAAGTCACACTTTAACACTGGATTTAGCAAATGCTATGATACTTTACATGCAAAATCCTGAATATACAAAGTAATACGGAAGTAATGCAACAAATATAACACTAAACTGTACCAACCAATTGTGCGGTGTAAGCTATTATCATGCAAGGATGCGATTATACATTAATACTTGGTTCATAAACTTAACCACGCTTTCATCGTTGTAAAAAAAGATAAAATCTCTAATCGAAAAATCAGAAATACAAATACTTTGTTATTTTGCTACCCTGTATTTGCCGCTAGATAATTAAAACACGCTCCCGTAATTTAAATCGTTTCCTTTTATACCTGTCGGTTTAATAAGATCATATATAGATTTATCTGAACATTTTATCTGAACATAGCTCTGGGTTTAATATGGCTACATTGCTGATATTAATGATATCGGATATAAACTGCAAAACCTGAAATATGGCTCCCACTTTGGTGACGAGGAAATACGAAATGCAATTTCATCATAATTAATGACACAGATATCACTCCCTTTACATGTTACAGTAATATATGCCAGTGTGGATTATAAATCCTCCACAGCCCGAATGCTAACAAAAATATTAAGCGCTATGTAATACTTAAATATTTAGAGGCAAATTTTTCATTATTGTTTCTCTAATAAAATACATCGGGATCGGGAGGTCGTGGGTTCGATCCCCGGTCGCGACATACAAAAGTCATTAAAAATGATATATGTATAGCTCCCTTGCTTGGTGCTCAGCATATAAGGGTAGTTGCAGGACTGGTTGGCCCGGTATCATGATAATGTGAATGGGTGTGGTATCATGCTGCGTGTCTATGGTTTGATATTGCAGTGTGGCAGCACTATATCTGTCTCAAGTAGATATAATCTCAAAATGACTGAAATACGTTAAACCCAACAAACAAACATATCATTCCTTATCGAGGGGGCCGCCGTGGCCGAGAGGTTACAGTCGTTGACTACAAATCTCTTAGTCCCTCACCACTGTGGGTTCGAATCCCGGTAGGGACTTCGGATTTTTCATGTGAGGAAGCCTTCCAGCTGGCTTGCGGTAGGTCGGTGGTTCTACCCGGGTACCTCTGTGTACTCGTGGTCTTCCTCCACCTGTAATTAGCTGGACGTCGCTATATGATTGAAATACTATCGCAGCGACGGTAAACCCCAATACAACTACAACAACATTCCTTAATGAAAGCTATTACTTATTAAAATAAGATTATTTTTTTTCAAATTTGTTATGCACTTGAATATTTCATAAAACAGGAATCGTGACCGGCCTGCTTCCTAATTTAAGAATTCTAGTATAACTTAGCGCTTAATATTGCTGATGGAATTTGAAACTGTATAATTTTAAAATACTTTATTTCTAGCAAAATACAAATACATGCTAGTGTACGGTTTAACTCGGTACAAATTTAGTTTAAACTTATTTATTTTACGCCGATTGGGAAACAAGTTCTTATAACTTATACTAATCCCTCTCGACGGTTTCTGGGTTGGACCAGTACTTTCCGCCCGGGATGGGGTTCGAACTTCAACCTTCGGAATCGTGATCGGATCGTTACCACTGGGCCACGGCGCCCTAAGTACATATGAATAATGATAATTAAAAAGCAAACTATGTACGTGTATATATTTCATAATGAGTATAGCAAAGGCATTAAAGCCCAACAACAACACGTTTATGATCCAATGTTCGGCTGTAAGCCTTTATTCATTTTAAATTCATTAACAAACATAAACAACGTTTATGTAGTTTATATAATATATATAAAAAGAGACAATTACCCCAATCCTTTGATAGAGTTCCTCCTTTCCTTGTGTGATAAATTCAACTTTTCCATGAATTTTAAACAATCTCATCTATAAATACTGTACCGCAGAGTACTTCCGCGTTCTATATCGGCACACTTGGTCATAGCATTTCAAATGTCATCTTAATATCAGTTGCCAGACCGACGATCTATACCACATAAAACCACACGAATATCTATTTCGTACTAAACTAAACAACGGGTCCTAGCTGAAATTATCATTCAGGAAGACTTGGATTCGGATTCAGAGAAAATATCGATTACTGATTATTGATTTTATTACAGTCGGTCCGTTTTGCTCAATCAATTTGCGTGTCACGATACCAGTATATTATGAAATGTTATGCGGTACTTTTAGTATGCACAATGTACTGATTTGTTGTGGTTGTACAGGTAAAGTTACGCATGTTAGAAAATCTCGTTTTTTTGATAATCATTGCTCAGTTTATTCAGTGGTAAAAGTTTGTGCTTCATTTAAAAGTACATAACAATTTCAGATTGAAAATGAATAGGGCTATTATAATATCCTGTAAATACCCTTTTGTTTGTCACGTGTTTGAACACGTGTAATCTGCAATTACCGCGTGCCTATAATATGTCGTCTGTTTCTAATCTGCTCCCGAACAGGGCAATACAATAGATCGTGTCAAACAATTTTGAAATACAAAAAATGGTACATATATTTTTATTTAACTTTCGGCCTTAAGATTGATATGGTGTTCTTTAATATGACAGTTACAACAACGGTTAACCACGACCGTGCACGTGACTACTTTCATACACAATTTCATTATTGATAGGGTTTTATTACCTGTCTGGTCAGGAGTTTTGGGCAGGAAGTCGAAACGTCGTGACGCAGGCCTGGATTCACGGGGGGGGGGGGGCTGATGGGGCTCAAGCCCACCTGATATAACATATCCAAGCAGAGTTTTCATTCGCCCCTCATTAAAGTATCTCGGCTCAGTTACAAAAGGGGTTCAAGATACTTTTTTGTCTATACAGAAAAAATAATGTACATTGAAGTTGATTTTAAGGACCAAAACAAAAAAATTGAAGGAAAATAAAACGCTAATGCAAAAATTTCGATCCCATGTGATAAAATTATTTAGCTCAATGCTTAGTTCAATATATAAATTATATATCTAACTGTTACAAAAGTTATAATCCCCCTAAATACCCGCTAGAATGCATCTCCAGCATCATATAAACATTTTTTCGGTGGTGCATGCCCCCCCCCCCCCCCCGCACTCCCAGCACTGACATCACAATCGTATTATGAGCACCTGGTAGAAAAGTCTGGATCCGGGTCTATACTGCGCATGCTCTAATACAGGCTAGTCTCTTTTAAGCTATTTCGTAAAGGTTCGCTGACTGTTAAAATTGAATTACAGTTTATTTATGTAAGGTAAAGATAAAATATTAATTTTTTTTCAGGATTTACCGATGACTAACACGCTACCACAACTTCATGGACAAAACATGACTACAGGTCTTCACAGATGTCTTTTTTATACTACTAGTGGTTGTTTCCGTGTTTTTCTCATGAAAATTGAAAAAAGTAAACTAATTTGATCTGATTAATTCTTTTTCAAATTAGTTTAAACGTATGAAGTCGTTTCGTGTTTGGTAAACATTGATACCACGTGTATTTTACATAAATAGATGGATTTATAGGCAAGCAAGAGATACGTTTGAAGGAGTATTTGTTAGGAAATTAAATATTTGGGAAAATGGGGTATAAGAGAAACAAGAATGATGAAACAGATGATGATCCTCATGAGTTAATTGAAAATGATATTCCACTGACATCAACCTTTTTTTATTTATCATTAATGCCTTTTCTGCCATTTTGGGGGCTCCATAAACGGAAATACAAAACTGTAAAATAATATAATGGCATAACTTAATCAATTATGTCCAATGGATTCAGAGGAAATGTCAGTACAACGTGCAATGTGTAACATGTTGACGATATATTATTTCTTATGACTGTTCAGGGCAGAAAAAGTACAGTAACAAGACAGGTATAATTCGTTATCTAACCTTTAATAAAAGAAATATTCTAGTTAGTTTAAAGATATATGTCAGAGTAAGTTTTTACCAAATTTGGTAGAGTTGTTCTATAGGATGTGCTTGATTTGTGAAATTTGAAGAAAAAAAATATATGGACATGCGTGTAACATTTGCGCAGTGGCTACTACCGAATACCCCTTTAATGGTTTTATTAAACGTGAACCAATCGACAATTCATGTTAGTTCGTCTATTTATATTTCTAAAAATAGAAATCTCTAGATGTCACATATCACACTAAGTCTATTCAGATGAAAAACGTATCACCCACATTTACCAAGACTTTGTGAAAATCGTGACGAGCTAGAAATTTGATGCGGAGCCACTGTAAAGCTAACATTTATCACGTTCCGCTGGATCGCTAAGTTAAATGAAAGATTTTTTTCTTCCTATTTAAGAAACACGTTATCATTATGTATGAAGATGACACATCTATAATATCTTCATGTTACAATTTAAATAGTTGAGTGCGGTAATAATGTACGTGATATTTTTCAACAATATCTGTAACTGCGTTAGTAATCCGTTGGTATATTGGTTGGTATTTTCACGTGAGTGTGGTTCATACTGTGTCACGGTGCTGTTCCCGCCGTTTTATTGTCTGCATGTAGACTTTGCGAAAATTCTCTGCGACGATGCGTTTGCGTATTATAGGCGCAAGGAGGTATTTTATTTTGTTTATTGCACATTTATGATATGGTATATAATTATGAAAGTTCATTTATTAGTCTTACATCTGATACTTTGCTTTGTGAACTCTGTTAACGGTGTCAATGTAAATTGTTCCCCGTACATTTTTGTATAAGCAAAACTGTATGTGATAGGATTTATGCTCTTTTCAGTTTATCTGTAATATTGTATTCATTAGGTTTTATCTTACTGTCTTTCAGTTTCTACGTCGACATTGGTAATAAAGTCGTCAGTATAGAACCCTTGCCTTGCGTATTGCATAGAACGTCCCACCTGCGAATACCGTTACAGTAGAAACTCCGGTTGAACTTTGAATTTTGCGATAAAGTGACATTATTGTTGTGATAGAGGGCAGTGCTGCTAATTCCAGAGACTTCTATCCATGAAGAAAGCTGATCATGTGCTATTTATAACTCGCTATTTTATTCACGAGTGTCGGCCAACACTATTGATTGCATTTGAGTTTGACTATAAATTAACTCACATTTTCGAGGACGATGGAATGAACATGTCCACAATGGGGAAAGAAACAACAACAAAGCCCATTTTGAAGAAACATACAGGACATAGCAGCAGTGTTGCCATCCTACACAGATGTCCAATGAATATGCAAATTGATTGTGATGGACATGTCGTTTTCATGGGAATGGTGGAATTCTCTCCATATAAACAGTGACATCTTCCACTATTATGTAGCATAGATTCCATTTGAACTATACTCTAAGTGTCAGTGTTTCGTAAAAATGATCATATGAAAGGAACTGAATTCGTCTCATTCATTCAACAAAATTGACATAACTAATATCTGTATGTTTAAGTCCCTTTATCATATTCATATTTGTTAATACTAGATTTTTTAAGGATAAACGTTTAAGGATTAAACATCAAGAGGTCATTTGTGAATTTGAGAACCATTCAACTCAATTACTCATTTCATCAGTGAGTTATTTTGACTTCAGTTATGTACTGATTGTATCAAGATGTCAGTTTTGTCAGACCATTAACATATTTTTTATGTGTAATTTTTCTTAATCATTTTTGTTATGATTGACAGGAGACTTGCATACAGACCTAAAGTTAAGTAAATATCATTCACTTTGTACTGTTTTGTGTTAAGGCAAAATTGTTAGATGTATGAAGCATTTTTATTGATAGCTGCCTGAATTGTTCTTTGTTTTTGATTATTTCTTATGTATTAAGTATACAGGAAGGTGGAAAATGCTGTACCAGTTTTGAGCTTATAGTTTAGAGCTTAATGTTTTTTTTAAGCCTTTGATACTGGGGTAACTAGGTTCATTTCTATTTATATGCATGGTATTTATGTACATGTATAACTGTCAAGATGTCTGATGAAACTTTGCAAGACATACAACCAGAATTGTCTTCTGTACATAATGCAGCCATTCGCTCTAGTTCTAGGGAGAGAAGGCCTACTGAAAAGGGCCTTTCTTATGAAATAGAAACATGCGAAAAGAGTTTCAAGTCAGCTGTTTCAAGATGGCGCAATTGTGTCGCCAGAATTTCGGTATTATTGTCAGACACTACTGATGTCAAATCAATCCGCGAGGGTCGTGCTCAGTTAGAAAATGCATGCGCAGAGGTTAGAACTATTGTTTCAAGATTAATTGACTTGAACACTTCAGATAATACTGAAATTGAGAATTTTTCTAGGGTTTTTGAGGGCATAGAGAATGATTACCAGAATTTAATGTGTAAGATAGGTGATAGAATTTTGGAGTTGCAAACAAATCTTTCAGAAGATAGCACAGGGTCTTATACACACTCTTTTAAGAGTGGGAGGTCAAGAAGGTCTAGATCATCTGTAGCGACTAAGATTTCTGGAGGACGTGCAGAGGTTGCTGCCTTAAAGGCAAGGTTAAAATTTATTGATGCTGAAAGTAAGGCCAAATTAGAATTGGAAAGGGTTATCACTCAAAGAAAGATTGAAGAGGTACAGGCTAAGGTGGATGCCCTTGATGACATTTCGTCAGAGGCAGTCTCCGAGGTTAAAGGTCTTATGGGGATAGATGTACCGGAGGTTATCAAACAGGAATATGTCCAAGAGTATGTACAGAACCAAGTACCTATGCAGTTTGAATCTGTCAGTATCAAAAGGCAGCCTACCTCTAATGCAGAATACTCACCTGATGATGAAGGTCATTCAGCTGACACACCATTGAATCCTGATGCGGGCGTCTTTTTGCCATCTCAAACTCAGCAAAATTTGGTAAAGTCAGAGTTTCCCCCCATTAATCCAAATGTAAGCTCTTCTACAGAAAACAGTATTTTAGAATTGACAAAAGCATTGTCAGAGCAGCTTGCTCTGAGTCGCATGCCCCCTCCAGAGCCCGGTGTATTTAATGGTGACCCCTTGAGTTATCCTGGCTGGAAATCGGCCTTTCATATACTTATAGAACAGAAATGTATTCCGCCCTCAGAGAAAATTCATTACTTGCGGAAGTATCTAGGTCATGAGGTCCGAGAGGTTGTATCAAACTTTTTTTTGATTGGTACAGAGGATGCTTATCATGAGGCAAAGAAGCTTTTAGATCAACGTTTTGGTGATCCATTCACTGTGGCTAACGCCTTCAGAGATAAACTTGAAAAATGGCCAAAAATTCAGTCTCGAGATGGTTTTGGTCTCAGACGTTTTGCTGATTTTTTGAAACAGTGTCATACAGCAATGGCAAGTGTTGGTGGTCTTTCAGGTTTAAATGATGAACGTGAGAATAGAAAAATGTTGTGCAAGGTA
>CM037793.1:5193860-5207896 GCA_021229015.1 Solen grandis | reverse complement strand
GAAAAAATTTCTGAAGTTTGGGGCCAAAATATGGCTTCTAGAGTGTTCACAATTTTTTTTTTAAGAGTTGACATGATGACCTTTTTTTGACCCCATATGACCCAATTTCGAACTCATCAGAGTGTTCACAAGTTTTTCCTAAGATTTGACTTGGTGACCTAGTTTTTGACCCCACGTGACCCATTTTCGAACTCATCAAAGATATGTAGACAAACATCCTGACCAAATTTATGAAGATTGGGCCAAAACTGTGGCCTTTTAGAGTTTTCAAAAGGGTTTTCAGAGATTTGACCTGGTGACCTTATTTTTTGACCCAACGTGACCCATTTTCGAACTCATCCAAGATATCATGTAGACAAAACATCCTGACCAACTTTTTAATTAAGATTGAGTCAAAAATGTGGCCTCTAGAGTGTTCACAAGGTTTTTTTAAGATTTAACCTGGTGACCTAGTTTTTGACCCCACATGACCCAATTTTGAACTCATCTGACATATCATGTAGACAAAATCCTGACCAAGTTTCATAAAGATTGGGCCAAAACTGTGGCCTCTAAGTGTTCACAATGTTTTTTTAAGTTTTGACCTGATGCCCTAATTTTGACCACATGATCCAATTCAAACTCATCCGAGATTTTCATTTTAGACAACATCCTGACCAAAGTTTCATGAAGATTGGGCCAGAACTGTGGCCTCTAGAGTGTTCACAAGAAATGTTGACGAGGGCAAGACGGACAAAAAAGGTCAAAAAAGCTCACCCTGAGCACAAGGCTCAGGTGAGCTAAAACAAAACAAAACACTGAGCTTCATCCATATTTGAAACGGCACAAACCGCCAATTCTTCAGCTTTTAATTGGTCTTTATGGCACACACTCTGTAACTCTGTCCAAACTTTGCCCCCTTCTGAGCGTTTTCCCCTGTCATTTGGATTTTAGCTTTTGAGGTGTTGAGCTATGAACTGTGTGCTTATAGTTTTTGACACTTTGGATGATATAGGCTTAATTCGTTTGGAAGCTCATTTCATCTGAAGCATTTTTTTTTCGCTGTTGCATTATTGTTTTTCATGTGTTTTTGTTAATTTTGAAAATAAAAGTGTTTTGGATTTTAAGAGGACTGAATAATAAATATACATAAAAAATCAACGTGTCTTGATTATTAAACAGTTAACGTTTAGTTTTATTTTAGAAATTCGGGAAATATGTGCCATTTGGTCATTATCTTTTGGATACATGAAACATACAGTATTTCACGTCGAAAAGTGGCATAATGGATAACCATCAGTCACATTATTCTTGACCAACTCCGGTGGCCGAGTTGTTAGAACGTCCGCCACGAAACGGGAGGTCGTGGGTTCAATCCTCGACCGCGACATACAATAGTCGTAAAAACGGCACTGGGCTAGGCGCTCAGCATAAATTACGGGTAGTTCCAAGATTTGTTGGTCTGTTGTCAGGGATAGTGTTACTGGGTGTGGTATCATGCGTGATGTGATACTGCGAAGTCGCAGACTATGTCTAAAGAAGATATACCCTCCAAATGACTGAAATATTGTCGTTTAGGCGTTTAAACCTTAAACAAACGTATTATCCTGGTTCCGCAATGCCAACCATTCCTGAAATTTCCCCATATATCCCGAGTTCCAAACAAGGCTATTGTGCTAGTACCATTTTAACGCCAGGGGTATATCACTGCTGTTGATCGAACCTACAACCTTCCGTTCCGATCGTGGACTGATCTTTAAAGCTAACGGCCTGGCTCGAATTCCACCAACAAAACTTAATGCTAGAAATACTTTATTACTTAGGGGTAAATTTCATTATTTCATTTCTTAGCAAATATGGTTAAATTTTATAAGGTAGTTAGGTATGTCTCTTTATCTGTACTTAAATAGTTCTAGTTTGTTTTGGGTACTTCTATTAGAGAAAAATAGAATGATGAAGTTCGACCAAGTATTTAAGTATTACTTAGCGCAAAGTATTGCTGGTGGAATTCGAGCCTGGTAAATCAAATTTCTGAATTTTAGTATATGCAGGGCATAATATATAGTTAGGGCCCTCATACATGGCTGAAAGTGTACCTGATATCACAGTTGTAACATGTTCGATAACTATACCATCAGAACATTATCAGGATTTATCAAGCGCCAAGATAAAAGGAAAATTTTCCGCGGTCATGCGATAAGTCTACGTGGATTTCAAGCTATTTGGGGAAAAGTCAATTTTCATTTTTATAACATTTAGCTCGCCAGGTTTGACCTCAGTTCATTAATTCCCTCTCCACCCAATCCCTTAACCCCTAACTCAAAATCCTGTATTTTAATTCGCGCGATTTCATCAATATGTACAAGACTTATTTTTGGTGCAAAGCCTTTCCCGCGGCGTCAATAACAAACATAACGTAATCAGTCGCCGCTCAATCTCATAATTCTTATAGGTACAGTAACTTATTTTTCTCCGTATCAAGACCTCACGTTTTACGGAAGCACAGAAGGGACATGGTGTTTTTCTTTATTATTATCTCGTGGTAATGAGATAATAACTAAGAAAAAAACGAAAGTTTCGGGGCTACGAGATACAACTAAGAAAAAAAAGCGATATTAATTCGTGGCCACGAGTTAAAGTAAGCCATTTTGCTAATTCGTGGCCACGAAATAAAAACTAAAAAAACAAAACAAAACAAAAACAGAAAACAAATTTTGCTAACGATTTAACTAAAAAAAAAAAAAAAAAATTGCTATCTCTCTTTTTCTTAAAATTTTTGAACGAAATACAAGCATTTCGTTTAGGAATTAGTTTGTTTTGAGTGCTTTATCGCAGAATAATTCTAATTTTAAAAAATAAAACGATAACATTAAAAAGAAAACCATATATTTTGATTATTAATGACTTATAAATAAAATATTTATATCAGATCCAGTATATGGACAAAATATTATTGAAAAGGTAATGATAATGTATAAGAAAATATCGATATGTTCAAATGAATTTGGTAAAGAATTTGAAAGAAACTCTTATAATTGTTCTCTTTTCAAAAAAAAATAAAAGTAAGTGTTTCATTAAAAATTTTATAGAAACATAGTTAATATGTCGCTGTTGATACGTTTTTTATAAAATGGTTAATATTCTAAATGCTTAACATTCGTTGTGTTAAACAAACTTATGAATTAACAAAACTTGGTCTGGGCATAAAAATTTTTATTCAATATTGCCTACGTTTTTTCTTCAAAATCAGGGGATTCAATAATTTTAATGATATTAAACTCCCATTTTTAAATTGCAAACGTGTACATATTTCTGTTTTCATATGGTATATTTATTCCATCTACCGGTTTCACATGGTAGATTCTAATTTATGATTTTAGTTTTGGGAATTTGCCAAACATTTTACGAAGAGTCATACGTCTAGTTAATTAATTTTCATCTCAAACCCAGTTTTTAAATTGTGTATAAAATCTACAGCTATTGCATGAATTAACTGTTTCTTTACCCCAGTCATTATCAAAAATATATTTTCAATTTGATTGAAAGAGTGCGACAACAACTACATTGCGAATTCATGTGTTATCCAAATACTAGTACCATAACCTTAACCTTTCATGCATGTAGACAATTGTTCATCACTTCATTCTATTCTGTTAACTCCCTGTTCTGTAAAAAAAATTTATGAATGTCATTTAAGTATAGAGAAAATAAAATTGACGAAATATCTCGCCTTCCCATTCTCCAATATTACTTATAAATAATAAGAATAATTACCATTTGTCACAAAATAACATAGGTTTGGGCCCTTTTTACAGGGGCCAGTATACGAAGTTAACCTACGAGAGTCATGTCACATAGACCATGTTAGAGTTGTTGTGTTAAAAATTTATTTGTATGCGGATGATGATAGGTTTTCTTATTTTTTATTATTATCAATTTTGTATGTATAATCAACCGTTCTGTTATTATTTTACTACAGTTGGTTAGGTTTTAAGGTTTTTAGAAAGGTTTGCTTTTGTTTTAAAAGTACAAACCCAAAAGTTTCTTTAAGTACGGCCTTTATAATCAGACCATATCTGAATACTTAGTGACTCACGGGTTAAGCATGGAAATTTGTTGTTTACTGTTTCTCGAGATGCACGAGTTTTAATAGGGAAACATGGTAAACGGGCTCCAAAATTAGTATATAACAAAATTTTAAGCCTTTTCAAAAGTTCCTTCCGTGCATTTTTTAACCTTGAGGTATGGAGTGAAAGATTTAGGTTTAACCAAAGGGCACGTGACTTTAGCAAAATTTCTGACGAAAATCACTCGTAAATAAGTCATATTTGGATGGTGTTCTCTCATATCGCTGTATAACGACATAAAGGGGAATAAAATATCAGTGAGGTCTTATCTGAAATTTATTTCTGTATGTCACTATTAATTCCACCTTTGTACCAAAATGTGAAAACAATTTTTTTTTCAGCTTTCTAATAACGTTTTAAAACATTTATTGTTCGCCATGCTTGTCCTACATAAAAAATCCCATGATTCTCTGGGTATCACGGTATTTTTTTGAAAAAAGACCATTGGCTCCCCCTACAGATGTCGCTACATGATAAAAACAATCATCATTCTTAAACAATTACAGCAGACGAAGATCTAGCATTTGTCAAGTCGTTCAATTCACTATTTATGCTATAAAACGGGTTTTAGCGGACATGGGGGTGATCGCATAAGCGAAATGGTTGAAAGTCGTAATACTGCAAGAAATTACATTTTTTCTTTACTATTACGGAGAGTATTACTTTTTTTTTATTTAAATAAAAATCTTTGCTTCACTGTTTACAAAATGGTGTCACTAGGCGGCGATCGGCAAAGCATTTCCTAATAAAATGACAATACCGCGATACAAGAGAACCCGCGATACCGCCGGAAACCACCTAACATACCGCCGGAAACACCCCTAACATACCGCCGGAAACCACCCGAAACCACCCAACATACCGCCGGGGAAACCACCCAAACTTGGGAAATAAATAATTTAATAATTTCCATCAATGAAAATAAATTTACATGTCATAGCCCATCTATGCATAATCACATAGTGTGTGCATTTGAAAGATTCAGTTTTTAAACCCTTTGTTCTACCACAGGGACTTGCTCCCCTACACACACACACCACACACACACACACACACACACACTGTACATACACTATTTAACAAGGGTGGACATCTTTTCAGGGTCGACTCGTTCAACTCCGTTTTTCAAATCATTCAAATAGATCTATGAAGTTAACATACGGAATCACTCAAATTTTATTTCTCTATCGAAATATACAAATAGTCGTGAAAATAATCCTCCTTTTTATGGTTTATTTTTTTGAAATATATGCGAATCCGAGAAAAGGACAACAACCTGGCCAGCAGCGCAGTACTTTCGGTTTATTCGGAAGATTTTTACGCTGCGAAATTGGTAGCGATATTGCGATTATTTTCCGCAAACTGTCAAACCGTTTAAATTTAAATTATTAAAGGGGCTGACTATTCGGGCGTTGAAGGAAAAAAAAAAACCCAGGCAGTATGGAGAAATCAGCTTTTTCTTTGGGAATTTTCTTGTTGTAAAATAAATTATTTAAAGACTTAGGGTATAAATTCCCTTTGTCTGTGAGTGTGTGTTTTTAAATTGAAATAAAAAATCACAGGATTTGAAGTTCAGTAATTTAAAATAAATTCTGAAAATAAAAGTACTCCATACATACAAAACATATTTTTCGGCGTAGCTGTATAAAATCGATTTCGATGTTTATTTTAGACCAAAATTTTCCCCCCGCAAATCTGCAGAAGTGGACTCGCCCACTTTAACCTGTTGTCATTGTAGTATGCGGAGGAGGTGGAAGTTAACCCATATATTATAATTAACACATACTTTCCTATCAATTAGGGGTCTACTTTATCAATACGGATCTAACCAACAAACATTATGAATCTTACATATACAATAACATCCCTTTGACCCCTTTTTGTAATAAGTACACTTAACCAGTCATTTGTGTACAGAATGTATATAAATAGACTGCATGATCACTATTTTAAGAATACATCTGGGTTCGCGGAATTACGTCTATTATTAGATTGTAGGAGTTCAGTTTTTTTTCCCCATTTTACGCCAAATTCTTTTTTTAAAGATATTTTTTGTTTCTTATATATAGGGGAATACTAAATTCTACTGAATTTCAAATCCTGTGTTATTTATTTCAATTAAAAACACACATCACAGACAAGTAAATTTTATATCTAAGTCTTTATATAATTTATTTTACAACAAGAAAATTACCAAGAAACAGTGATTTCTCCATACGCTGTTTTTTTTTTTTTTTTTTTTCAACGCCCGAATAGTCACCCCTTTTAATAATTTAAATTTAACGGTTTGCAGATTGGGGGAAATTAATCGCAATATCGCTGACCAATTTCGCAGGGGTAAAAATCCGAATCACCCCGAAATGTACTGCGCTGTTTGGTCCAGGTTGTTGCCCTTTTCTCGGATTCGCATATATTTCAAACAAATAAACATACAAAGGAGGATTTTTTTCGCGACAAATTTGTATATTTCGATTTGAGAAATTTTTTTGAGTGATTCCGTATGTTAACTTCATAGATTTATTATGATTTGAAAAAAACGGAGTTGAAGCGAGTCGACCCCCGAAAAGATGTCCACCCTTGTTGATAGTGTATGTACGTGTGTGTGGTGTGTGTGGGGTGTGTGTGTATGGGAGCAAGTCCCTGTGGTTCTACTGCGAGGCCAGGGCCCTCTTTTTGTTGAATTTGGGACCGGTTATGGGCCCCATTTTCGCTCTAAATCAAATATTCAGAGTGTTAATACCTTTTCCCTAGTCAGTGAAAAGTTCTCCTATGTAGCAAATAGATACCATGAAGCTACATTTAACCAGGGTCTCTTTAATACTATATATAGAGACCCAGATTTAACATTATCTAGGTATTCACATCTCTGTAAATATTTAACAATAAACAGTATCTTAGACAACGTTTATTAGAAAGTTAGTGACGGTTGCAAAAAAATACAAATGTACGTGTATTTTAATAGAAAATTAGTGGGGTTTTTTTTTCAATGTCAGTCTTGATGATAAAGCACACGGGACAGGGAATGGTGAGCCTATGATCGACCCGTTAATCTAGACTTCTGCTAAATAGTTCAGTTTGCTGCCCAGAACTGCGCGATTAGATCAGCGCTCTCCAAAAATGTGTAGCTTGACCGTGACTCAAACCCCGCGGTCTTTTGCTTATGGGACGAATACTCTCCCGAATGAGTACCCGGCCACTTAGACATCTTTCTGCCTATTGTGGGAATTATGTGCTGCCGTATGATTGGCTTATACAAAGGTCAATCTGAGACGACCCTCTATGCGATGTGGTCAGATCGGTTAGCATACTGAATTGATTTTAATGAGATTGTAATCTATTAGACCGATTACCCCTTTTACGCACTTTTAAAATAAAGATTACCAGCTGTTCTACCATTCAAAATATACAAATTATTTCTTCGTAAAAAGTTCTTCAGCTTATTGGCATAGTTTTCACAGTATAATCAGTACTTTTCTTTTAGCTTTTAAAAATTTGTATTTTCAAAATTAATATTTCTGCAAGTTTTTTCATCATAAACATCTGTCATTTTCAATTCATTGTACAATTCAAAATCTACACCCAATAAACCCTTTACAATTTTAATTCGAGTTTAAAAATCACCAAAAATACAAACATTCGATGGTATATTTTTTTTTGCCCACAAAGGATTTCGGAGGCATATAGTAATCACACTGTCCGTCTGTCTGCCTCGTGTCCGCCTGTAACTCTGACATGCAGGGGTTTGATTTTGAAGAAACCTTGTGGCAATTTTCACCACATTGAGATGATGTGTCGCGATTAAGACCCATGTTCATATCTAAAAGGTCAAGGTCACAATCTGGGGTCAAATGATAAAAGGGAACATGTTGTCGTTTTGGGGTTTTAACCTCATTATGCATGGTGAATACCTTGGCACTAATTTCCTTCTAGGAAAGATGATGTGTCGTGCGCAAGACCCAAGTCTGTAGCTAAAAGGTCAATGTCACAGTCTGGGGTCAAAGGTAAGATAGGGGAACATTTTGTTCGTTTCGGGCTCTAACCTCATCATGCACGGATAAATTTTTGAAATAACTGGCCGAATGCTCTTCTTAATGCATGTAGCTCAAAGGTCAAGGTAACAGTCCGGGGTCAAGTTAAAAAGGGAACAATTTGTCATATCAGGGCTCTAACTCCATCATGCTGGTTGCATTTTGAAATAAATGTCAAAGGTTGAAAAGTGCACTTTTTTCTTTTGCCCGGGCTCTTAATGTTGTTTTACATACAACGATTTTGAAAAAACTTGGCCAAAAAAGCTTTCGATAGGTGGCACACGCAATACAACGTCTGAAGCCGTAAAAAGTCAAGGCCGTCTATTTCAAAAAGACATGACACATTTTTTTAATGTCGGTGGGAAAAACCCTTTTGGGGGCATTGTCACGGTGAATGGTCATTATTGCATAAATGAGCTTTCTGGTGGAAAGTAAACAAACTCCACAGGCAACACGTCCGGCAAACGTAAACCCCAGCACTAATAATGATTCAATATTGATTACTTGATTATCAGTCTTTGTTTCCTGCAGACCTATGATATCAAAACAATTATCAAATTATTTAAAAAAATCCTTATACGGGGACTCTTGCTGTAAACAAAATCTGCGATGGGCGAAGGGTAAAAGAATTGACCAGTAATCATTAAAACAGGTAAGTTGCTTAAATTAAGTATCGCACGGAACATAAGAGTTAAATTTGCTATGAATATGCGTTTCCACTTTTCAACTATCAGCAACTGCGCTCCGAGACTCGGACAAATTGTTTAGTGGTGTACCAACATGGAACACGACCTTAGCATTTTTTACAAGCACAACCCATTTATTGCTTTGGTTACATTCATAAAATGAACATAGTACTTATGCTTTTATGGATATACCGATAAATTTGCCCATTATTAATATTTAAAATTTTGCAACCCCTACTGTCGTTTTCTTTAAAGTAATTATAGGGAATATACAACCTACAATTATCTGTTGAAGTCGGTATTAATATTATTTGTTTGGATCATACCTCTAAAAGTATTTGAGGTTTTTATTGTCAAAAGTTAATGTGGTTAATATCATTTAGTAGAGGTGCAGTACATAGGAACTGAAACTCTTCATTAATAATGTTTCAGTTTTTTGCCTTTGGGTAATTTTCCTTTTCAGTTTTTGTTTGGACCATACATCTAAAGTATTTAAGTTTCAACGTTATAAATTAAAGGTACATAAAGTCATAAGGCGTGACGCAGTGCCAAGGAACTGTAACTCTTCACTTTATAACTATGAGTTATTTCCCTTCAATATCTTTTCTTCTTCTTTGCTCGGAATGTAACTCGAAAGTATTTAAGGTATCAACGTTTAACTTCATTATATAGTGCATAATGTCATGAAGAGTAGGGCAATGTTTTTTTTTTTTTTTTCACTTACAGAATTTGCATTATTCGGTGGGGGATTAAATCCGCAAATTTGCCCGGGGGGCCCTTTCAATTTGACCTATCGTGAGGGTTATTTCAAACTCAATTCTAGACTTAAGTCATACAAACAAAAATCCTGATTAAGTTTCTAAAGATTGGGCTAAAACTGGGCCTCAAGAGTCTCACAATGATTTCGGAGATTTTCTAAGATTTGACCCGGTGGCGTATTTTTTGACCCCATCTCCAATCAGAGATATCATGGTGACAAACATTCTGCCCAAAGTTTCGTTAAGATTGGGCAAAAATATGTTCAAAAGAGTGATCACAATGATTTCAGAGATTTTCTAAGATTTGCCCCGGTGGCGTTTTTTTGACCCCATCTCCAATCAGAGATATCATGGTGACAAACATTCTGCCAAGTTTCGTTAAGATTGGGCAAAAAAATATGTTCACAAGCAATCGTTTACAAAAACTTTGGATGACGCACAACGGATAAAGGGGCCCAAACCAAAAGCTCATCCTGGGGATTACGTGCTTTTGTGAGCTAAAACAACAACATCAAAACAAAACAAGAGGGCCATGATGCCCTGTATCGCTCACCCGGGGAACCCCGGCATAATAGGCTAGGTTTAACAGTTTAACAATATAACATGCACAGAAGGGCCCTACTTGGCAGTAAACTGTGACCCACTTTTTTAGCTTATGTGACCCATTTTCCATTCATGCTTTATTTATGCAGTAAAACATTCTGACCAAGTTCTGTGAAGATTAGGCAAAATGTGGCCTCATGGGGTTCACAAGGTTTTTCAAGGATGACCAGTGGTCTACTTTTGGCCTATTGACCCGTTTCAAAACTCATCCAAGATTTTATGCAAACATTCTGACCAATTTTGTCAAGATTAGGCCAAAATGAGGCCTCTAGGGTATTCACAAGGTTTTTCTGGAATTTGACCTCAAACTCATTTTTAAACTTTCAGACAACATTCCCCCAAGTTTTGTCAAGTTTGGATCGAAACTTTTTTTACTGTTCACAATAAATATGTACCGGACGAGGAGCGATTGATCAGAAAAGCTCACCATCAGCACGTTGTCCCTCAGGAGAGCGGGAAGAAGAGAGTATCATCTATAAGGTTTAAAAGTGCTTTAAAATGTGAAGATCTTTTACTTGGCCCCTTCTCTTTCTGTTATATATAAATGATCTTCCAGTACCATAACTTCTCAAGTTCGTTTTTTTGCAGATGACACTGCCGTTTCCCTAGCTATAAACAACAAGCAGGACTGTATTACACTTCAGAAGACCTCGACAAGCTGGTGCAGTGGGAAAAGAAATGGGAAAGGGAATTTAATCCCAGTAAATGCATTGTTTTAAAAATTTTACTAAAAGAAGAAAGCACTTTCCTTTTGGGATTACAGATTACATGGACAAGCTTTAGAAACGTGGATAATGCCAATACTTAGGAGTTAAAATTTATCAAAAGATCTCTCTGGAATAAACATATTGACAACATTCTTCTTCTGCTAATTAAACTCTTGGTTTCCTCCACAGAAACATCAGACAAAGAATAAGGAAGTTAGAGAAGCAGCTTACAAACATTGGTTGGGACCTCAAGTAAAATATGCCTCTACAGTTGGAGCCCTCATACACAGACATATAAAGATAAAATAGAAAAGTACAACGCAGAGCAGTCCGATGGGTTAATAATAACTTTCTTATTACGACAGTGTCACCAGCATGCAGAAGGAACTTGACTGGCAAACCTTCAGTACAGACGTGTGTCACCAGACTTTTATGTTTTACAAAATAGTAAATAACCTTGTTGCTGTCCCATTACCTGCATATCTTAAAAGGGACCAGCGAGGATATCCGCCACTTACCCCTCTTTATCTTACAGGAAAATTCTACTCCAGCTAGCTACTTTAATATCCTTTTTCCTTTTTACAGTGATACTTTGGAACAGCTTACCGAAAATATGTCTCCACAAAATGATCTTTTAGCATTTAAACAAAAGCTCCTCTCGTTTCAGATAGTAGACCGTCCTGAATCAACAAAAGTTGTTTTTACCCGATCTTAAACCTAACTATTCACCTTTTTTTCAGAAAATTTTTCTCACCCTAAACAAAATTTTTATTTTTAAAAGTTTTATCCTTGCACAGACGGCACCTGCCAGTAATACCCGAAAGGGGAGTTTGTGCAGTATATATAGATAGATAGATAGATAGACCAGCAGCCAAAAGGTGTGATAGCATTATCAAGGTCTCAACATTTTCAATTTTTGACGATTGGTGATGAAATGCTGCCCCACTGTGGTTAATACCTAGCTTACACCCGCCCTCCCAGTCCTGTAACTACAAGGGGTCATTATACAAAATATAACTCACATGCTTTTTGTAAGGCAATACGCTTTCTCTTCAATTGGTTTTTTGTATTGTTAAATTGGAGCGTGAAATCAGTTAGCGAAAGGCAAGCTAGGGTTTTAGGAAAGGATAAAGCTTGTGTGTTTCTGTTTCTGTTTTTTTAAAATCTATACTTTGGCTTTACTTTTACTGTTGTTATTATGGAAGCTGCATCGCTAAAGCAATGAAATGAAAAATGCTTAAATCTATTCACATTTGCTGTTATATTCTGCTAAAATGAAGTTGTCTAGGCAATATATATGTGAAGGGGGTGCAAAAAGATTTGACACAATTTACCTTCACCAAGAAGCTGAGCAAAAAGCAAGAATTCATACCAGAATAGGGCCCTGCAAGTTGTATTTATATCTGATGGGAAAAATTTTATGGATGAAAACAATTTCAAAATTTTAAATCATCGAAACAAGATCAATGCGTTTTAAAACTTTGGGGGCCTGTTGTGTGGCACATAGTTATTCCCTTCAAAATTCATGTTGTGCTATAATGTAAGCCCCCATGGTTTTAAATATCAAACACCTCAATGGATAATCCTCAACCTATAGGCATATATGGACATGAGAAATTCTTTGATTGGAATTTCATTTAACAATTAGCTGGGTTGCAAAGAGAATCTCACAAAGAATGCTGTAATTGCCTAATCTTTTATTCGGATGATAAAATAAAAAAAAAAAACTTATGCATGACTGTGTATATAACATATACATACAGAAAGATTTTAAATGTCCCACTTTGGTGAGCAATGCTATTTAGAAAACAGCAAACAGTCGTAATAAGTGTGATGAAATTTTTTAGTGAAAACTAAGAAAATAATTACAACCGATTTTATATCATAAGCCACAAATGACATGAAACTACCAAAGGTGATTACTGCCAGGCAATATTTATATAAAAATAAATAAAAATTACTAAAGAATTCAGATTTAAACTTCGATGAAATTGGCAATAATGTGAATGTAATGTACATGTCTTTATAAATTATGCATTCTTTATTGACAAAAGCAGAAAACTAGTGTGCCTTATGGTATGCATTTTAAATACGGATGTGTAGCTGTGGATTAAATTCAAATCATTATCTTAAAAATATGATAATGTCACATGAAAATAAATAATACAGAAACATATATCAACATCATAAGAAATGTCTAATTCATTACAAATACTGATAAAGAACATGAAAACATGACCTCAGTTGAATGATGCATATTTATTCATCAGTAATTACTGAAGTCAAGCATTATTAAAAATGCTTCGTTTTTAAACAATTTGATATACTAGGAAGTGTTTAAAAGCATATCACATAATAAAAACAGTCAAAACATTACGATATACATGATAAATTATTTCAATATGAGGTGAAACATGTACTGTAATAACTTCCAATATCATAAGTAATTCTTAAATAAAATTAAATTCCTGATATTTAAAATCTGCAACTCTCTCATAAATAAAGAGTAAATTATACAGTAACAAAAGTTTTTTGTCGTCTGCCGAGTCCCAAAACTGTATCTTCCTTTTCATCCAGCCATTCTTCATAGCAGAAGTAGGACAACCCCCGTCTTCTGTCATCAAGGGAACGCAAATATCCTCGGAGGTATCCAGTTGCTTTGGATCTGACATTTTATTCATAATTTGTTGGTTCCATTTGTCGTGTAGGTGCTTGTTGGGTTACTTCTCTCCGTTTCTTTGTTGGCAAGCCACGTCTCATATGATTCACTCTTTCAGCCTCTTGTCTTTTCTATGGAATGAAAAGTAGAATTATGATTATGTGACTATTTTGTATTACATGTAATCAAGAATTTCGTTCTAGAACTTTTTCTATTTCCTTTGCAATTAACATTATTATTATGAGAATAAGTAAATCAGTTATGATTAAGATATATATATGTATAACCATGTTTGATAAGTTTGATTGTTTACCTGTCGTATCTCCTGCAATCAATACATAAAGATGAAAAACCTTGTAGAGTTTTTTTTTTATATTTGCATGTATTTAAATTGATTTAGTTGAACCCTTTACCTCATTTGGACTAGTTTTGACATTATAGGAAAACAGGGAGACCCCGATCAAAACAAATTTTACAAACTGCAAGCAT
>CM037793.1:5143760-5193760 GCA_021229015.1 Solen grandis | reverse complement strand
ATGCCCCTTTTTATAAAAATGCAGATTTCACTTTGTTTACACTCTAGCATCTTTATTTCTTAAGTAATCATCTTTCTCAGGTGAGCGATCAATGGCTATCTTGGCCCACTTGTTGGATTTTTAGCTCACCTGAGCACAACATGCTCATGGTGAGCTTTTGTGATGGTCCGGCGTCCGTCGTGCGTCGTCAACTTTTTAATTCAAACGACTTCTCCTCCTAAACTACTGACAGATTTCAATAAAACTTTACACAAATGACCCTTGGGTGACCCTCTTTCAAGTTTGTTCAAATGGTTCCAGTCTGTTGAATAATTAGGTCACAGGAGCTAAAAATAGACAAAAACATTGAAACATTCTCTGAAACCAAAGGGCACAGAGCTTTGATATTTGGTATGTTGCATCATCTTATAGTCCTCTACCAAGTTTGTTCAAATTATGGCCCTGGGGTCAAAATTATCCCCGCCCTGGGGGTCACTTTATTTACATAGGCTTATATAGGGAAAACTTAGAAAAATCTTCTTCTCCGAAACCGTATGGCCTAGAGCTAAGATATTTGGCATGAAGCATTGTCTAGTGGATCTCTACCAAGATTGTTCAAATCATGGCCCTGGGGTCAAAATTGGCCCCGCCCCGGGGGTCACTTTATTTACATAGGCTTATATAGGGAAAACTTAGAAAAATCTTCTCCGAAACCGTATGGCCTAGAGCAATGATATTTGGCATGAAGCATTGTCTAGTGGATCTCTATCAAGAATGTTCAAAACCCAGGTCAAATTTGGCCCGCTCTGGGGGCCTTTCTTACATAGGCTAATATTGGACAAATCAGAAATATTTTTCTCTGAACCTATGGCCTAGAGTTGATTTGGGTAGCATTGTCTATGGATCTTATCAAGAATGTCAACATGCCTAGGGTCAATGGCCGCCTGGGTCACTTTTTTTAACAAAGGCTAATATAGGAATATATCTAGAAAAATTTTCTTCTCTTGAACCTTATGGCCGGGAGTTTTGATATTTGGCATGTAGCATTGTCTAATGATCTCTACCAAGTTTGTTCAAATAATGGCCCTGGGGTCAAAATTGGTCCCGCCCAAGGGGTTACTTTCTTCAACATAGGCTCATATTAGCAACTGTTTATCAGATCTGAATGATACTGTGCACAATTACTCATCTTAACATGTACATCACATATCAACAAAAAGGAATTGCTTTGTACATTTCGATAATTTTTCAACTATTAAAAAAAACACCTTGTTACCTTGATCTTTAACCTATCTTTTGTAACTTTATGGTGGGACATTTTATCTTTACTCAGGTGAGCGGATTAGAGCCCTCGGACTCTTGTTTGTTTCTTTTATCAGTATCTGTCCATGCATTTCATTGTTGATATTGTAGCTTTAGTTTTTTATACTTGAGAGATTGGCTAGATTCCGTCGGTCAGATCTTTTCCGACCAAACACGTTTTCGACTTGGCGGACTGTTTTAGCGCGATTCCTTTGGCAAGGGGGTATTTTTTGTACCTGATCGTCTTTATTCATCCCTTCCACGCAAAAAAGACCAATTTTAAGAGAATCCACCAAATTTCAAAGGAGTTACGGCAATTGAAACGACATGATGTACGTTTTAGGTGGAGGTTACCTACCTTCTTATTATTTATAAGGTCATTTTTTTTAACGGGCAGCAACGTACCGGGTACATGACAATGGTATACGTTAATGTAGTAGTAGAGGAGTAGTAAAAATGGAAGATGTAAATGGCGATGTTACATTTTTATACGACTATGACTTCGATTTAATGTTTTAAAGAGAAAATTGTCTTTTTTCGTCTACAAGATAACTTCTGGATAGGCCTAACGGACATTGGCGAGGAAGGCACGTGGATGTGGTCAAGTGACCACTCACAACTGACTGGATTCAGTGATTGGTATCCTGGCGAACCGAATGATTCACACACAGATGAGGATTGCGCTCATTTTTGGCATGTAAAAGGTGACCAGTGGAATGACACACCATGTCATACTTACCGGCGATACATCTGTGAGAGTGAACAGTAAGCATTTTGGTTTCGTTTAGACTGTTTTATATCTAATCAAAATCCGTTTTATAAGTTTATATGAGACGTGATAAGCAGTCCATCTGCCCGGAAAAGCTTAATTTAAGTATTCATAAAGCAGAGTTATCGGTTACTACTTATGATCTTCAATTTAAAAGATTCCAACAGCACGATTTACATGTACTTGACGATATACATTATATAATCGAGAAGGGTGCAACATGCTATCAGGAAAGGATAAAAAAGGAGATCAGAACTAAGTACCTTACAAATGCATCATGTAAGAAGACCAACTCCATTTACTTGATGCTTAGAGATAACTGGAGATTCAAACAACAACATATACATGACAATGACAATACAAAACAAACAATATATCAGAGGTTTACAAATTGCACTACATATATGTGACTGCTAACGACAGTGTAACTGTACTCAGAAATGACCTATCAACTCTTCATTGTAGAAAAAAGGGAAACGGACAAGAGGGCCATCGTGGCCCTAGAATGTTCACCTGAGTACCACCATCTTAAAGCGGAGGAACACAATTGGGCAAAGCTCGCCCAACTTCCGATATACTTTGTCATAACACGCCACGATTCGAAATGTGATTCCTTTTGTGTCACCTGCTGTAAGGGGTGACACATAGGGATCACTTTCCCGTCGTCTATCTGCCCGTGTATCTGTCTGTTCCACCGCACATACCGCAACATACCAAAGTCGTAAAAAATGGTACTGTTATAGCTCCCTTGCTTGGCGCTCAGCATATAAGTGTAGTTGTAGGACTGGTTGGCCCGGTTTTAGGATAATGTGACTGGGTGTGGTATCATGCCACATGTCTACGGCGTGATACTGCGGTGTGGCAGCAATATAGCTGTCTCAAGTAGACATAGCCTCCAAATGACTGAAGTACTGTCGGTGGGACGTTAAACCCATCAAACAAACTTTTCCAGTTTTTTTTATTTTCTTTTATGTTTAAGATTTCCATATGGCATATGCCTAAAGTATATGATTAATCAATTCATTAGAAAAAAATGGGAAATATGATAAATTCATTGGTGATAATTTGTGATAATTCATTGTTTTAATACGTAATCCCGTACATAATCTGCGAAAGCATTTCAATACAGGGTTAAAAATCATAATATTTTAGAATCTGGGGTTAGAAATTTCTTATATCGCGGTTCAAAACCATAAGCTTTTCAGAGGTTCAAAACAGAATTTAAATATTTTCTTTGGTTTGTTGTTGTTGTATTGGGGTTTGCCGTCGCTGTGATAGTATTTCAATCATATAGCGACGTCCAGCCAATTACAGGTGGAGGACGACACCGATTACACAAAGGTACCCGGGTAGAACCACCGACCTACCACAAGCCAGCTGGAAGGCTTCCTCACATGAAAAATCCGAAGTCCCTACCGGGATTCGAACCCACAGCGGTGAGGGGTTGAGAGATTTGTAGTCCACGACTGTAACCGCTCGGCCACAGCGGCCCCTCTTTTGTTTGCAAGAAGAGATATTGGTTTGAGAAGAGAACAAATATGCTATTTAACTACATGTACTTTACTTTCATATAGCTATTTCTAAGTGTATTCAAGAAACTTATGAACCAAATCGAACATGTTGAAACAATTCCCATTACATTTTCAACAAATATTTACAACAACTATACAAAAATAAAGTTAATAAAGGAAGATATATTTTATTATAAATATATTTATAAATAGGGTATTAATTTTAAGGAAACTGACCAACGCCGTTTAGGTCTCATTTATCATCATTTTAACAAATATATTGGATATACCACCGTTAGGTGACCACCTGTGCCAAATGATTAAATTGACCATTGGTTTCAGAGAAGATGATTGATTTTTTCTATACAAAGCATATAAGGAAACTTGTCAACCCCGTGGGTTCCGCATCTATAAGGGATAATCTTTAACAATAATGGTAGATGACTTTGAGGTGACCATTTATGCGAAAGGAAGGTAAATTCTGACCATTGGTTTCCATAGGAAGTGTTTAAATATTAAAAATAAAATCGTGTTGATTGCCATGGCCACCAGGGTTCTGCATAAATCAAGTTTATTTTAACATTTTTTGTTGACGCAATGACTCTTTAGATTTTTGTTAGGTTTACCATCACAACGGCAGGAACTTCAAATGAAAGTTAAAGTGCTACCAAATTGCTGTAGATATGTGGCTTAATCATTAAGCCAATTAGTCACAAGTTTAACATAGGAAAACCTGTGCTGAAACTTCTCTGTATAAGCAGGGGGAACGATCATAACTATTTTTGACGACTGTGATAATGAAGCGGTATGGGATTGGACAAACGAAATTCAGCATCCAAAACGAAAGCTCTGACCATTAGGCCCCCGGAGACGATACGTGGTCTTTTTAATATCGCCTTCATTTGGATAGTTCAACTCGATACTTTAGAAAACGACATTCATAGATAGTTTTTATATGTTTAAACAGCATGATGATTCGCCAAAAAGATCACATTAATTATTACATGAAGATGTTTATCAGCAACATTTGGTTTATTAACCTGTAATGTCTTTTAATGAAAACTCGAATCAATAATCATTTGTCTTTTACTTTGCAGGGAGGAAAACACTGGAATCATCGGATGAAAGCAGATTCGTTTGTGAAATGATTTTAACAATTCATTCTCCGATAATGAAAACAAATATTGACCACAATTGTGGTTTGTTTTTCACTAAGAAGGTCATGTGATTCATAAGCATTATTATTGATCAGAATGGTCGTCGTTATTAAGTAAATAGATACAATTCTACCATTTACCAACATTTGAACATTCCTCCCTCTGTCAAACAATTAATCGTTGCAACGCCGAAATAATAAAAAATATTTATTCTGCATTTTGCTGCTATTGTTTTCATAAGTATAATTGTGTCCCATACTTCGGTTTACCGGCGCTATTGTTATCATTCAATCTGCTACGTCCGGAATCACCTCCGTAAATTAGTTTACTTCAGTCAACGGATAATCAGCCGATAAATTAGCTAATTCAGACCCCAATAATATTGTTTAGGCATACACGAGTTATAAATTATTTTAGAGGACATAATAAGACACAGAAATATAATCATTCGAAAATTTGTTAAAATTGAGAAAAGTTATGGCCTATTTCGATATTTCTGAAAGTCCCCTTTCCAACCAAGTCAGCATATTTTAGGGACTGGATCTGTTTTACAGTAGTTTTGTCACAATTGCAAATGTTTTTAACCTATTAGACAGAAATGCAATCCCTTTGAAATTTTGTAAAAGTTTTATTGTCCTTGACATTTCTGAAAATCCATAGTTTTCTACAGAGTCAGCATTAAAATACAATACTGATTTAGATTCTTTATTATAATACTTTGGTCATATATGCACGTGTTGTGCAACATTGAAAGAATATGGTGAGACAAATAAATTATGAAAATTAAATACTTAGGATGATAAAACATACTTTAGGAAAAAAACATTTCAGTTTCGGGAAAAAAAATCCAATGACAACCAGGTCATGAAAATGAATAATACACCTTATGATTGCAATACCGCAAAGAAGTAGACATGATATGAATTTAATTATCCTATTATACTCCAATACAACATACCTGCTATTACGTCTACATCTTTATGAGGACATCCCCCACCTTTTTTTTTATACTATTTTATACTACAATTTCAACTATATTGTCAAGCGCACTCCATCTGCAATTAAGAGAGCTTTCTCCTGGCTTGTGGGCAAATTGTCAGACATATTAGACAGCTTTCCAATGGCATTCATCTACTGTGATTACATTCTGGATATATCTAACTTGTATCTACTTCATAATTAAGTGGCTCTTGTTTTAATTCGATTGAAACGTTTCACCCTGAAACACCTGAAGGTAAGAACTTATTTATTGTGTTAAAGTTTTTACTCATAGTAATTTGAAAGCAAGTTATTGCAACTAGTGCTCTTGGTATGTGTATCAAGGCGTTTGAATATTATGGAACATCAGTGTATGGTCCAACAGTGGAAGTGTTGGTCTACGAGAAAGCAGTAGGTGGGATGTAAATAGTTCTGTACTATCATTACTGTGGGCGTTCAAATGGCACATTCGACTGTTGAGGTGTCTCTATTTCAATATTCTATTCTATTCAAACGGCACATTCAACGATATCATGAACCGAAAAGGAATTAAGTATATCCAAATATACGACGCAAGTAATTTGCAGAAATGTAATGATGAACTGATGTTTGTCTATGGATAAATTCTCACTTGTAAAATGATTATATTTATATAACTGTGAAAGCAACAGTAGTGATCAACGTGAAGAACAACTTTTGGAATAACTATGTATGCGGGTAGACTATGAATACTTTTTGCTTTGAATCTAAAATACATGTACCAGAAATATGTTTAACTATATTTATCAGACGTGGATAAGACGTGGATTTCTTTTTCGAATGCCAAAGATTGCTCGCCATTTTTGTATCCAATAGGTAAACCTGTTCTGGCTAATGAACAGGCATCGTTACAGACACAATTCCAGTGCCTGTTAAGCATTTGATTTTGTGAGTTGAATGGTACAAGGACATAAGGACGTTTCATATTTTGAACTCTTCACAACCCTATGGCCATTTCTCATAGTAACAGCAGCATGTAACAGCAACATATTATTTTCTATTTTCTATGTAATAAAATATTTCTAAACAGAGCAAATGCATGAAACTGTAGTTCATCTAATCCAAAAACACCTTAACACGCAGGAGGTGGACATATTAAATGTATGCAAAACCAAAACAACTGAAGTGTCAGAAACTCTTTGATTCTACAAATCATAAATTGCCACACATCTTTCAATCACACGATAGTTCACAACTATCATTTATTGTGCCCCTGCAAATGAATGTTTGGGTTGGGCACTTGTGATGTCAGCTATGATAATCCACCCGAAACATTCTTTTATTTAAGGCCTGATCACAACCAAACGTGCGTGTTTTAAGTCCGTACGTTGTTTGGGAAGGCCAAGGCCGCTATGTTTTTCTGAGAACGTTGGGAGGGAGTGGAAAAAGCATGGAGGGAGCACGTCAACGCACGTCACTCGCACGGTTTGCAAAAGGTGCAGGTATGTGCCTGCACACCAATCTTGGTCGTGAGCTGCGTGCATCGTACTTTGCACATGTGGTTAAGTGAAGTGTGCGTGGTTTTGCGTGTTTACGTGATTGCCAGTTTAGCGTACGGAGGCTGTACTTACACGTGCTGCTCACGCAAGGTGTCCTTATTCACTCGAATTTCTTAAGTGCGCGCAAGTGCAATGAGCGAGAGTTTTTTCGCCCGATGTCGTGGGCGTATATATCGGATGACCTTCACGAGGTTTTCAAACAGTCCCGGCTGCTTCTGCTTCAAGATGCCGCCCATTCCACCACAGAAACTCCTTTGCCAGCTGGTCCAGGAGTTTATACTTCTATTGATGGTTCTGGTAGTTTGGGTTCGACTTATCGTAGAAGGCCGGGTTCACCGAGAAAAACACAACCAGGCGCTCCTCCTTTCTTGCCGGAACGAGCAGTTGATTTTTCTTGATTTCCCTACATCAAGTCTATGTAAATCCAACTGACCCCTCGAGCAGGGCCAATTTTGACCCAGGATCATGATCTGAACAGATTTGGTAAGATAATGCCACACACCAAATATCTAAGCTCTAGGCCTTCCAACCTCACAGTTCATGTTAATAATGGTATACTTGATTCAGCTCAAAAGTGCATTATCAGCACCAAAAGGTTCAACTCATGGGTCACCTTTTAGTTAATTCCCCGCCGCGAAGCGGAAGGGGGGGGGGGATATAGGAATGGCCTTCGTCTGTCTGTCCGTCCGTCCGTCTGTCTGTCTGCCCTCCCTCAAGTGACGCTCCGGGCTAAGAAAATTGGGTTAGGGTTAGTTTAATGGGGTTTGGGAGTACAATTGGCACTTGTAGGTTAATAAGTTGCTTGTTGGGTGCAAATTACGGGGTGCAAAAGGGCCTAAGATCAAAATCAAAGGAAAAATCCTACAACGTCACTTCCGTGAGAACGTCCGTCCGTAACATTTTCGTGTCCGCTCCATATCTCCTATACCGCTTGAAGGATTTTCGTGATACTTGCCTCAAATGTAAACCTAGTTGAGACGATGTGCAGAACACAGGTGTCAGCCATGTAGGCTTACGGTCAAGGTCACACTAGAAGGTTATGTGTTTGAACCTTCCAATTTCCATTTCAATTTCGTGTCCGCTCCATATCTCTTATACCCCTTTTAGTTTTTTCATGAATCTTGTCTCAAATATATATCTAATTGAGACGATGTGCAGAACATAGGTTGCAGTCATGTCGGCTCAAGGTCAAGGTCACACTTGAGGGTCATTCGTTTGAACCTTCTATTTCCTTACAATTTCATAACCGCTCCATATCTCCTATACCCCATTGAACCCCATTGGTTCAAGATCAAGGTTACACTTGAAGGTCAAGTGTGTGAACCTTCAATTTCAATTTACAATTTTGTGTCCGCTCCATAACTCCTATACTCCTCGAAGTATTTTAATGAAACTTGCCTCAATTATAAACCAAATTGAGGCGATGTGCAGAACACAGGTGACAGTCATGTTGGCTCAAGTTCAAGGTCACATTTGATGGTTCAGTGTTCATTCCTGGATATTTTTGTTTCCATGCTATATTTTCTGAACAACGGAAAGTTTTTCATAAGTCAACTACATCAAAATGTTGGCAGAGGCAGGGCAATTTCTATTAGAGGAAAAACATGTCTCCTCTGTTTTAAAAGTAAGTATACATTAGTTTGATGTTTGCATTTTGTATAGTAACCAAAAGCTTCTATTGATATGGCACCGTTCAAGCTAATTTTGTAGTTAGTTGTTAATCCCCCGCCGCGGAGCAGGAGGGGATTATAGGAATGGCTTTTGTCTGTCCGTCCGTCTGACTGTCTGTCCGTAACAATTTCGTGTCCGCTCCATATCTTCTTACCCCTTGAAGAATTTTCATGGAAGTTGTCTCAAATGTAAACCAAATTGAGACGATGTGCAGAACACAGGTGGCAGCCTTGTCGGCTCAAGGTCAAGGTCAAATTTGTAGGTCAGGTGTTCTAACCTTGAATTTCCATTATATATTTGTTTGGGTGTCATATTTTCTGAACAACGGAAAGGTTTCATAAGTCAGCTTCATTGAATTGTTGGCAAAAGGAGCGCAATTTCCATTAGAGAAAAACATAATTATCTCAATTGGATCTCAGTATTATCTCATAAGTAAGTATACACCATTTTGATTTGTGCATTTTGTATAGTAACTATAAGCTTCTATTCATATGGCACCGTTCCACTACTTTTCACAGACCATATTTTTGACCTGAATTATGCTACCACAGTGACAATGTGTCAACACCGGTCTGAATGCAAGCTAGTGACGTCGTAATCTCTATTTATAAATTGACCACAGTGATATCATTATTGGTAAAGATTAATTAAAATATTATTACACTTTGTCAAACTTAATACTATCTTGTCTTGAATTGCCTTATCCTAATGCGTAAAATGCAGTTTAAACCCCACTGTATCAGTAGTACTAACAAGGTTAAAGTCTATAATATGGAGGCGGCGAGGGATATAGCTGTCCTTTGGACTGCCTTGTTCACCTGGCACGAAGTGCCAAAGTGAGCTTTTGGGGCCAGCCCTTGTCCGGCGTCGTGAGTCGTTCGACGTCAACAGTATATTTAAAAATCTTCATCTCTGAAACTGCTGATGGGAAAGTGCTCATAACTTGCAAGGATGTCCCTAAGTTGATCCCCTATAAAAATTGCTCAAACGGTTCCGGTCTGTTGCATAATTAGATAAAAGTGAAATAATTTTTCTCTGAAACCGCAAGGCCTAGAGCTTAGATATTTGGTGTGTAGCATTGTCTAGTGGTTTAAATCAGAAACCACAAGGCCTGGAATTTAGATCACTGCCAAGTTTGTTCAAATCATAGCCCTGGGGTCGAATTTGGCCCCGCCATCGTTTTTGATTTTACATAGGCTAATTAAGAAAAAACTTGAAAAATCCTTGTAAAAATCTTCTCAGAAACCACAAGGCCTTAAGTTCATATATTTGGTATGTAGCATTGTCTAGTGGGTCTCTACCAAGTTTGTACCAATCATGACCTTTTAGTCAAAATTGGCCCCGCCATAGGGGTCACCTGATTAAACATAGGCCCCGCCATAGGGGTCACCTGATTAAACATGTTCAAATCATGGCACTGAGGTCAAATTTGTCCCCGCCCCAGGGGTCACCTGATTTTACAAAGGCTAATACAGAAAAAACAAACTTCTTCTCCAAAACCACAAGGCCTGGAGTTTAGATATTTAGTATGTAGCATTATCTAGTGGGTCTCTACCAAATTTGTACCAATCATGACCTTTTAGTCAAAATTGGCCCCGCCATAGGGGTCACCTGATTAAACATAGGCCCCGCCATAGGGGTCACCTGATTAAACATAGGAAAAGCCTTGAACAATCTTCTTCTCAGAATCAAAAAGGCCTGGAATTTAGATATTTGATGCCTGGAGTTAAGATATTTGATGTGCAGAATTGTCTAGTGTATCTATACCAGTTTGTTCAAATCAGGGACCCCTTTGGTGGGGCCAACTTAGACCCATTGGTCATGATTTGTAAAAACGTGGTAGTGACCCAGTAGACAATGCTACATACCAAATATCTAAACTCCAGGTCTTGTGGGTTTTGAGAAGATTTTTCCAGTTTATTCTATAGAACCTATGTTAAATCAAGTGACCCCTGGGGCTGGGTCAATTTTAACCCCAGGGTCATGATTTGATCAAACTCGGTTGTGATCTACTAGACAATACTACACACCAAATATCTTAACTCTATGCCTTGTGGTTTTTTAAAAAAAGATTGTTCAAGTTTTTTTTTCCAATATTAGCCTATGTAACGTGGTAGTGACCCACTAGACGATGCTACATACCAAATATCAAAACTCCGGGTCTTGTGGTTTCTGAGAAGAAGATTTTTCAAGTTTTTCCTAAATAAGCCTATGTTAAATCAAGTGACCCCTGGGGCGGGGCCACTTTTGACCCCAGGGTTATGATTTGAACAAACTTGGTTTTGATCTACTAGACAATGCTGCACACCTAATATCTAAACCTCAGGCCTTGTGGTTTCTGAGAAGATTTTTCAAGTATTTTAGCCTATGTTAAATCAAGTGACCCCTGGGGCGGGGCCAATTTTGACCCCAGGGTCATAATTTGAACAATCTTGGTAGAGAGTCATTAGATCACGTTACATACCAATCAAAAGGTTAGGCCTTGTGGTTTCGGAGAAGATTTTCATTTTAAAAATCTATTTTTAACTCCTGTGACCTAGATTTTTGACCAATCGAAACAATTTTTATAACTTTGGTAAAGGGTCCCATAATGAACATTGCTGTGAAGTTTTTTTTTAAATCCAGTGAGTTGTTTAGAAGGAGATGTTGTTTAAAGAAATTGTTGACGACGGACAAAAGGCGATCTATACTACTAAAAGAACAAACTGATTTTTTTTTTTGCGGATTAACCGCTGTTACGATACAAGACTATGTTTACAGAGTATCATGTTTATTCAGTAACAATTAAGTAGTTGTAATATTTTTGTTATTAAATAAATAAATTTGCATTTTTCGATAATTTATGGTGAATCAATCGTAATTGTATTAATATATATATAAAATAAATTACAAAAAAAAAAAAAATATAAAGAAAACGTATCATTTTAGGATCACCTTATCAGCTCATTTGTTAGCATTGATATGTCGGCGGCTACATGTTGATATCACAAGTGCCACAAAGCAGATGTGGAGAGAAGTGGAGGAGGCATTCAATGATGTTCGAAAGGCTTCCGGCCTCCAGAAAAAATGGGGGAATATGGTTGCTATGGTTGCAAAACACAGGGCCATATACTCTAATTACATCAGAGGTTTAAATGCAACAGGTATAATTAAATGTTATACAGTTTGTTATAGTTTTTTTTTTTTTTTCGTTTTTCGTTGCACGAGCCGTGGGAATATATTGGAAGACTAAAAAGTTAATGGTTCGCGAATCTAGCAATACAAGGGCCGGCAAATATTCATGTCCGAATTTCAACATGAAACATTTTTTTGAGATTTCAGATGTTCGTAACAGCTCAAACTATACTTTGCAAAACGTGCTGACTGGAACTTCATGTTGTTGTATTGGTGTTACCGTCGCTGCGATAGTATTTCAATCATATAGCGACGTCCAGCTCATTACAGGTGGGGGAAGACCCGAGTACATAGAGGTACCCGGGTAGAACCACCGACCTACCGCAAGCCAGCTGGAAGGCTTCCTCACATGAAAAATCCGAAGTCCCTACCGGGATTCGAACCCACAGCGGAGAGGGGCTGAGAGATTTGTAGTCCACGACTGTAACCGCTCGGCCATGGCGGCTCCGGAACTTCATGTATCATGGACATTTTTAAAGTGTACTATTTGGTATTAGAAGGATTTAATGACAGATAAAATGCAATGTAAATAAAAAAAGTATTTCACTATTCAAGTCTTGGTTCGACTTGATAAATCCAACAAAAACACATATACAGTTTTCATTTATCAAAGTTTCGGCCTACGCCTTCATTGGGACAACGTAAATAACAACAAGCTGAAGTGGAAGTTACCTCATAACGTGGTAAAATGTGCGTTATATAAATGTACCTAGCTTTCGGATTATACAATACGTAATTTCCTATAGTATGAACATATACACATATGAAATAGAATAAAGGAAAGCGAGCTTATACAACTACATTTTTTTATTATTATTATTTTAGGATAAAGCTATTAGGATCACCCTGCGTCCGTCGTCAACAATTTGCTTTTAAAAATCTCTGAAACTGCTGGACAGAATTTGATTAAACTTGACAGGGATGATCCTTGGGATTTACCTTCACAAAAGTCGCTAATATAAACTTGAACCATGAAGAACTCAGGTTGCCATGGCAACGGAAAGATTTTAAAAAAAAAACAACAACAACATCTCCTTTAAAACTACTGGCCAAATTTCAAAATGTTTTAGTACAGATGTTCCTTGAGTAACCATCTACCAAGGTTGCTAAAATTATTCTGATCCGATAAGAAACATGCCCGCCAGGGGCTGGGCAAATTTGCCTTATATGTATATAGTGAAAATTTCAAACATCTCCTCTGAAACCGCTGGATAGGATTTGATTAAACTTTACAGGGATGATCCTTTGGGTGAACCGTAGGTGATGTATGAATAAGACTTTAGGAAATCCTAAACAACTATGGGATGTCTGTAGTATTTTAAGGAAAATCTTAGAAATAAAGGGAAGCTTTTTTTCTTCTTAAGAAGCTTAAAGGGGCTTTATGAATACGGCCCCAGGAGCACGCTGTGCTCAGGGGAGCTAAAAGTCAGTTTGCATTATAATTGCAATAAATCAACATATATGGATAAATCCTATCAGTTCCTTCTAAATTTGATAAGTAAATGAAATCTAAAATAAAGTTAAATCTAAAATAAATTGTTTAATAAAAGTTTTGATAGTGGGAAATATAATCTGAGAAATTGTAAAACGCTCTCGACTCGGGAATCAATTTAAAATGGAAATAAGAAACTAGGACATAAGGAACAAAATTCTGAGAGCCGTATACTTCTTCTGTTTAATGCAATATCAAGCATAACGAATTATCCTTTCTGGTGCAGTTTTCCTAAGGAAATGTCGATTTTGGCAGATTACCTGTAATACTAAAACAAGAGTGTTTTCTGGAACTCGTGTGTCACGTACTGAAGCGTAACGGATAGACACACGGACGAACAGACAGGTGACACAATGATATATGAATACTGGCTTAAAATTGTTTGGTTCACACATCTCACACCTATTCCAAAATTAGGTACACATCTGTAGACAGTAATTGATTTGTATTTGAAAAAGGTACAATGATATAAAAGTTTTACATACTTACATGTACATAGGGATCTATATATTCCTTACATATCTTCCTTTAGTCTCAATTTGTGACTTTTGTGTTCCTTGTCTATACAAAGAGCTAAAAGCCCTTTTCAAGTGTTTTCAGTAAACTAAATTCTGGCGTTAACAAGCAGTCATTTCCATTGCTTCTGGATGTATATATATATTACTTCAACTATTTTCCCGTCCATGTAAGAAAATCGTGCAAGAGAATACTTTTTCAGGGTTGTCTCGCGAATATGGAGTCCGTTAAGAAAGTTGGTAAGATTTACCAAATGTCAAAATGCCTATATTGATAAACTAGATGTGGGTGTTCCTCGGAACACTTGTGTCGCCTGCATTTAAGCATGTTTGATGAAAGAATTGACTAGAAAATCGATCTTTTGACAAATTATTGATGAACCGTAAACTATTTTGTGAGGTACAAAATAACACCAAATTATAAAAATCTTGACAACAAATACAAGAAAATGAAGATTATGGTTCTTGTGCATTGTACTTCTACACATCATAGTGTATAATTTGGTATATTGGCAAGTTTGTAGTAATCCAAACTGTAATATTTAGTACCAGACCAGACCAGGCAAGAGTCCACCAGACAGGCAAGTGTGAAAAATAACAAAGAGGAATAACTCTGAAAATGTTAAAGTCAGAGTTATAAATCTTGTGCACTGCACTCTGCCTCATTGAGTTTGATCGACCTACAAAATTTCAAGTTGATACCTCAAAATATTTTCAAGTTGATACCTCAAAATATTTTCAAGTTATATTTTCAAGTTATGCACTAAACAAAAATTATGTTTGAAAATCAACGAAGGGAACAAACTTAGAAAATATATAAGTAACGGTTATTATTCTTCTGCACTGCACTCCAACTCCATGAGATCTCTCCAATTATGAAGTTTAGCAATACCTCACATACCTTTTATGTTACGCTTCAAACAAAAATAGTCAAAGTCTGAGGATCAACAAAGCACATACCTTTCACGTTACGCTCCGAACAAAAATAGGCTAAGTCTGAGAATCAACAAAAGGCAATAACTCAGTAAAAAAGAAAGTCAGTGTTCTCATTCATTAGCATTGCACTTCACATCAATGTGATTTATCTACCTAAAAAGTTTCAAGTCAGTACCTCAAATACTTTTCAAAATATGCCCCGGAAAAAATTAAGTCTGAAAATTTACAAAGGGCAATAACTCAGAAAATATTAAAGTCAGAGTTATCATTCTTGTGCACTGCACTCCACCTCAATGTGATCTATCCATGTTTTAAGTTTCAAGGTGATACCTCAAATACTTTTTGAGTTATGGTCCGGACAAAAATAAAATCTAGAATCAAAAAGGGAAAAACGTTGTGCACTGACTCCACCTCAATGTGATCTATCCATGTTTTAAGTTTCAAGGTGATACCTCAAATACTTTTCGAGTTATGCTCCGGACAAGAAAGTGTGACGCCGACGACGCCGACGACACCGACGACGACGACGGACAAAGTGATCCCTATGTGTCTGCCATGCTATGCAGGCGACACAAAAATGTAATTACACAAGGCTGTTCAAATGCAATGCAGATTAAAGATAGTATAATTTTATGTATGTACATTTTTATCAACATGAAACAAAGTTGTATCTTTTGATTCCTTTATCAGCGTTTTCATAACAGTTCGGACATGTTGCATTATAGCTTCTTAGATTATCTGTTTGTGTACGTCATATTCGGCCTTCCAAAAGTTAAAATGAATTGTTCGAAGGAACAGACATCCAATCAAAAACACAGGGGCTCGAAGTTCAATGGCGCCTATGATCAGCAATTGACTGTATGTTTCTGGTATACTGCTTTGACTTTTAACAAAATACATAACAGGAAACCATTTTTTTTTATAAGAAGAGTTATTATACTGGCCTTCAAAGTTCGGTTTGTTATTTAGCAGGTGCAGCAATCGTCACATATATTAGACACATTTTGAAATTTTTTTGAAGTCTTCAGTGTTTTTTTTTTGTGTTTTTTTTCCAATATATTTCTTTCAGATTGACAACAAATGACAACCTTTTACTTTGCCCGTTTTCTTATTGCCATTCGAGATCAGTCATCGCAAATTCGTAATAGAGTGGTACAACTAAATCATTTGATTACCCTCATTGATCATTATGACGTTCAAAGAATGGTCAGCACACAAATGTATGAAGATCTGCGAAAATTTGTAGTGACGCCGGAATCTGCAGGCAAATGAATAAAAACAAAAATAATTTCTCATACACACTTCTTTGCAAATGACATATGCGATTAGGCCGAGTCTGGAATTAAGAGGACAAAATACGAGACCTAAGGAGGTCAATGGTCGTCTAGTGCTTAGCAACATAATTAAATGTGGTTGATTCTAGACTATGCAAAAGCACTTATGCGGCATTTCAGAAACTTGTTGAAAGTATCAGTCATACTTGTATATAATAAATACCCTAGCGAAATAGTAATCTTCGTAAAGTGTAATGTTTAGTAATGTTTATGTTTAGTAATGTTTGTTTAGTAATTTTTATGTTTAGTAATGTTTATTTCAGCTATATATTCATAGGGCAAGTAATCGAGTACCTAATATTAATTAGAAAATTGAAAAGAAGAAAGAAAATATCAAAAGATCAAAAACTAGAAATGTGTCCAGAGGACACTGATGCCCTCCACCTATCGCTTTGTCCTGTGGCTTTATTTGTTATTTTTCACTGCTGCTAAAACAGTGGAATCAGTTTTCCCAGACATAAGTGAAAGATAAGAGAAAATGCCCAGATGAAGAAGTGTATGCCCTGAACTTTATATCCATGAAGCTTCAAGGTTGTAATATAAATGTTGTGGGCTCCATGAAATTAAAAATGATTTTCTTATGAAGACGCTTATTGACCAATCTCATCAGCCATAATCAAACTCGATCGAAAGACAGTGGTCATAAACATTGTCTTAAAGTTTAAAGTGATTGTTTGAAACAATGAAGATGGTATAAAGTAAACAACGTGAAAACTTGCAATTTTTAGCTCACCTGAGAACAACGTGCTCAAGGTGAGCTTTTGTGATCGCCCTTTGTCCGTCGTGCGTCAACAATTTGGCTTGTTAACACTCTAGAGGCCATATTTTTAGGCCATCTCATAATTAAGTTGAAAATTGGAATTAAATTGGGTTTGGGGTCAAAAGGGGCAAATCTTATAAAAACCTTGTTAACACTTTTTTGGCCCAATTTAAATTGTTTGTTTCAGAACTTTTTTCAAAATTTTGGACAAGTTTGATTTTGGGTCATGTAGGGTCAAAAAGTAGGTCGAGAGGTCAAATCTTTGAAAAAACATTAACACTCTTAAGACCCCGTTTTTGGCTCAATTTTCATGAAATTTGGTCACAATGTTTTTTTGATAAAATATTGGACAAGTTCGAATTTGGGACATGTGGGGTCAAAAAGTACGTCACGAGGTCAAATCTTAGAAAAACCTTGTTTACACTCTAGAGGCAACACTTTTGGCCATATCTTCAAGAAACTTGTTCGGATAGTCTATTTCCATAATATCTTGGACAGGTTCGAAGTTGGGTCATGTTGGGTCAAAAAGTAGGTCCTTATGAAAAATCCAATAGATGTTTATAATCAGGTGAGCGATTCAGGGCCATCATGACCCTCTTGTCATTTAAAAAGGGACATAACTCCTGACCTAACTGGCCCATCTCAGCCACAATTTAACTCAAGAGATTATCGTCATTAACAATGTCATACAGTTTCAAGATGATTGCTAAAAAAAAATAAGATGCAAGATTGTAAACAAACATTGTAATAAAGTTTGAAGATAATTGCTTCAAATGAAGATGCTAGAGTGTAAACAAAGGTGTAAACAAAGTAAAATATAGCATTTTTTTATATTAAAATGGGCTAAACTCTTGATATAAGCCATAATCGAACTCAATCGAGACATTATGGTCATAAATATTTTATAGTTTGAAGATGATTGCTCAAATGATGAATAGACTGTAAATAGATGTTGAATAGGTAAACAAATGATGAATAGACTGTAAACAAAGTTACAAGTGGCATTTAGGAATTTATATTAAAAGGGCATTTCCCCTGACCTAATTGACTGATGTCAGCCATATTCGAACTCAATCGAGACATGGTCATAAACATTGTCATAGATGCTAGAGTGTAAATGAAGTGAAATCGTTTTTTTTTTTTTTAATGCTCACCTAAGCGCAGCGTGCTCAAGGTGAGCTATTAGGATCACCCTGCGTACGTCGTCAATAATTTGCTTTAAACAAGACCTCCTCTGAAACTGCTGGATATAATAAACTTGGCAGGGATGATACTTGTGTGAACCTTCACAAAAGTTGCTAAAATAAACTTGATCCATGTGCAACGAAAACAAATAATATGAACACTTTAATAATCTCCTTCAAAACTACTGGCAAGAATTACAAAATGTTTTAGTACAGATGTTCCTTGGGTGACAGTCTACCAAGATTGCTAAAATTATTCCGATCCGATAAAAAACACGGCCGCCAGGGGTGGGGCTATTTTGCCTTTATATGTATATACAAAAATGTATAGTAAAAAACTTTAAATGACATCTCCTCTGTAACCGCTGGACAGAATTTAATTAAACTTGGCAGGGATAATCCTTGGGTGAACCTTCACAAAAGTTGCTAAAATAAATTTGATTCATGTAGAAATCTGGTTGCCATGGCAATAGAAAGAAAACTATGAAAACGTAAAAATACATCTCAAAACTACTGGCAAGATTTCAAAATGTATGTTTTAGTACAGATGTTTCTTAGATAACCGTCTACCAAGATTGCTAAAATTATTCCGATCCGTAAAAAAGCATGGCCGCCAGGGGTGGGGCTAATTTGTCTTATATGTAAATAGTAAAAACTTTAAACATCTAGAACTCTGGTTGCCATGGCAGTGGAAAGAAAAAAATAAATGAAAAATTTTACATCACTTTCAGTACTACCGGCAGATTTTAAAATGTTTAGTACAGATATTCCTTGGGTAACCATCTACCAAGATTGACAACATGGCCGCCAGGGGCTAAATTTGCCTTAAATGTTTATAGTGAAAACTTAAAACTTCAGTGAAAACTTAAAACTTCAGTTCCAAAACTTCTGGCCAGATTTCAAAATGTTTTGACACTGATGTTTTATGGGTAAACCTCTACCAAGATTGCTCCTTTAGAGCAGTGGTACTTAGGTGAGCGATATAAGGCCATCATGTCCCTCTTGTTTGAATTTTGTCCCTCTTGTTTGAATATTAAAAGGGGCTTCACTCCTGACCTAATTGACGGATCTCAGCCATATTCGAAATCGAGATATTATGGTCATAAACATTGTCTGAATTAGTTTGAAGAAATGAAGGTGAAAAAGTGTAAGAACTAAATTGTTGACGACGGACGACGGAAACTCATGGGATCACAATAGCTCACCCTGAGCTTTGCGTAAGACATATAAAAATATATTCATATAAAAATATATTCGAAAGCTATTGACATTTATTGTGAAACACAATCACGATTATCATCTTATACAATTACAGTCCTGATTGATATCAAATCCAAGAGAAATTGTTATACGGATATCATATATATCAAGGTGAATCTGACACTAATGAATATGAAAAATAAGATCCATTTCCATTTTCTATTTCATTATCGATGGTCTGGATCTTTTCGATTTTCCTTTAAACAAGATCATGAAACAAGAACAGTTAGAGTAAAGCATCTCTATATATGGATGTTAAAACAAGAAGTTTCATTGGCAATGACGAATACATGTACACTCACACAGCGCTTTGTCCTTTTATTAAATATAGTTTGTCTACGGTACATGTATGAGTATATCCGGGTGTTTTTATCGCCGGGCCAGGGCGGCGGTATTATACTATCGAGCAAGAAAGCAACCTTCTACTCTCGCACCGCTGACGTAATAGTGAAACAGATTCCTTCTCAGCCAGTCGCAGAAAGATCAACAGATCAGATGACCGGGAACTAGCTTAGGGAAACTGTTTTGAATGCTGGGAAACCTGGACTTGTTTATAGGCTACATGAATTACAATTTGCTAGACGGAGCTAGACTTGTAGGCGCATAATTGGGCAGATTCGATTTGAGTACGCCCCTTAATTGATGCTGAAGTAAACATAATTACATTTTCCAGCTATGAACCTTTCCTTCAACTGCAAGTACTTCGACATATACTTTCCCTTTACGTAACAAAGTAACTTGATGTTCATTTAGCTATCGGCGATTTTATTAAATGCTAATACGAGGGTTGTCCCAGAATTATGTAGACTTTCTATACAACGACAAAGTCTTTTATCTTAACCAAGTAATATTGTTCACGGATAAACTACTATTCATATTCTTTTAACTGAATAGCAATATGAGACAATATGCCATAAAGCAATGCGTATCAATGTTTCCATGACAACCAGTAGCGCGAATGCGGCGTCAAGAGATGTAAAATGCTTAATTTACTAATACTTAGATGTGGGTGTTCTCGGACACTTGGTCGCTGCATTTAAGCATGTTTGATGAAAGAATTGACTAAAAATCGATCGTTTTGACAATTAGATGATAATATTGCCTTTTATTGTGAGGTACAAAATAACACCAAACCACACACACACAATTATATAATATCATTTTTTTTTAATATTTTTAATCTTTTTTTTTTGCGGGTGGGTGGGGAATAAAATATTCAAACAGTGCATATGTAATAATTTTCCCGAGCACTTTCGACTATACAGTCTTCAACAGAGGAGTGTCAGAAACTATGAATTCAAAACATTAACTGTAAGAAAAATTATGACTTTAAGCACTTATGACGTTAATATATTATGTTCAGATTTGTAGTCATCTATCATTATGAGTTATCATCTTGTGTACTGCACTCAGACCAATGGATACTACTTACAATGTTTAAAGGCAACACTTCAAATTTTATTCAGTTTGCACCACAAAAAATTAATTCCAAAAAATAAACAAAGGGAAAACTCAGAAAATACAACAGTTATCATTCTTGCACCATGACTCATAGAATTCTCCCCTGTGAGGTTTCAAAGTTAAACATTCCTCAAATACTTTTACGGTTATGCTCAGACAAAATGAAGTCTGAGTACAACAAGGCATTTAATCAAGGAAAAAGAGAAACAGAGTTATCATCATGCACTGAATCAGATCCTTGAGTCTATGAAGGTTTCAAGTCAACACCTCAATATGTTTCGAGTTATGACCGCAAACCAAATTAAGTCTGAAATCAACAAAGGAAATAACTAGAAAATTAAAACAGAGTTATCATTTATCACTGCATACAAATCCATGAGATTTTCCCTATATTGAAGTTTCAAAGCAATATCAAATACTTTTTATGTTATGCTCCTGACAAAAATAAAGACTGAGAATCAACTAAGGCATAACCGAGAAAAGAAAGTGACAGTTATCATTTATGTGATTCGGCACTCCTCTTCATGAGGATCTATCTATCTATAAAGTTAATAGGCAACCTCAAATACTTTTTGAGTTAGCCTGGACAAAAATTAAGACTGAAAATTTACAAAGGCAATAACTCAGAAATTTTAAAGGGCAGAGTTATCATTTTGTGCACTGCACTCCACCTCAAGTGATCTATCATGTTTAAGTTTCAAGTGATTTACTCACGTTTTTGAGTTATGGTCCGACAAAAATAAAATCTCAGAATCATACAAGGGTAATAAACTCAAAATACGAAAGTCAAGTTATCAATTCTGCAACTTGACTCCAAATATCTATCCATGTTTTAAGTTTCAAGTGATACCTCAAACTTTTCTTAGTTATCTTCCAAAAAGTGTGACGCCGACGACGACGCCGACGGACAAAGTGATCCCTATGTGTCTGCCATGCTATGCAGGCGACACAATAAAATGCTTAATTTAAAACTTTAAGGTAATTATTAACGCGGCATATTGCGTCTGCTTACATTCCAACGTCATGACGTCATTTTCTATAAACAACAACGGAATAACGTTTTGAATACTTAAGATACATCAAGTTTTGCGCTCGTATCACTAAAGAGCCGTTGCGGAAAAAATGGCGTCGATCGGAGACATCAAATTGCGCTCTACAATCCAATTTTGTGAAGCACTGGGAAAAACCACACCACAGACTTACAAACTGATTCAGGATGCCGGAACTGCAGAAAAGTGTTGCAGGTCGCTAGTTTTTAAGTGGCATAAGCAGTTTAAAGATGGGCGCAAATCCATCGAAGACGAGAAACGGTGCGGTCGACCTGCGAATCAGAAAATGACACTCGTGAAAAATGTTAAGGACACTTTAGCAAAGGACCGGCGTTTCACTGTTCGCACTATTTCAGCAGAATTAGGAATATCGAAAACGTCTGTACACCGGATACTGAAAGAGGACCTTCATATGAGTAAAGTAAGTGCGCGATGGGTACCTCGACTCTTGACTGATGAACAAAAGGCTACACGAGTTGAGTGTTCTCAGTAGTTTCTGAGTCTCAGTAGTTTCTGAGTCTGCATAAAAAGAAAGGTGATCAGTTTTTGGACAATATTATCACGATGGACGAGACTTGGATATAGGAATATGATCCTGAAACAAAGGCTGAATCCTCGGTATGGAAAACACCGAAATCCCCACCTCCGAAGAAGGCGAGAGTGTCCAAGTCTGGCGGAAAACACATGTTTGTGTTTTTTATGGATTGCCGAGGCATGCTGTTAGTGCACAGAGTACCAGACGGACGGACAGACAGTCAATGCCTCATACTACGGCAAGGTATTTATTATACACGACTAAATAACTGATTAAATTAGATTCTGTATGTTTATAAAATATTTATATTCCATACATATCTAACACGTTTATACAAATAAAATAAAAACATTGCAAATTATTCCAACTTAGCGACCGTTTCATTTGCACAGACCTTGTTTATTTTTATTAGCTTTTGCGCAGAGATCTCGTACACGCCTTACAAAAGAAACGTCCGGGTGTCGATTTGAGTGACTTTATTCTTCACCAGGATAATGCTCCACCACATACGGCTGCATCATCACAGTTAAAAATCGACGTTTAAACGCTTAAGACACCCGCCATATAGTCCAGACCTGGCTCCTATGGATTTTCGAGTGTTTCCGGAGATTAAGTCGTATCTCAGGGGCCGAAGATAGGACAGTCCGCAAGATGTAATGGCGGAAACGCTGAAGATTGTGTCTTCTTTTGATAAGCAATTCTATGTAGACACTTACAACAAATAGATTATGCTTCACAAGAAATGTCTTTCCTGTGGCGGTGACTACGTAGAAAAAGTGTTAGGTGCGTTTTAAATGCGACGCCATTGTGACATTACGTGACGTTTTTTTGTGCGCCGGGTGGCATATAGTGGTGATTATTAATCATTTGAAACTTTTTATTCGTTCTATGTATCTTAATGAAATTTCACCATGTATGGGTCATATAAATGAAATATGCCACGAAACTTTGGTACTGAAATATTGACAAATAGCCATGTTATAGGGAAAATCTACATACTTCTGGGACAACCCTCGTACTTGTGTCTTTTACATTCATTCTTTCACTGTGTCAAGACATGATATCAGGAACTGTGACAAAGCGGTATGGGTGTCGTATAAAATTACTCAGTTAAAAAAAATAAAAACTTGTGTCCCATAAAAAACATTAACTCTAGGTAAACAAGAAATCTTAAAAGTGGGTGCCTTCCATACTTTTCCCCTTGTTATTGCTAAGAAATCTCATTAACAAATATCCACACTGAAGACAGGAAACACTTGGTTTAGGGGAAATGCTCTCCTACAGCGACCCAGCAAATGTCTTCCCATAAGCGATATGTTGCCAGATTATATGGTGCTAATCTCTAGACGATTTAACGATCTATGCTCTGTTATCATATCAACCAATTGTTTGTAAGGTGCTCTCCTATGATCGGAACTCGTTAGCATCGTAAATGAAGCTGCCTCAAGTGCTAATCGTCTGCTCAGACAGGAAATTATTCTGCCGGCATAAATGCATAACGTATTTGACATCAGTAGGAGACATCGCCGGAGTGGTGATTTATGACTGTAGACGAAAGCCCCGCTACTAATGTTATTATGAATATTAAGAATATTAGGTGCCTTCTGATTTCCAAATTATAAAGGAGTCTAAAATAAAACATATGTATTATAAGAAAATATTTAAAATATATTTTATTACATTATATTTTATACTTAACTGATATTTCTTGTTCATGTCATTTTTCATAATCTGATTTAGTTTATAAAATTGACATTATCGATTTGGTGATAAAAGAAGCGTCGAATCAGATTTAATTGGAACCTTTGCACGTGTTCGGTTTTAATCATAGGTTTAACATGAAATCTGTTAATCGTAAAAACATGTAATGATGTATATTTTTAAGGTTAAAAAAATTAAAATATTAGCTGTTAATATTTCACACCAAGGAAGGGAATCACTTTTGTGGTAACGTGTACAGACACTATGGCAGACTGAAACCTTCGATTCAGACCCATTTTTCATGTAATTTTATATTGTATCATGCATACTTACGTACGAGACCTGCCGCAGCCTACGCGGAAAGGAATATTGTTAACGGCTATATCTTATCTATTTTTAGCTCAGGTGAGCACTTGTGCTCAGCGTGAGTTTTTGTGACCGCTTTTTGTCCGTCGTGCGTCGTCAACAATTGCTTGTGAACACTCCAGAGGCCACAGTTTTGGCCCAACCCAATCTTCGAGAAACTTGGTCATGATCTTTGTCTACATGATATCCCGGATGAGTTCGAAATTGGGTCATGTGGGGTCAAAAACTAGGTCACCATTAAATTAAAAAAAAACACTCTAGAGGCCACTGTTTGACCCATCTTCATGAAAGTTGGTCAGGATGTTTGTCTACATGAATCTTGAATAAGATCGAAATTGGGTTATCTTGGACAAGATCGAAATTGGGTCATGTGGGGTCAAAAACTAGATCACCAGGTCAAATCTTTGATAATCCTTGTGAAGACTAGAGGCCACATTTTTTGACAATCTTCATTAGATTAATCAGGAGTTTGTCTACATGATATCTTGGATGGTTCGAAAATGGGTCACATGGGGTCAAAAATAGGTCACAGGTCAAATCTTAGAAAAACCTTGTGAACACTCTAGAGGCTAGAGGCCACAGTTTTGGACCAATCTTCATAAAATTTGGTCAGGATGTTTGTCTACATGATATCTTGGATGAGTTCGAAATTGGGTCACGTGGTGGTCAAAAATAGGTCACCAGGTCAAATCTTAGTAAAACTGTGAACACTCTAAAGGCCACAGTTTTAGTCCAATCTTCATAAAAATTGGTCAGGATGTTTGTCTACATTATATTTCGGTTGAGTTATGGGACATGTGGGGTCAAAAACTAGATCACAGGTCAAATGTGGAAAAAAAACTTGTAACATGCTTAAGGCAACATTTTTGGCTCAATCATGAAACTTTGTCAGGATATTTGTCTTTATGCCATATCGGAGGAGTTTGAAATTGGGTTATGTTGGGTTAAAAACTAGGTCAAATCTTAGAAAAACCTTGTGGACACTCTAGAGGCCACAGCTTTAGCCTTACCTTAATGTAACTTGGTCAGAATGTTTGCATACATCAAATCTCGGATGAATTCAAAACTGGGCCACATGGGGTCAAAAAGTAGGTCACCAGAGCAATTTTTTAGAAAAAATCTTGTGAACCCTCTAGAGGCCTACAATTTTGTTCCTGATTAAACTTGATAAGAATGATTACTGCAAGAATTCCCAGTTGAGTGCAAATTCAGGTAGGATCTAAATCTAGGTCACTCAGTCAAATGTTAGAAAAACACTTTAGATGCCACATTTTTGTCCTCATGCCTAACACAGCAATCTTACTCAGGTGAGCGACACGGGGCCATCATGGCCCTCTTGTTTATCTTTATTCTAATAGTTTTCCCTCAACACTCAAAAATTCGAACGGCATTTTTCGAAATGGAAACATGTGCATTACCCAAAAGCCCAAATAATGTTTTGTCAGATATACAGTGTTTCCTAATATTCGGGAAAGAAGCGATGTGCTTTACGATTTTGCTAACGGAATTTCACGAACTCGGAAGGACACCAATGTTACAAAAGAATCATTGTGACTTGTGACCTATGTGTGGGGTACAATTTTCTCTTTGCATCCACTTTATACCTTTAACACTGATGAAGGAATAAAATACTTACAACGGTTTGGTATGACCACTGTTATATTTGAACTTACTTGAATGAAAACCTTCACCGGCGCCGACGAGAGGTTCATGACAATAGCTCCACTTTTATTTCTTCGACAAGTTTAGCTAAAAAAAAAAACGTATTTCATTTCAATTAAGAGCCTTTTTGCGAATCATTCATGTAACTATGAAATGCGATTGGTTGTAGGGGTAAAATCTGAAAGTAACGGCTAGATGAAAGGGAACGTAAGACAACTGATAAAATTGCCAATCTACTGGATATCTTGTATCTTGTAGCCAAGGAGAAATTATGCATGCCGATGTGAGCAAATAATTTGTTTTATGAAATTATTGCATCAGTTTACCTCATCCTTTCGCAGAAACGACCCTCATCCTATCGCAGAAACGACTATTAACACTGGTAGACCGGGTAAACGAGCCAGCGTAATATGTTGGAAAATTGGGGTAAGTTAGGGTGAAAATGTTGTGACTTTCTGTTACCTAAATGTATACACTTGCAATAGTCGCAAAGTATTTATCAAGATACCTTCAATGATAACGGAAAACTTATTCCGATAAAGGTATGAATCTAGGTCGATCTGGAGTATCGCTTGCATTACATATAGTGATTTATGACCCCCTTTGAAACCAGGCTAGGGAATAATAAAAAACAAGAAATGTTTGTGAAACATATATGCCCCCTCATATGCCATAATATGTATATAGCTATATTACATGCAAGGAGTTTGCCTTCATAATGTTGGCTTGTCACAAAAAATTCTCAAACTTCAAAAATTTGAGTGAAAATATAATGTGCTAAAATGTGGAACTAAACATTTACTGAAATAAATGGGCTGGAGAAATATTTACACAAGTCCACAAAGGTTTAAGTGAAAGAAAATGAAAGAAAATGATACATCATCCTTCAAATATCTCAAACTTTAAAACAAAACAACATTACAACATAAATTATGTTATCTTGATCTAAGTAATAACAAGGCCAAGTCATCAAACATATATACAAATGCAACCTTGTGACCTTGACCTTTGAGGTATTGACACCAAAATTACAACCACATGAAGTTTGAGACTTTAAGGTCAAATAGAACTTCAAGTTATCACTCGGACAAGGTCTGATACTATACATACACAACATGTGACCTTGTGACCTTGACCTTTGAGGTAATTACACCAAAATCGATAGGGGTCATCTACTAATCGTGAGCAACAACCGCAAGAAGTTTGAGACTTAAAGGTCAAATAGAACTTACGTTATCACTCGGACAAGGTCTGGTCTACCGACAGACCGACCGACCGACATGAGCAAAGCAATATACCCCCTCTTCTTCGAAGGGGGGCATAAACATTGTATTACTGAAATATGTATTTGAAATTAAACTTGTTCAAGATAATACGGTTTAACAAGTAAATCTTACTTTGAAATACACCCGTTTCAGGGTGAGTTTTCTTATAAGATTTATCTTTATAATATGCAAAACTCTAACCAAATTATTAAAGTCCGCGTTAGCGTAGTGGTAACGCAACTGGACTGTCAGGTCAAAGCCGCGTGGCGATCAATATTTTTTTTAATGTTTAACATTTCTATTTTTAACATTTATTTTTATTTAATAAAAACATTTCAATTTTTTAAAACTATTATACTCTAAATTTAGACGCATTACAATAATTTATATTTATCATTCCCTTAAATAATTAATCAATGACTTGTAAGTAGTATTTCAGTCTTTATCGAGAGAATGCCTCCTTGAAACAGATATGTTGCTGCAATACTGCAGTATCACGCCGTAGGCATGTGGCATATATATATATATATATATATATATATATATATATATATATATATATATATATATATATATATATATTTATTTTTTTTTTGCTGAAAAGCGACAGATATAGTGCTGCATCACTGTGATATTATGCCTTAGACCAATGGTATGATATCATACTTTATAGACATTGAACCAATAGTTCTGAAACTTCCCTTATACGCTAAGTAACAGGCATTGAGAGATACCACAGTCCAATATTAACAACTTTTATCTACTGCTCTTGTGAATAAAACACTCATCATCCTGGTTACATGGTGTGGTTTCTACTTTAACTTCTTATCACCATAACGGTGATGTAAATTAAACATTATCAGTCAATCGTTCATACATAAGTAATTATAATAGTGTATATACTTTTTTCAGCATGCCTCGGGAGTGGCCCCAAACAGTTTACCTGTGTTGTGTGTGTGTTGTGTGCAATAAAAGAACAAAACCTTCAGACAGAAGAAAATTAAACAAGATGGAAGAAAATTAAACAAGCTGGACGTAGATATCTGGCCAAAAAAAACCGTTTTTGCAAAGGAACATGATGTCATATACAACAAATACAGTTACAAAAGTGATCCTAAAAGTAATGAAAAAGAGTTTTGACACCGATTCTAAAGATCCAGACTTTATTACGGCTGTTACCAGTTCATCAAAGTCTTCATTTATTCACAGCCCTCTTTCAGTTTTCTTGAAAATTCCACCCACCCCCAAAACTCATTCTCGTTGTATTTTGCCCTGGACAAAAATTGACTGTCATTTCATCTGATGCACGCTTTGATGCATTCATCAAGTCAAATGTAATGTAATCATTGTACAAGGTTCAAGATTCTGTTCAGTCCATTTTGAAGATGGAATGCTGCAGTCTCCAGCCTTGGATGGGATGTCAACCCTTGAGCAATCTTTTATGAACAGAACAACCATTCTTTATCTGCTACAACAACTGCGTGATGTGTGTAGACGCCTACTGATTGACCGTTATAAAAAAAAAAAAAAGTCAAAAAGAACCAAAAAAAAAAAAAACACCCAAAAAACAGAGGTCACCTCCCATTCCAGTTCAAGTACAATGTTCAACAGGCTTTAACAGGAGATAAATGGACCATGCAGATAAGTGGGGCCTTTTAAGACAGTTATTTTTTTAAGTCAAAATATAAACAAGAGGACCATAGGATCACTCACCTGAGTATAGGGTTACCCAAGGAACATAAATACTAAAACATTTAATACTGTAACATTTTAAAATCTGGCCAGTAGTTTTTAAGATTTTCATTTTTAGCTCACCTGAGCACAACCTGCTCATGGTGTGCTATTGTGGTCGCCTTTTGTCCGGCATCCGCCCGTCGTGCCTGTATCCGGCGCCGGCGTCAAAAATTTCCTTTAAACATCATCTCTCAATCATCATAGCTTTGAAAATCTTCTGCAAAACTGCAAGGCCTAGATCTCAGATATTTAGTATTGCATTGTGTAGTAGACCAAGATTGTAAGAAAAATAAATAATAAATAAGAAAAATCTTCTCAGACACCACAATGCCTAGGGCTTAGATATTTGGAGTGTAGCATTGTTTAGTGGATATCTTTCAAGTTTGATCAAATCATGGCCCTGGCACCAAAATTGCCCCGCCCCCGGGGTCACTTGATTTAACATATTTGTATTGAAAAAAAAACAACTACTTCTCAGAAGCCACAAGGCCTGGAATATGTAAATATGTAGTATAACATGGCCTTTGGGCATATATAAAGTAAGTTTAAAAATCATGATCCTTGGGTTAAAATTGGCCCCGCCCCAGGGGTCAATTAATTTTACATAGGCTTACATACGAAAGATTTTTAAAATATATCCTTGTTAGCTCACCTGAGCACAACGTGCTCAAGGTGAAACTTTTGTGATCGTCCTTCGTCCGGCGTCAACAAATTGGCTTGTTAACACTATAGAGGCCCTATTTTTAAACCAATCTTAATGAAACTTTGTCAGAATGTTTGTCTCAATAACATTTTGGACAAGTTCGAATTTGAGTCATGTGGGGTCAAAAAGTAGGTCACGAGGTCAAATCTTAATTCAGGTGAGCTAAAAATGACTCTTTTTTTTTCAATTTCTAAACAGTTATATAAACAGTTAATATACATAACATGAATGCAAATATATATCAACGCTCAATATTTTAACTGCTTTAAATGCATAGAAACTGCTCTAAATGCATTGAATGAAAATTGGGTGGGGGTGCCCTTTTTCATCAGGAGGCGCTGTTGTCAAACAGAAAAAGAAATGATAGAAATTGTATGTTGTTGTATGTTTAAAAACATGTCTATATATCTTGTTCACTTATAAAGCAAGATAAAGTGATTTGTATGTTGTTGTATGTTTAAAAACATGTCTATCTTGTACACTTATAAAGCAAGATAAAGTGATATAAATTATTGATAGATCTAAGACAATATCTCATTTCTTATACTAATAATGTTTAAAATACTGCATGTTATATTGACGATATTCTTACTTTTGAGAATCATTCGAATGGTTAGTACCAGAACAATCAACTTTTTACAGCAAATTTTCTGGATTCTGAGATCACCATATCAAGTGGTATTGTTTTAACAAGAAGAGTGCCAAAATGTCCCTGAATTGCTCACCTGAGACATACTGTCATCATTGCCCCCCTTTTAACAGTCATACTGAATACAGTCATACTGAATACAAGATCCATGCTGAGGTACAGCTAAATGATCATAATTTAATAATCGTAATTCCAATCAGAGTTCTACATGGATCAAACAGCTTTTGTGAAGGCTTTCCTAAGGATCGTCCCTGCCAAATTCAATCAAAATATGTCCAGCGGTTTCAGAGATGTCGTTTAAAGCGAATTGTGGATAACGACGGACGGATGTAATTTGGCATCTATGGATATCAGCCAAATTCGAACTTGCCAAAAGACTTTGGCTATAAACATTGGAAGAAAACAAGATGCTAGAGTGTAACAGCAAAAAAATGTTGACTGACATTGACACAATAGCTCACCTTAAGTATTTCATGCTCAGTTGAGCTAAAAATGTATGATAAGAAGGACAATGTCATCCCAAATAATAAGTATCCGTTCTTTGATAGCGATTCACCTCGTTCAACATCCTATGGTATTTATATCCTAACGTACTAGGTTTACACACACGTGAACCGGAGTGCATGAATTTGATTTGTTTATTACTGGCAATAAAAAACTATTTGTGTCCAATTCCACCAACAATTCTAAGCGCTTAGTAAAACTTAAATACTTAAGGGCGAATTTCATCAATCTTTTTTCTCTAAAGAAATACCGAAATTCGTCCTTTCTTATCAGTTACTGTTAGTATTAAAATAAAACTTCATTTCAACTTAGATCTTGTCGTGTACTGTCACGTATTTTACTATTTTCCAAAAAATAGTCATGATGGAATGTGTATATACCTTGTTTAAAATTAAAGTATTGCTTAGAGCTAATAATTGTTGGTGGAAGTCGACAAAGGCTATAGATTTCAAGTTAATTCGTTCCGAAATAGGTTCATTTCTCCCAAATACAACAGGTGTGGTGTATGATCAAACTTATGCACTGGGAATTAGCCACCCTGTGCTTTATTGGAATGTACTTTATAAGAACTATGAAATCAAGGGTCTCGGTAACCTTTTCTGACATATGTGTAAAACTACCCGAAAATATATTGCTAATGGTTACAACCCGGATATTCTTCGGTGCATTTATCATTTTTACAGTTTTATCATTTTACAGTTAAAAACTTTCTTTGCTTCAAATTACACGATGACTGGACAAGTGTCGAGATTACGTGAATACGGTGATTTTTAAGCAGTTATTTTGGAAATCTGTTTTTGTTTGATATTTTATTTTTGAATCTTTAAGGCGTACCCTTCATTAACTAATGAGATAACTTTAGCGGTCGCTACGCTCAATATGGTGAGACTGAACAGCAATGCTCGGCTGTCCTAAATATTATTATAGGACATTTACCATACACATTCCATACACATTAATTTCACAAGTACGTGCTCTTTTACAAGTTTTAAAAACTTACAATTGACGTCATAACTTTACATGACGTCATCATATTTTTCGAGATGTCTGTTTTGTTGGTTATTCTCGAGCTAGTATGTTTATATAAAGAAAGCGATACAGAAGAAAATGGAAGGAAAGGAAGAGTGTATCAACTTGTATCCAAGTTTAATCCTGTACCACTGTACCCTGATTTGTCAGGCGTATCCTGAAGCCAGCAGACATTACTGGCGATATTTTTATTTAAGTGAGTGCTGTATATTTTTAAAAACGGTCCTTTTCAGGACCACTACAATGATGTTGAAAGGATAACAAATACAGTTGTCATATTGGTCATATTGTCTACTGTGTTCAACATGTGTCCTACAGCAAATAAAGAACAATGGACATTTTTTAAAACAACTATTTTTTAGGTCGATAAACAACTATTTTTGGGGGGTCAATTGTTCTTTTCGCTTCATACATTTAGCAGGTCGATTACACTCAGAACTGCTTGCTGATTGGTGAACCTCACGATGTAGTGTTGACGCTTCTCTTTGAGTTTAACGGTTTCTCCAACTTGGAGATAGCCTTTAACAACTCGACATCACTGTCCGTCTTTGGCACTGTCTCGATCACGTCCATTTTCTGCATTTTACTGTCATTTACTATCATTATTATCATTTACTGTACGTAAGTGCACACTGCAGGCTTTCGGCAATAAGCAAAAAAAAGTCCAGGCTCGTGACAACGGTAGCACACCCGTGCTTGAGGTGCCGAAGCTTTCTTCGTGCATGCCGATGCATAATGCCCATTCTCCTGAAAGCGGTAGCTTGCTCACTTATGATCACAAGGATGGCGAGTAGTGAAGAAGGCAGTGATGACGAGCAACCTGCAAAAAAAAAGAGCCAAAAGTGATATACGATACTAGAATAATATTCCATACAGTCACGGAAAACATCAAAAAAGTTCAAACGAACGGTCACGTGTTTGGCGTTACATTTGCAAGATATAAGAACCCGTTTGAATTTACATGGTCAAACAGTAATTTTCCAAGAAATAAATGAACATCGAGATCATGACCAAAATAAAACGGAATTATTTTGAAGATAGACAATGCTAATGACCTTATGTGCTTGTCAAGATCGATCTTGGCAGGGAAGTGTAAACTCGACAGATCGGACGGAACAGCCTGGAAGAAGCAATTGCATTTGATGAGACAATCTGCAAAATTACCCCAGAGCCAAGAAATTGTTAGTATGGGTATCAATTCAAATCAACCTTGTGATGTAGAAGAATACAAGAAGATTCAAGCCCACCTTTTATCCAGACTATGTGATCAAAATGTAGCCACAATTTGAGAAAACGGACGTTTTTTTGACAGATAAAAGCAAAGTGATTCACATTTATAATATATCATGACAGAATTTATGACATCATTACATCGATCACTGGTTTCCCGGAATGCAGCCACATCTGTAAACACCGTAACTACGGTTATAATCAGAGAGAAACCATCATGTGCAAGAACATTTGTCTGTTACGCCTTTAATTTATATCCAAAAGGAAGAACTCTGCCCCGGCATTCAGAAATGCAGTTATTGCAAGGAAAACGTTGATGTTGAAAACAAATATATCCTCACTTACAAAGAACCAGAGTACATTAGGTCTCCGACCACACCTTTCACCTTTGGTTTTGAGTGTCGATTTAATTTTGGGTGAACATATACCAAACTTTTGTGTTGCTCAGCCTCAGCGTGCTTGTTTAGACTATGTGTCAATCAACAGAAAACCAATGTCAGAAATGCGAAGCTGATTATGAGCCAAGAGAAATAAAAATCTTGATAACAACACCTTTTCAGAATTTTGTACTTGGCTCTTTCAGCCAAGTCACAAAGGCACCACAGTGATCGCTCACAACACACAGGATAAGATACAGAGTTGATTCCGAGACGCTTAGGATAAAGTTACAGTCAAACCAGAACTGGATATTAATGGAAGCATGGTCCGATTTCAACTGACTGAGATGGCAATATCTTCGGCATGTTTCAGTCGGAGCATTTAAGACAGAGTTATTGCCCTTGATAAGTTATGCAGTATGTATACAGAATAACATTGGTTTCTGGGCTATTTTAGCAACGGTTTATGGATTTCAACAAAACTTATTGGGACCAATTTATATTGATAAGAGATGCTCATATCATTGGCATGTTACGGTTTGACCTTCACCACAATGCCCTGCGATTTATTCCTTAATGGTGCTACATCATTATGTTTCCACTGAACTGACCAACCCACATGTACTACAGCATATATCATCATTTTTTGCCATCACAATTTTTAGCTCACCTTAGCAAGGGTGAGCTTTTAGGATCGCCTTTCGTCTAGCGTCCAGCCGTCTGATTTCTTCTTATTTTCTTTTTATGCAAATTCTGACTTATCCCTTTCTTCAAACAAGCACCGATCGGCGGGGGATACACTGTCTGTGACAGTCTTGTTGATGGAATAACCGACTTGTTTGCAGCGTGAAGAGTATCGCAGGTCCTTAGTGGGACTTAGTATTGCATAAGCAGTATTTCAGAATGTTTGTTTCTATAAATATTTATTTGTCATTCTTCTCAAGATAGCATGGAAACGACATAATGTCAGAATGACGCACTTATCGCGGCAGTATCGATAGTATTGAAGAGGAAGGAATGTAATTCTAAAACTATGGTCGCCAGTGCAGAAGACGTGCATTGTTTGCATTTCTTCCGCTCTAGACAGTTGATGTACTGTATTATAATGCTAATGGTCCAATGCAGTGTTTTAAAATGAAATTAGCCTTTAAAGAAAACATTTTTTGAAATCGAAACTGCGTATTAAAAAGACGGCGTTGCGTTTTATATTGAAAACACATTTTATAGCTTGATTAAAAAAAAATTTTGGAAATGAAAAAAAAAACAACAACATTAAGTGACCCTGGTGATATTTCAAACAAGCAAATGTGTTGAATTGATATCCTAAGACTGAGGCAAATCACATTAAAAAGAAGAAATTTGCTTTTCTAAACCTGCAATATGGATTAAGAAAGATAGAGTTCTGTAAATGAGAACATGCATCATTCCACTGGTCATATATACATTCAAGCTGATTATCTATCTATCTATATTTATCTATCTATATATAAAAAAATACCATTTACATGTAGCATTGAAAACATAAGCAAGAACTATAGAACTCAATCAATTTTGGAGAAACAAATGTATATGCAAGTTAATAATGCAAAACAGATACATTTAAGTCATTCATTACTTTGAAGTATTGGGTATTCTGAAGATGCACACGTTCAAATGCCTCGTGGTTAAGTTTTGTGACTTGCTCATACCATTTCGGAAATATGCGCAACACAGTTATTCTCTTTAATAGTTAAACACTCGCACATATAAGGCAAAAACAGTAAACAAAATCTTAACTACCTTACATTACGTTGGTTATCGTTCCTGTTATGTTTGAGGTTCACACGGTTTTGGAGATATGTGCTTTATGACTTTATTTTAGCTCACCTGAGCAAAGCTCAGGGTTAGCTATTGTGATTCCGTGAGTGTCCGTCGCGCGGCGTCAACAATTTAGTGTTTACACTCTGTCACGTTCTTAAGCAATCATCGCCAAACTTTAATACATGCACAATGTTTATGACCATGTTTCGATTGAGTTCGAATATGGCCGAAATCAGTCAATTAGGTCAGGAGTTCTGCCCCTTTAAATATCAAACAAGTAACAGGAATTGTCACAAAACCGGGTTTATTTTTGGCAATGTTTCGTCCCAGTGCATATTATTTGTATCAGTCAAATGATTTTGTGCTCAATGTCTATTAAATCTAATGCAATTCTGTATAAAGCAAACATACGTAATATGTGCAACCAGGATTTTTAACTTACATATATCCCGAAAAAAAAAAAGCGCACAGGCACTTACTGATGGTGCCTCTGCAAAAGTTTCTACAAAATCCGTTGAGGTCAATTATTCCTCCAAAAATTATCAAATCACGAAATACAATATGTGAATACTAAATGATGGTGACCCTGCAAATGTTTGGGCAAAATTTACTGAGAAATGTTGGGCGATATGCATATAGGAATATTTCTCAATAACTTACACATATGTTTTTGAAAAAAAAAAAAGACCATAGCTCCATCAAAAATAGTCAAACTGCAAAACGATTCATTACTATATATTTTAAAATTAAGGAGTTATGCTCCATATCAGGAATTTTTACGAAGGGACAAACATGTAACTCCAAAATTATGTACCACAGAGTGAGGTTCCTTTGCACTGCATTCCGCCTCAATGAGATGTATGCACCTATAAAGTTTCAAGTCAATACCTCTTATAATGTAGGAGTTATGCTCCGGACAATGGGCATAACTCCATCAAAAATGGTCAAACTGCAAAACACAGGTAATATTCTCCAGGGTGACTTAGTGAAGGTACTTCAGTTAAAGTATGGACAAAATTTATTAAGAAATGTAGAAGTTGTGCACGAAAGAATATTTCCCTTTATATTACATCCGTTAAGGGGCAAAGGGCCATAACTGCATCAAAAATAGTCGAACCACAAAACCCTGACAATATGCGCCAGGTCACTATGTAATAATGCTTATGTAAAAGTTTGGGCCAAATCGTTGAAAAATGTAGGAGGAGTTGCGCACAGAAGAATATTTCCCTATATATTACACATGTGAAAAAATAACAAAGTGCCATAACTGCATCAAAAATAGCCGAACCACAAAACCCTGACAATATGCGCCAGGCCACTATGTAATAATGCTTCTGTAAAAGTTTGGGCAAATCCGCTGAAAAATGTAGGAGGAGTTGCGCACAGAAGAATATTTCCCTATATATGACATATGTGAAAAAAATAACAAAGGGCCATAACTGCATCAAAAATACTCGAACCACTAAACCCTAATAATGTTTCTGTTAAAGTTTGGGCTAAATCCGTTGAAAAATGTAGGAGGAGTCACAGAAGAAATTGTTTACGCCCGCCCGCTGACATACCCCAATCTAGTAACCAGAGTTTTCCTTCGGAAAACCTGGTTAAAATGCCCGATTTCACTTTGTTTACACTCTAGCATCTTCATCTTTTGAGCAATTTGATTCAAACTTTATGCTCGATTGAGTTAGATTACGGCTGAGTTCTTTCAATTAGGTCAGGAGTTATGTCCCTTTTAATATGAAAAAAATGCCAGATTTTACTTTGTTTACACTCTAGCATCCTTATCTTTTTATGAATCATCTTCAAACTTTTTTTCAATGTTTATGACCATAATCTCGCAATCGGGTTCAATTATAACTTATATTGGCTAGGTAATTTAGGAGTTTTGCCCCTTTCACTATAAAAAAAGCCAGATTTCACTTTTACACTCTAGCATATTCATATCTTTTTCTCAGGTGAGCGATTAAGGGCCATCTTGGACCTCTTTAGTAATCAAAGGGCAAAACCACTACACTACACTTATTTGGCGAACAACCCCCAAAGCCCTTAATATCTAACACTGAATGCTGGGATAAGCTTTAGGCGTGTCACTTGTAGGCGTCCTGTTGACGCGCATCATTTTCGGCGATGCATTGCAGATCGTGCTGTCGAATGATATTCTTCTTTTGAATCGGAGATGACGAAATCTGATGGCACAGTACTGTTTGTGAGCCATAGTTGGAAAGGCTGAGGCTAAATAGGTGCATTCCAAATTTTTCTTTCTACAAAATTTGAAATAAGAAAGTGATGTATCGCACATTGAGTTTGTCCCCCAGTATTGAGACAGCAGCAGCACTTGATATAAGTGGTCTTAACAAGAAGATTGAGACGGAGCTGACGTCTCCGGCTTCCTTTCTAGAGCTAGAGCAGTTCGAGGAACACCGCTTCATGGCCATCACCAGCAGTCTGACCCACGCTGGCGCCAAGTGGTCCTATCTCTGGGTACAAATACCAGACAGCTCCATAGTATGTACTGCTCTAGGGCCTAGTCTGTTTAGGTCATGCTAGCTTCTGAATTTTAAATCCTTCCATGGAAAATGTAAACCAGGCAGTGTTCCGTCTAATATAGTAATGTCTATTTGTTTATCATCACCAGAAAGATGAGTACTTGACATGGAGTATTACATAGATTATAATCTGAGTTTTTAAAACAAACATCTCCGATACTTATACAAGGCAGACTTATATGAGCGTACATGCATTTCGATTAAAACTGTGTATGATATGAATTCTTCCTTTTATTTTTTTACAAATAACCAATTTGAAAGTAATGCTGATTATTAATCGAATGTTTAAAATGTATTTTAACAGGGTTTCTGGTGCATGTAGTGTCTGCCTTAAGACACGATTGTTCTACATTGATCAAATTCACGATTTTTTTCTTCAAAAAAACGTCTTGACATCAACTTGATGCTATATCCTAGTGATATGATATATTACAACTGAAACTCGCAATTACACTTCAATGTCCTATATAGTTAGTGACAGTCTATATCTTTAGGGGGAAAATGCCTTATGGCCTATACATCCTCAGCAGTGGAATTTCTCATTCTAATCCGGGTTTTCCAATAATGTTCTATTTTTATCCACTCCTGTTGCTGCACGTGCAGTTCATTTGTCTTTTACACTGACCTGCAAATCGCATTGATAGTGACACTATTTCTACACTGAATCAAATCTTCAATTTCCATCCATATGTAAGCAGAATATGATTTTGTTGGTATAAAATGCAAATTAATCATATAAAACTATAGACACCACCAGAACACACATTTTCACTAGCAGAATAAAATGTGACGACAGACTACGGGTAAGTGAACCGTGTTGGTCTTGTTTTTAGCAACATACTGAGATTCCGAAATAATAAGATGTGTGTTAGAAAAAAAATCGTTATCAAACCGTTCAAAAGCAATATTCTTACAATATTAGCTGCATATCTGCTATCTTTAGCATTTGGCGAAAGCAAAAGGCAAAACCGGACTAATTTTAGTAACTAATGATTTCAAGAATTAATCTTATGTTTCTGAGATCATACAACAGAACTGTATTACATGTATATATAAAATGCAGTCTAAAAAAACGCAATACAATTTTCGATCGGATCTGGATAAATACAGTAAAACATTCTGCGTAAGTTTCGTATTACAAAAGCAGTTCATTAAGAGACTAGGATTTATATGCTCAAGAATTGCATGATAATGCTGAAAGTTTAATTCCTACTTCGCGCTACTTCTTGACCAAATTTGGTCATATTTTAGCTCACCTGAGCACAACGTGCTAAAGATGAGCTATTGTGATTGTCCGTGCGTAGGTGCGTCCTGCATCAACAATTGCCTTTAAACATCTCCTATACCGCTTAATTGATTGTTTTTAACTTCTACAGGAGTGATCCTCTATCAAAATTGTTTCGATTGGTTGAAAAAGTAGGTCACAGTAGCTAAAAATGTTATAAAAATTCAATCGTTGAAAATCTTCTAAAAAAACTGCAGGTTCTAGAGCTTAGATATTTGGTGTTTAGCATTGTCTGGTGGACCTCTGCCAAGTATGTTCAAATCATGAACCTTGGGTCAGTTTATTAGCTCGTCTGTTTTTCGAAGAAAAAAATACGAGCTTTTGTCGTAACTCCGGCCTCCGCGTTGTCGTCTTCAACAGGCGTCGCCCGGAATCTTAACGTTGCTCATAACTTCTCTACTATTCCATATACAACTTTCATTTTTGGTTTGTATATTCATCTGGACAAGGCCTATCAAGACCTATGCAATTTTTCACTATTGACCTTGACCTTTGACCTATTTTGCTGTATTTTTGGAAACTTTAAAATGCCTGCCATTTCAAATTCGTTACCAACAGGGCACTGATATTTCACATGTGAATTCCTTGTGGCAAGACCTTTCAAAGTTAAACTTTTGGACTTATGACCTTGACCTTTGATATTTGACCTATTTTTGAAAAAATTTAACAAAAAACTTTAACATTGGCCGTAATTTCTTCACTATTTTTACATACAACTTTATTTTTGGTATGCATATTCATCTTAGCAAAGGCTATTCAGATATACCTCAACATTTCATCTATCAACCTTGACTTTGACCTATTTTAGCTGTATGTTTTGAAAACATTAAAATGCCTGTCATTTCAGAACCGTTACTAACAGGGTACTGATATTTCACATGTGAATTCCTTGTGGCAAGACCTTTCCGGCAATTTTACACTTTTGGACTTTTGACTTTGACCGTTGATCTTTGACCTATGTTTTGAAATATTTAACAAAAAACTATCGTTGGTCGTAATTTCCTTACTGGTTGACATACTTTTATTTTTGGTATGCATTTTTATCTTTGCAAGGCTATTCGGATATATCTCAACATTTCAACTATCGACCTTGACCTTTGACCTATTTTTGCTATAACCTTTGAAAACTTTATATTGCCTGTCAGTTCAGAACCGTTACCAACAGGGCACTGGTATTTCACATGGGAATTCCTTGTGGCAAGACCTTTCCAGCAATGTTACACCTTTGGACTTTGACCTATTTTTGAAATATTTAACAGAAAACTATAGTTTGTCGTAATTTCTTAACTATTTGACATACTTTTATTTTTGGTATGCATATTCATCTTCGCAAGAGCCATTCAGATATACCTCACATTTCATCTATCGACCTTGACCTTTGACCTTTTTTTGCTGTAACCTTTGAAAACTTTAAAATGCCTGTCAAATCAGAACCGTTACCAATAGCGCACTGATATATTTCACATGTTAATTCCTTGTGGCAAGACCTGTTCAGCAATGTTAAACTTTTGGACTTTTGACCTTGACCTTTGATCTATTTTTGAAATATTTAACAAAAAACTATCGTTGGTCGTAATTTCTTACTTTGACATACTTTTATTTTTGGTATGCATATATATCTTTGCAAGGGCTATTCAGATATATCTCAACATTTCTTCTATCGACCTTGACCTCTGACCTATTTTTGCTGTAACTTTTGAAAACTTTATATTGCCTGTCATTTCAGAACCGTTACCAACAGGGCACTGATATTTCACATGTGAATTCCTTGTGGCAAGGCCTTTTCCAGCAATGTTACACTTTTGGACATTTGATCTTTGACCTATTTTTGAAATATTTAACAGAAAACTATCGTTTGTCGTAATTTCTTTACTCTTTGACATACTTTTATTTTTGGTATGCATATTCATCTCTGCAAGGGCCATTCAGATATATCTTATCATTTCATCTGTCGACCTTCACCTTTGCATTTTCTTTTGCTGTTACTTTTGAAAATTTAAAAAACCTGTCATATCAGAACTGTTACCAATAGGGCACTGATATTTCACATGTGAATTCCTTGTGGCAAGACCTTTCCATCAATGTTACACTTTTGGACTTTTGACCTTGACCTTTGACCTATTTTTGAAATATTTAACTAAAAAAAACTTTAACGTTGACCATAACTTCTTTACTATTTGATATACATTTGATATGCATAATCATCTTTGTAAGGGCTATTCAGATATACCTCAACATTTCATCTATCGACCTTGACCTTTGACCTTTTTTGCTGTTACTTCTGGAAACTTAAAAATGCCAGTCACTTCAGAACCGTTACCAACAGGGTACTGTTATTTCATATGTGACTTCCTTGGGGCAAGACCTTTCCAGCAATGTTAAACTTTTGGACTTTGACCTTGACCTTTGACCTATTTTTGAAATGTTTAACAAAAAACATTGGCCCTAACTTTTTAGCTCACCTGAGCACAACGTGCTCAAGGTGACCTTTTGTGATCGCCCTTCGTCCGTCGTCAACAATTTGGGGTCAAAAAGTAGATCACGAGGTCAAATCTTATAAAAAAAACTTTGTTAACACTCTGGAGGCCACATTTTTAGCCCAATCTTAATGAAACTTGGTCAGAACGTTTGATTCCATAAAATCTTGGACAAGTTGAATTTGGGTCATGTGGCGTCAAAAAGAGGTCACGGGGTAAAATCTTAGAAAAACCTTGTTAACACTCTAGAGGCCACATTTTTGGCCATATCTTCATGAAACTTGGTCGGAATGTCTGTTTCCATAATATCTTGGGCAAATTTGAAGTGGGGTCAAAAAGTAGGTCAATATGATAAATCCAACATATTTTGCTCATTTATAATCAGGTGAGCGATTCAGGGCCATCATGGCCCTCTTGTTTACTTTTTGACATACATATTTTATGACATTCATTTTATATTTGGTATGCATTTTTTTTTTTAGGTTTTTCCAATTTTTGCCATAACTTTGGACAAGTTTTATAATAGATATGTTTTTGTCATTTTTTCAATATTTTTTTTTTTTAATCTTTGCATACTGGTTTGTCATCATATGAACCTGTGCAGGTGTGATTTTGGTCATGATCTTTAGGCAGATTAAAAAGAACATTTTTTTTAAATGTCTTCAAATTGTATAGTTTTGTTTTGTGTTGATTATCAAAAACTCAATGGATTAGCAATTACATATTTTACATCTTTGTGTTGTATACATTCTATTTCATGCATAAGTCAAGGTCATCCTTCAAGGTCAAATTTAAAGGGTATGGTAATTCAACTTTGCATTTTAAAGGCATTTTTAGTTGTGATTTTCAAGGTCAACTTTTTTAAGTATGTAATAAAAATGTGTAATTTTGGCAAAAACAGTCGAGCGTTGGCATCCGCATGCGGTGCTCTTGTTTTACATAGGCTTAAATAAGAAAATCTAGAAAAAATATTATTGTCAGAAACCACAAGGCCCGGACTTTAAGATATTTGGTGTGCGACATGGTCTAGTAGACATATACCAAGTTTATTCAAATCATATTAGCCCCGCCCCAGTGGTCACGTTATTTTACAAAGGCCTATATAGAAAAATCCAGGAAAATTTTCTTGTCAGAAACCACAAGGCCCTGAATTAAGATATTTTGCGTGTTGCATTGTCTAGTGGACCTCTAGAAAGTGTGTTCAAATCATGACCAGAGTCAAAATTTGCCAGCCCAAGGAGCCACTTTATTTTACATAGGTTCTAATAGTAAAACTAGAAAATATTCAGAAACTAAAAGGCCTGTAGTTTAGATATTTGGTATGTAATATGGACTGTGTTCACTTTATGGCCATGGGGTCAGAATTGGCCACGCCCCAGGCATGTATGCGGGGGTGGCTAGAAAAATTTCCTTGTCAGAAACTACAAGGCCTATAGTTAAGATTTTTGGAGGATTTCTTTTTTACTAGTAGTGAGTTTCGAGTAAGAAAAGAGAGTTTCGAGTTAAAAAAAAGTGAGTTTCGAGTCTGAAATAGTGAGCTTCAAGTAAAGAAAAAGTGAGTTTCGAGTTAAAAAGGTGAGTTTCGAGTCATGAAAAAGTGAGTTTTGAGTCTGAAATAGTGAGTTTCGGGTTAAAAAAGGTGAGTTTCGAGTCTGAAAAAGTGAGTTTCGAGTTAAGAAAAAATGAGTTTCGAGCAACAAAAAATGAGTTTCGAGTCTGAAAAAGTGAGTTTCGAGTCTGAAATAGTAAGTTTCGAGTTAAAAATGTGAGTTTCAAGTTAAAAAGGGTGAGTTTCAAGTCTGAAAAAGTGAGTTTCGAGTTAAGAAAAAGTGAGTTTCAAGTCAAGAAAAAGTGAGTTTCGAGTTAAAATAAGGTGAGTTTCGAGTTAAAAAGTGAGTTTCGAGTCACAGAAAAAAGTGATATTAAACGGAAAAAAGTGATTTTTGATGTCTGAAATAGTGAGTTTCGAGTTAAAAAAGTGAGTTTCGAGTCAGAACAGATGACAACTAAGTGTATATAATATACCGGATAAAAATGTGTATCTTTTTGGTGACTGTGTACATGTATATATTTAACAACATTTGTGTGTTTTAACTGTTTTTTACGGTAAAGTATATCAAACAAAATCGGAAAACAGTTGCTTATGTCAGCAGTGAGTTAAATCTTTATATAACTCTGACATGAAAGAAAAAGCTATATCCCGGTAAACTCAAAATGTCAAGTCTATATCCCGGGTAACTAAAAAAGCACGGAACATACACTCAGAAATTCCTGTAAATGGTTAAATGCGGCATACCTCATTCCGAAATAAACCGTTTTAAAATGGTGCCGTTTTTCCTCCACATTTTTCATAATTTATTGGTTTGATATAAGAAAATAAACACTTGTCAGCACAAAAATAAATCTGTCACTTACAACTTTTCCTTGACTACTCTTCTTTTGTTTTGTTATTTTCCCTTTACCTTCTTGTCGAAGTTTACACACCGGCGAAACACTCATATATTATCAACTGGGAAGTAGTGTAAAAGTAAGTACCATTCCTGAAATTGACATTTTATTGCGACTGTGTTCCATTGTTGTATTTTGTTGTACTCCAACATCACTGACATTGTGACAGTCACACTCACTGACACGCATTCTAAAAACAAAAATCAAAATTAACATTAGCATTTAAATAAAGATCACAAAAAAGCATGGGTAACATGACTGAAAGTTAGCAATCATGTGCATGAAATTGTATCAAACGATCCAGATTTTAACTATAATAAAACTTATATGCGAAGATCCAGTTCCAGCAATTTGAAACCAGGGGTGGGGGGCAAACTCTGAAAATCACAGGACATAGTGGGGGGGAGGTGGGGTCCACCCTTTATTATGTATATTTTATGTATAATATCCAAACCTCGTGGGGGGGGGGGGGAGATCTGGACACCCAGTCCCTCAGGATCTGCGCATGACTTAGTTTACTATATTTATGATCACTATATTTTCAGCAAAATATTTATGGTGAATCAGGTGGTGAAAAAATTGTGGCCCGCCTGTGATTCGAACCCAGTGTCCAAGCACCTTACCACTGAGCTATCAAGCCACACGATCCAAAACCTCCCGATTCTCCACAAAGTACCAGTACCCGGTTACATATACCACCTTCGAAATTTATAATTTGTCACAAATTCTTAGACACAGAAGCATCGTGAAATGCTCTCGAGGTTCCGAAGTAGTTATCTAACTTGATTATTTCAGTTGTAAATGTACAAAAAATTTGTTGTTGTTGTTGTTGTTTTTGTTTGCTGAATTCCACTGCATTCTGTTAAATGCACAGGGAATTCCCTGTGATTCAATGTGTATGCATGCTGATTTAAAATATATGATAAATTAGTATAAAACATTAGATATCCGTGGCCGAGAGGGTAAAGTCGCTGACTTTAACATTCACTCAGCATCTCATCACGTGGGTTCGAATCCCGGCAGGGTCATTCGGATTTTCATGTTAGGAGGCCTTCCAGCTGGCTTGCGGTAGGTCGGTGGTTCTGCCCGAATGCCGCCGTGCATTCGGGGTCTTCCTTCACCTGTAATTAGCTGAACGTCGATATAAGACTGAAGTACTATTGAAGCGACGGTAAACTCAAATAGTCAAGTCAAGATTGTTCAAATTATTTTGATCCTTTGAAAAAAAAAAGGCCGCCAGGGGGCTAAGCCCATTTTCCTTATATGTATACAGTACAAATTTGAAAATTCTTATTGTCCTAAAGTACTCACTCGATTTATGGCTTGCACAGGGCAGAGCGACCCAGGGCCATCATGGGCCTCTTGATAATTACCACTGCGTTTTTATTTTCCAGTCTATCATACTGAAGTTAATGTCAAATTGAACAGCATTGATTAATCATTTTTAATATGAAAATGATATTTTAATGAACTTGAAGATAAAAGCTTTATACCCAAGAAGTTAAAAGTTTATTTTTGAAAGAACCACCTTTTTTTTTTTTTTTTTTTTGTGTGTGTGTGTGTGTGTGTGTGTGTGTTTATTTTAAAAGCATGAGACCAGGCCCCGTGTTCTCGAAACATACTTAAGTACGATCTCAGGCTTATACTCAAATTATTGCTCAAATTTGAGTATAAGTTGATATTTTTTTAAAAAATCTTGCTCAAACTTAAGTTTGAGTAAGACGTCTGAGCATGCTCAAATGCTGTCTCAAGTCAAAATATTAATTGCTCAAATATGGCCGACATAGATCGGCGTTTGTTTCGCATAAGACGAGCAAACAGAATAGAGCGGATTTTGTCCAACAGGACTAATCCCCTTGAGGTTCTCTCAGAATCTGAGGTACGCGAGAGATATAGGTTCTCAGTTTGTTCAATTTTTGAACTGACTGGCCTTCTGCAGGGGCTAATTTCTCGGGTCACTAAAAGATCATCACCCCTCCCACCACTTCTTCAGGTCCTAGTGACTTTACAATTTTTTGCAACCGGGGCTCACCATTTGGTGATTGGTGCTGTCCATGGTTTGTCTAGACCATCGGTCTATCGTTCAATCCAACAAGTTACAGACGGTCTATGTACATTGTTGGGACAGTTCGTTCGTTTTCCCATGAGAGAAGGTCTTCAAACTTTGAAGCAGCAATTCTACAGCTTTACAAAGCGTATCCAATGTAAACTAAAAATATAACCAAGCTCCCTCTGTAACACGAACGATAACTGTGTTGTCGCATTAATTGGGGTCCCCAATGGGAAATGTTTGGTAATATCATGATTATGCTAAATTATATCTAATTTTAAATTATAAAAAAAAAAATAACATATAAATTTGTTTTTAAGAACGTATTAGCCTCGATAAATGACAATAATATTTATAAATTAAATTTACATACGGTTAAATTTAATATTTATGAATTACTTTAATATAATTGTTTATGATTACAATGATTCGGTATATATACGATACAGGATGACATCAACTTAAAACTATAACAGGACGTAAGCGAGAGAGAGAGAGAATGGTTTTAAATTCATATGTCGAATCTAAGTTTAATTTAACGCCTGCATGAATTCTCAATATTTTATATATAAGTGTATGAAACTGGCATGTATGGCAATATACAATTTTTCCTTTCATAAGTGTATGAATGGTCATTCTGTTTTCTAAAAAAGTATTTGTTGTACCAACCTCCTCGACCCCCCTTTTTAGTCCCCTACCGGTGTTCACACCGGAGGGGACTATAGGTTTGCCCTCCGTCTGTCCGTCTGTCCGTCCGTCTGTCCGCTCAAATCTGGATCCCGCGATAACTTAATAACTAAGCAAGCTAACTTGATGAAACTTGGTATATGACTAGATGGCAATGTGTAGATTATGCACGTCATTTTATTTTTGTTCTTCGACTAAAATTGTGGTTGCTATGGTAACGGAAATAGTGAAAATATGGCAAAAATGAGATCCCGCGATAACTAAGCAAGCTAACTTGATGAAACTTGCTATATGACTAGATGGCAATGTTTAGATTATGCACATCATTTTATTTTTGTTCTTTGACTAAAATTGTGGTTGCTATGGTAACGGAAATAGTGAAAATATGGCAAAAAATGGGATCCCGCGATAACTAAGCAAGCTTACTTGATGAAACTTGGTATATGACTAGATGGCAATGTGTAGATTATGCACGTCATTTTATTTTTGTTCTTCGACTAAAATTGTGGTTGCTATGGTAACAGAAATAGTAAAAATATGGCAAAAAATGGGATCCCGCGATAACTAAGCAAGCTAACTTGATGAAACTTGGTATATGACTAGATGGCAATGTGTAGATTATGCACGTCATTTTATTTTTGTTCTTCGACTAAAATTGTGGTTGCTATGGTAACGGAAATAGTGAAAATATGGCAAAAAATTGGATTGATTACCATATTGAGTCAAGGTGGAGCCGGTAGGGGACTTTATGTGTTGCATACAACACCAGTTACTTGTTTATCTTTTTTTTTTCGGCACTTTTTCTAAAACAACACGTTAGCTAGAAAGTGCTATTATGAGACACTAAAGCCCAGCCGTCCGCTATAGTCATAACCCAATATTCAAATGTATTTTTAAAAAAATAAATATATATATTTTATTAGGGATAAAAATATTTATGTCGTTGCATCACTATTTAGTAGAGTCGGACCTTCCGACTCATGAGTCAGACCTTCTGACTCATCAGTAGAAGTGGGTCAAACTACAACGTGTCCTAAAAATAGATTTCTTTGTTCACATCGGATGGAGGGAGGCTGGGGGCCACCAGCCAATCAAATCAGTACCCACCGATCACGTGTTCTGACAGATCCAATCAGCAGCCGTCTTGGCCATTAGTTTTGTAACTGTCAACAAAGGAGGCTGCTGTCTCAGTGATCGTTATATTTTTTACTTTGGGTCGATATCGGACTCTTTGTTTACGCAACTTGATATCGTATCGACAGCAGTACTATTGGGTGCATTCAGTTATAGTACGTATACCACGCTCTGCGTTTCGAATTGTTTGTGATTGTTGTTTTCCTTTGAAGTCAGTGCTCGCGTTCCTCGGAGTAGGTGGCGGGTGACACATGGCCGCTCAGAAGGTACAGATATTTGGCCATTCATTTGTGTCACGACTTAAGACTTTTATTAAGTTCGAAGAAGATCTATCCTTCAATTTTTCTCTTCGGCAACCCACTCTGGTGCAGTACTCCGGGTTCCCTGGTGCCTCAGTCGATCGGCTGCGACGTAATGTCGACGCGATACAGGATTTTGAACCGGACATTGTGGTGCTGTTGGTTGGGACGAATGATATTTACCGTCCGTCACAGACACCTGTCAGTGTCGCGTGTGCTATTTGTGATCTTGTGGACTTTTTGATTCACTTTCTTCATGTGAAACGAGTGATTGTTAGCAAAATATTTTATCGAACGTTTCCTTCTCGTCCGACTCGCTTTCCAGTTGACATTCCATGGTTTAACAACAGGGTGGACGAAACGAATCTACTTCTGAGCGACATGTTGTCATCTTTCCCGGCAAACCAGGCCTGCTTGTGGAAATGTAAAGGATTTTCATCACCGAGTGCACAACTAACCGCCTTCTCCGAGGACGGGGTACATCTGTCTGACCATGGTCAACGCAGACTCTACCAAAATGTCAGAGCTGCCATTGTTGCTTCTTTCAATCACATCAATTTAAGATAAGTATGGTTACATACACTTTTCCATTCCTTTGGTTTAGACAGTTATACACATTTAGTACACTTATTGCCTTTGTAGCCTGTTTCCTGTTACTGACACTCCCCACCCTCAGTGTAAGGGCGGGGGTATTATTTTCTGCCTACCTGAGCTGCTTCAGACGGCTGCTTGGCTTTGTGTCTTGCCTTTTATGCACATATGACTTCCGGTTACAAGTCTACTACTCCTGCTCAAAAAAAAAAAAAAAAAAGCAGACATCAAATTATCATAATGATAATTGTTACATGCTAACAGTAATGTTATATGATAGTCTTTTGCCACTGCCATCCAATTGCAATTTATTCATTCCCACTTATGTGGTCGAACCCAGGACAGGCGCTCATGGCTGCTGCTTTCGGGCACTATCTGTGATTTTTGTTTTCCAGATAGTAAAGCGTTTTCTTTGAGCATTTCCCTCAGTGTGACGATTGTTCAATATGTCCTTTGCTTGCAAGAGAGGAATGGGTGATTCCTTCCCATATAGCTTTCCACTGAGGTGATATTTTTGGGACACATCCTCCACTGATGAGAGATGCTACTTTAGCATGTCAATTTTTCTCAGTGTTGATGTTTGGCTTTTGCCAAGTGGTTCATTTGTCAGATTTGGCCCTTTTATTTCGGCTATCTGCTTATTCGTTACATGAGAAACTGTGATCTGTGGTTCCTACCATGTCGTTATTTTTCCAGTTTCTTATTCCGGTGGCCACTCCACTGCCATGTCCTTGTTGACAGTTTTGTTTAGTGATTTCTGTTTTATTCTTCAGATGACGGGACCAACTCGGCCACGGGCCACCAGGCCTTCACGGACTAGACGAACCCAGAGGACCAGGCGAATTGAGGTGTCTGGCT